>OU898279.1:93854168-94015064 GCA_918026665.1 Diabrotica balteata | reverse complement strand
TAGGGAGCTGCTAAGAATAGATAGTATAGGCTACAAGGAACAAGGATTTGGACCGCTCATCATCATAGAGAGATAGTTTTGTTTTTTCTGCAGTTTTTCTTTCATTGATAACACAATTTTTACAATTACTTTGGAAAAGATATAAATATTTTAATTAGGAGATTTAGAATAATAATTGGGATTTTGAGATTTTTAACTAATATTGTTTGTACCATAAATTTGAAGGTTCACGTACGTAGAACAAAATTTTGAGAATCATTATATGAGATATTGTTTATTGAAAACATTTGAGTGTGAATTTTATTTCATTATTTTTATTTCAATATATAATGTTAGATCCTATATGTTTTTTTATTATTCCGGTATTCTTTGGACCTTACCTTTCACATGTAATAGCATAGATATTGAAGCACGAATATAACCCTGAGATAAGAGAATTAAAAAGTGTGATAGAATCATAGTCATATCATTTAAAATAATTTTAATTAATTAATTAATTAATTAGCTAATTAATTGCTTGGCGCACTAAGACTTTGAAAATCACAATAATATATATATATATATATATATATATATATATATAATATATAGTATATATATATATGTTTTGTATACTACTAGATAAATGCAACAATAAGACAAACAATAATCTATCAATTGACATTTAAGTAATTAAAAAGTTTTTTTTTGAGGAATTTTTTAAATTTAATAATTTTTGTATACACACAGATACTGGGTCATACAAAACAAAATCACAATCAATTGTAACGTTTTTAGAATTATGACCTTATTTATTTATGTTAATTTAATAGGCTTGTGTTTTGAAACATTGACAGGTTGAAGTTTCACTTCCTAATAATATTAACAAATATAAAATAATAATATTTTCACGATATACCTAATGATAGGCCTATAATTTGTTGTACTAGCAGTTGCTTGATATTAGGGATGTGGGATTTTCACTTGTCAAGACGAATGTTTTTAAATTTGCGCACTAGGACTTCCGAAAAGCCAACAATAAAAACGACTGGATTCTCGTGACAAAACTAATAACGATACGATAAAATTAGTAATATCAATGTCATAAATTTGTGTATAATAATTAAGTGTGTGTGAATGTAAAGTAATTTTTAAAATTTTAAATATAGGAATAGGTTTTAGACACAACAAATATGACAGTAAATCATTAAGTAATTCTTGACTTTGATTTATATAATCTTCCTTGTACATTGAAACAGGTTATGTTACCTTTATCACTGCGGAGAATGTATAATTCTGGATTCTCAATTAAAAATCTTTTTGTTTCACAGGATAAGTTCATTAAAAGAAATGATTACTATTGTTTGTTTTGTGCAAATAGTTTGTTATTATATTTGTGCTTTTTGATCGAAATATATCTTTAGTATTAGTATTAATTTTTGCAATTATTTGTTCAATATCAGACAACAAGTCAGATAATTTGAAGTCTCTAAGATTAGGAAAAAGGCAAAATTTTGGTCCTAAAGCTAAAAATTTTTTTATGTTAAATAGAAATTCTATATTTTGTTAAATTATGAAACCATTTTTCTTGAAATCTAACTTTAGCAAAATTGTCAATTTTTAATTTTTGGAATTTGTTAATGTTTTGATATTTTTTGCGATTATAATGGATGTTGTATTTTATTTTTTGTCGTCGTTTATATTCATCAATAATATGATTGGGTATTGACTGGCTTAATTTAGATTTTATATTTGTTAATTGTTTGTCAAAATACCTTATATCCGAAATTTTGTATTTTGTTACCTGTTTTACCTCTTCTATGATGTAATAAGTTATTTACATTAACTATACTATTATTAATGTGTTTTGGAAAGATATAATGTTTTCTACATTTTAGAAGAAAGATTTGTCTGTTTCGTAAAGTAGCTAATTTGATGTTAAACTTGGCCTATTGCTTGAGTAATCCAACCTGAGTAAGTCCATACCTTATTTGGATGTTCTCAAAAAACCACAAATATAATAACAAACTATTTGCACAAAACAAACAATAGTAATCATTTCTTTAATGACTTATTCTGTGAAACAAAAAGATTTTTAATTGGGAATCCAGAATTATACATTCTCCGCAGTGATAAAGGTAACATAACTGTTGCAATGTACAAGGAAGATTATATAAATCAAAGTCAAGCATTACTTAATGATGTAAAATATTATAAACAACTGACAAATGATCCAACATGCACATTGCAACAAAAATCAAATAAACTTGTATCAAAATTAGCTAACAATGGCGTCATATCTGCTAGTGAATCAAAATCATTGAAAATTTACAATTCAGTAGCACCACGGTTCTACGCATTGCCGAAAATACATAAACCAACTCTCTCAATGAGACCAATAATCTCTTCAATAGATTCTCCCAACAGTAAATTAGCAATTTTTATAACATTAATTTTAACAAATGCATATAATTTCAACAACGACTTAGTAATTAAAGATTCTTTTGTTTTTAGTAATTTTATAACTGATTAGAAAAAATCCAGAAACATACATTTTAGTAAGTTGGAATGAAAAAAAAAAAAACACTGGAATGAGATCTAATCGCACTGTACATTAAATTTTAAATACATTAAAAGAAATATTATATTTCATTTTTGATATTAATATATGCAAATTTAATAACAGTTATTACAAACAAACATCAGGTACTCCCATAGGAAGCTCTTTATCACCTATCATTTGCAATTATGCTCTTGATGATCTCATTGAGGAATGTTTAAAAATAATACCTTTTCATATTCCATTTGTTAAACGTTTTGTAGATGATTTGATCCTAGCTGTACCCAATGACAAAATAACTGACGTCTTAAATATTTTTAACAACCAATGTAGCCAATTACAATTTACTGCAGAAAGAGAACAAAATAACAGTCTCCCTTTTTTAGATATGATTGTCCATCGCACACATGACAATAGTCTTAAAACAGAATGGTATCGAAAACCAATTTCTAGCAATAGATTCATTAATTACTATTCCGAACATCCTACAAGAATGAAAATAAACTTAATTTTGAGGCTAAAAAGTAGAGTAACTAGAATAACTCATCCAACATATAGAGAACAAAGTTTAAAGAGACTAAAAAACATACTAATTGAAAATTCTTATCCCGTTGGCTTACTCAATAAATTAATTTTTAGTACTGCAAACTCTTCAACCTCCATCACATTGATCGACAATACCAACAATAATAAACAAATCACAGTAAAAATGGCAAATCAAGAAATAAACAATAGCCTGACAGTTAACACCTTAATACCAATAACACCACAAACTTTTGGATCTTTACCTTATATTCCATTCTAACACCAAAACTTCTCAAATTATTTAAAGGATTAGAAAACATAAAAATTGCCACCAGAAATGTTAAAACCATAGCACATTTATACACTAAAACTAAAGATCCTTTAACAACTGATGAAAGTTCTAGAGTAGTGTAGTAGTGTAGTATCAAATACCTTGCCATACAAATAAAATTCAAAATAGAACTAACTAATTAACTAAATAGAACTAACAAAGAATTAAACAAAAATAATGGAACAATAAAACTATATTAGCTAAAATAAACAACGCGAATAATACAAATATTTACTACAATATGTTCAATTGTAACAATTCAAATATTATATTTTAAATATACAGGGAAAATGTTATGGGTTTAGTATACACTTCCACTATTTGGAATAATTCTTCTTTTTTTAAAGGAAGAAGTCTGCAATAGTAGTATATTTGAGCTATTAATACTGAGAAGTAGGAATTTTTGTGTTGTAGGTTTCCGACAATGAATCTGTCAAAATATGCCCGAGCTAAGCGAATGGAGAATAACTTGGCAAAAAATAATTACTAAATATTCACTAGACAGTTCAGACTAATCAGACTTGGAATGGGAATAGCGAATCGAGTTATTATACATATACCAAATACCATAGAGAAATAAAAATAAGTTAATAAATTATTTTTATTTTTCTATGACATATACTCTGTGACTCTACTCATGATACTATATTATGATATAATATCTTAGTCTTAAGTATCCTGACTCTACTCTTAATCATTATCATCTGAATATGGACAATATGGATATTATGGAAGGTAAAGTTGAACTTAAGAAAGAGTATGACCAAAATGATACAGAGCTATCCACAGCAGCAGATCTGGAAGATTTGAAAAATGAAACAGGGAAAGATTACCCAGGTAAGAAGAAAAGTTTTTATCTGGTGTATTCAGTATATATCGAACGAGACTCTCTAGACTTACTTGCTGCTAAAATGCATTTAACGCCTTTATCACCATCATCTGAACTCAATCTGTGAGTTACTATAAGTGTACTATAAAATAAAAGTTTACAAAATTTATAAAAAGTATTCTTTGGTCGTAGTTGAGCATGAGGGTATGACATCTAGGACACCGAAACTAAATGGGTTCTTATTTACTTAATGATTAATGTACAATGCTTTTCGGCATATAATATATAAAAATAACAAAATAACACTAGGGGTTAAATTTGGAATGTAAAAAGGTCAGTGATGTATTATCAAACATTGGCTAATAAGTCAAAATTTTAATATGACATCCTATCCAATTTTATAGCCTTGAGTCGATTTTTTGATTGAATGTAATTATGTTTAATAGATGGACACAAATTCTTGCGTTCACCAATGATATCGTTAAAGTGGTCAAACTTTACAAACGCTGCAAGTGAACTAGGACTTGTAAACGAGGAAGAAACCAAAAACAAAATGTTGGTTGCAAAAACCTTCAAAATGTTCAACAGAAAATCCAAATTAACAACTATATATAACCAAGATATTCACTCATTTAATGACAAAAAAATTGATGTATAAATACATGCATTTTTTAGTTAATTTCTTGGTGGTGTAAGCCGCTTTAATAAGCTGCTCTATGTTAATTGAAGACCAGCAAAATGCTGAATGTAGGAGATTAGGCAATAAGAGAATTTTTTTAGGAAATATTGTGACATAAGAGATTTCCTTTATATCTAATAACTAATTACATTAATAAATGACCTTCATACTATGTAGATTTTATCCCCCTTACTATTTAACATTGTACTGGACTCCATACTAACAAAGGTAAACTCTAATAGAGGAATTTACTGGGGATTAACAAATAGACTGGAAGACCTAGATTACGCTGATGATATATGCCTCCTAGCACATACAAAACAGGACATGCAACTCCAAGTAAACAAAGTACAAGAAGAATCAAAGAAGGTTGGTCTAGAAATAAACATCAACAAAACCAAAGAAATGTGATTTGGTACCAGAAACAACCAACCTATTATGATCAACGACCAGAAAATTGAGAGAGTAGCGGAATTTGTATATCTGGGCAGCATAATTGACTGTAATGGGGGTACAGAGCGTGATGTACATGAAAGAATAAATAAGGCTCGCAACGCCTACAACATGCTTAACAACATATGGAAATCCAGGATTTACCCAACTAAAACGAAATTAAAAATCTTCAACACAAATGTAAAAGCTGTATTACTGTATGGCTGCGAAACGTGGAAGATATCAGCACCCATAGTATACCAATTACAACTTTTCATCAATAGAGTGTTACGAAAAATCCTTCGTATATTTTGGCCTAACCGAATCTCCAATGAAAATTTATGGAACCAAAGCAACCAACAAAATGTCATAAAGGAAATAAGGCGAAGAAAATGGAGATGGCTGGGCCACACACTCCGTAGACCGCCAAATGACATTGCCAGGACAGCGCTGGATTGGAATCCCCAAGGCCTACGGAAAGTAGGCAGACCTAAGGGAACTTGGAGAAGGACAGTACTGGACGAAGGGAGAAAAATGGGAAAATCCTGGCTTGAAATCAAAGCACTAGCCAGAAATAGAGTTCGCTGGAGACACTTTGTGGAAGCCCTATGTTCCTCTTAGGAATCTTGGGACTATATATATATATATATATATATATATATATATATATATATATTATTATATATATATATATTACATATATATATATATATATATATATATATATATATATATATATATATATATATATATATATATATATATATATATATATATACACTATGTAGGTACAGTCCTTTTTCAATAGGTGACACCAAAAGTTCAAATTATCAAAAAGGTTTACAAGGATTTCTCATGGGAGGATCCTTACATCAAATTCAATAATGCCAATGATGAAAAGTCAATTATTCTCATACACAAAAAATGTGAAACTGATCACACTGCACTCTCATAGAGTACTTTTTTCAATTTGTGGGTTTATTACACTTCTGTTAGAATGTTGATGTTACAATGTTTTAAGATTATAACGTGAATTTTGCAAAATATTCTTATTTAGTTTCTTTAGATATGGAAGGTAAAGTGGAAATTAAGAAAGAATTTGAAGAGTCTGACCAAAATGATAAAGAGCTATCCACATCAATAGATCTGGAAGATTTAAAAAATGATACAGGGGAAGATTACCCAGGTAAGAAAAAAGGTTTATTTTATATCATAGTTATAGTGTGTATAAAAAAACAGGGCTCATTAAATTTCCATATTTCATCATTATCATGTTTGCTATAGTAGGTATAATATAGTAATATATACATAATAATATAGTAAACATTATGTTTACTGTAAAATAAAAGTTAAATTAGGTACACAGTTACACAATTCACAGTAGTTAAAAATCAATCAACCTCAAAGGATGTCATTAGCGATTGCTCCCAAAAAACTGTTGTTTTACAAGTAAATATTAACAATTAATTTATAAAGTTATATCAAGATATGCATAATTAGTACAAGGTATATAAAGATCATCTTCATTTTTTGTAAAAACAATTTGTGTGTTTGTAAATTGCAATAACTGCAATGAGAGGTTTATAGCTTTAGTTTTTATCTTTCAAACAAAAACTTGAAACAATTAGGACAAATTGATAGTGATAGATCCCCAATAAAAAGATGTTTACCATCTTTTTAACCAAGTTTACTTGTTGCAAAACTAAGAAAATAAGCACAATAATAAGTGTGGAAAAGCCTTCCATAAATCATGCATGGCACAGGATTGGGCCGGAAAACTTCAAATTTTAGATGAAATGCGTGTGATTTGTTGTGATTCTAACATAAACTTAAATAGTGGGGATTGCATGAAAAATACGATCATTCATCTGCTAAATGAACTAATTTGTGAGTTAAAAAGTGTTCTTCTTCTTTTTCCTACTAGTATATAGGCTTTCAAGCGTGTTCCTTCTTTGATATTAGCCTCATAAATTGTCGCACCATCTTTTTCTTGGTCTGTGAAAACTAATAAGAGTAAAACAAGAGTAAAAACAACAAAAAGTAAAATCAAATTCTAGAGGAAAATAATAAGCTGCTATGGGAAAAAATAGAAAGCATAGAGAAAAAGTTAACAAAAAATTCCATGGAGGTAAAAAATGCTGCAAAAACTAAAAATAACAATAACAATCCATAAACTTTAAAAGAACAAATTGAATTAAAAGAGACTACAAGGTCAGTTGACGCAGTCACAGAATAGCCAATTTGTTCTGTTGATCTGTCTGAGCTGCCACCTAAACCAAGAATATCAAGCAGTTCAATTGCATCCGTGACGCCTGTAAAAGATACAAATGTTACATTGTTTATTAAATGTGTGTTCATTTTTGTTTCTGTCTTCTATTTTTGATGTAAATTTTTCCTCGTAAAAAAATTAAGGTTGGGTTTTATTTTAGGTTGTCTTCAGAAGGACAACAGTTATAAGAAAATTATGAAAACTAAAAAAGAAAAGTATAGCACTATTTTCACTAAAGAAACAACAGTTAATACGAATATGAAACTTAAGACCGGCCAAAGACCCTACATGTGTCACATTTGTTTAAAGCAGTTTTCCCGAACAAATAGTTTAAAAATACATTCCATAGTACACACTCGAGAAAAACCTTATAAGTGTGAAGTTTGTTTAAAGCAGTTTTCACAACTAGGACATATGAAGCGACATATGGGAATACACACTGGAGAAAAACCCTACGAGTGCAAAATTTGTTTTAAGCGGTTTACTGGAAAAGGTAGTTTAAAAATACATTTGACATCACACACTGGGGAAAAACCTTATAAGTGCGAAATTTGTTTTAACAAGTTTACTGCAGGAGGTAATTTGAAACAACATATGAAGTGGCATACTGGAGAAAAACCTTACAAGTGTGACATTTGTTTTAAGCAGTTTAGCAATGCAAGTAACTTGAAAAGGCATTTGAGAGTGCATACTGGAGAAAAACCTTACCAGTGTGAAATTTGTTTTAAGCAGTTTACTGAAAAAGGTAGTTTAAAAATACATTTGACATCACACACCGGAGAAAAACTTTATAAGTGCGAAATTTGTTTTAATAAGTATACTACAGGAAGTACTTTGAAACAACATATGAAATTGCATACTGGGGAAAAACCTTACAAGTGTGACATTTGTTTTAAGCAGTTTAGCGATACAAGTAACTTTAAAAGGCATTTGAGGTTTCACACTGGAGAAAAGCCTTACCAGTGTGAAATTTGTTTAAGGCAGTTTGCCTATAAACAATATTTGGATAAACATACGAAAGTTCACACTGGGAAAAAATCTTAGTGTAAAATTTGCTTTAAACAATATTCTCAAAAAACAGTATGCAAAGACATTTGCTAGTACACACAGTGAAAAAAAAAACAATGTAAAATTTAGTTCAACGTGTAAAAATCAGTCATTTGAAAAAAATTGTCCACAACAATTTTTCTTAAACTTCACAATATAAAGTATGCTTCAACTGTAGTGGCGGAAATTTATAGGAACAGTAAAACCTCACCAAACAAGGAAGTGCGTTCCAAAAATACTTATGATTTAATGAAATTGTTAAAGATAGGTTCACACAATTTATTAAACAATGATATTAGATTATATTTTTGGCAATATTGTACTTCGTTTTAATACATATTATTATAATTTATCACATATTGTATGTATGTGAAACCATACAAACATATTACAGATTATAGTATTAATAAATATTAATTACAAAGATTGTTCTAACTTTAAAACCTTTATTCTTTATATTATTATTCACTTAAACGTCACAAAAGTTAAATAGAAGAATATACCAAATGATCGAAAATCGAGAAAAATATTGGTTTGTTTAAAAATATTTCAAAGTTCAAAAAAAAAAATTAAAATAATTCAGAGAAGTCGAATAAATAAACTACAAACATTTCGAAGAATGAAAGTCTTTTATCTTTGGATTACCGATATTAAACAGAACGTAAGATATGCATAAATTATTTTCTTTGTAAAATATATTTTAGTGACGTGAATGGGCTTAAGTGAAATCCTAGACAATGGATGCGGTTTTCCAAATAAATTTGTGCAGTAATTAGGACAATAGAATAGATTTTAGAAAGATATGTTTTTGTTAGTTCATAAAAATTTGTAGAAAAAGATTAGTTGTAAATAAGTTTTAGGAAATTTTATAATTGGAGGTAAAAATTTGTTTGTGTTATCTAAATGAAGAAATGGGAGATGTATGACGCGTTTTGATTGGATGAGATTGAAAAAGGTGGGATAGTTGGTTTGAGAATGAGACGTTAGTTAGTTTTGGAAGAAAAAAGGATAGTCAGTTGGTTTCAAAGGTGCAAGGCGAACGGCCGTTGTTCTCGGGTAGTTTCCCAGAGGTAGGAAGCAGTAGCAGTGAAAGTTTGTGAGTTTTCGTGTAGTTAGTTTATCTGACAGAAGCTGATCCAGTAAAAGATTGCAAGTTATATTTTCTACTTATATTCCAAGAGTCACTGTTCAGGCCAACGAGAGATTCAGTTTATCGTAAAGAGAAGATATTCCAAGAGTCATATTTCACATCAGGCCAACGAGAGATTCAGTTTATTGAGAGGAGAAGAAGCTAGCATAATTTGAACGATTCGTGCATTTGAAGGAGATCATTAAGGACGATAAACTTGCAATAATTTGTTGAAAGATTGCTGATTACCTAGGGAGCTGCTAAGAATAGATAGTATAGGCTACAAGGAACAAGGATTTGGACCGCTCATCATCATAGAGAGATAGTTTTGTTTTTCTGCAGTTTTTCTTTCATTGATAACACAATTTTTACAATTACTTTGGAAAAGATATAAATATTTTAATTAGGAGATTTAGAATAATAATTGGGATTTTGAGATTTTAACTAATATTGTTTGTACCATAAATTTGAAGGTTCACGTACGTAGAACAAAATTTTGAGAATCATTATATGAGATATTGTTTATTGAAAACATTTGAGTGTGAATTTTATTTCATTATTTTTTATTTCAATATATAATGTTAGATCCTATATGTTTTTTATTATTCCGGTATTCTTTGGACCTTACCTTTCACATGTAATAGCATAGATATTGAAGCACGAATATAACCCTGAGATAAGAGAATTAAAAAGTGTGATAGAATCATAGTCATATCATTTAAATAATTTTAATTAATTAATTAATTAATTAGCTAATTAATTGCTTGGCGCACTAAGACTTTGAAAATCACAATAATATATATATATATATAATATATATATATATATATATTATATATATATATATATATATATATATGTTTGTTACTACTAGATAAATGCAACAATAAGACAAACAATAATCTATCAATTGACATTTAAGTAATTAAAAAGTTTTTTTTTGAGGAATTTTTTAAATTTAATAATTTTTGTATACACACAGATACTGGGGTCATACAAAACAAAATCACAATCAATTGTAACGTTTTTAGAATTATGACCTTATTTATTTATGTTTAATTTAATAGGCTTTGTTTTGAAACATTGACAGGTTGAAGTTTCACTTCCTAATAATATTAACAAATATAAAATAATAATATTTTCACGATATACCTAATGATAGGCCTATAATTTGTTGTACTAGCAGTTGCTTGATATTAGGGATGTGGGATTTTCACTTGTCAAGACGAATGTTTTTAAATTTGCGCACTAGGACTTCCGAAAAAGCCAACAATAAAAACGACTGGATTGTCGTGACAAAAACTAATAACGATACGATAAAATTAGTAATATCAATGTCATAAATTTGTGTATAATAATTAAGTGTGTGTGAATGTAAAGTAATTTTTAAAATTTTAAATATAGGAATAGGTTTTAGACACAACAAATATGACAGTAAATCATTAAGTAATTCTTGACTTTGATTTATATAATCTTCCTTGTACATTGAAACAGTTATGTTACCTTTATCACTGCGGAGAATGTATAATTCTGGATTCTCAATTAAAAATCTTTTTGTTTCACAGGATAAGTCATTAAAGAAATGATTACTATTGTTTGTTTTGTGCAAATAGTTTGTTATTATATTTGTGCTTTTTGATCGAAATATATCTTTAGTATTAGTATTAATTTTTGCAATTATTTGTTCAATATCAGACAACAAGTCAGATAATTTGAAGTCTCTAAGATTAGGAAAAAGGCAAAATTTTGGTCCTAAAGCTAAAAATTTTTTTATGTTAAATAGAAATTCTATATTTGTTAAATTATGAAACCATTTTTCTTGAAATTTAACTTTAGCAAAATTGTCAATTTTTAATTTTTGGAATTTGTTAATGTTTTGATATTTTTTGCGATTATAATGGATGTTGTATTTTATTTTTTGTCGTCGTTTATATTCATCAATAATATGATTGGGTATTGACTGGCTTAATTTAGATTTTTATATTTGTTAATTGTTTGTCAAAATACCTTATATCCGAAATTTTGTATTTTGTTACCTGTTTTACCTCTTCTATGATGTAATAAGTTATTTACATTAACTATACTATTATTAATGTGTTTTGGAAAGATATAATGTTTTCTACATTTTAGAAGAAAGATTTGTCTGTTTCGTAAAGTAGCTAATTTGATGTTAAACTTGGCCTATTGCTTGAGTAATCCAACCTGAGTAAGTCCATACCTTATTTGGATGTTCTCAAAAAACCACAAATATAATAACAAACTATTTGCACAAAACAAACAATAGTAATCATTTCTTTAATGACTTATTCTGTGAAACAAAAAGATTTTTAATTGGGAATCCAGAATTATACATTCTCCGCAGTGATAAAGGTAACATAACTGTTGCAATGTACAAGGAAGATTATATAAATCAAAGTCAAGCATTACTTAATGATGTAAAATATTATAAACAACTGACAAATGATCCAACATGCACATTGCAACAAAAATCAAATAAACTTGTATCAAAATTAGCTAACAATGGCGTCATATCTGCTAGTGAATCAAAATCATTGAAAATTTACAATTCAGTAGCACCACGGTTCTACGCATTGCCGAAAATACATAAACCAACTCTCTCAATGAGACCAATAATCTCTTCAATAGATTCTCCCAACAGTAAATTAGCAATTTTTATAACATTAATTTTAACAAATGCATATAATTTCAACAACGACTTAGTAATTAAAGATTCTTTTGTTTTTAGTAATTTTATAACTGATAGAAAAAATCCAGAAACATACATTTTAGTAAGTTGGAATGAAAAAAAAAAACACTGGAATGAGATCTAATCGCACTGTACATTAAATTTAAATACATTAAAAGAAATATTATATTTCATTTTTGATATTAATATATGCAAATTTAATAACAGTTATTACAAACAAACATCAGGTACTCCCATAGGAAGCTCTTTATCACCTATCATTTGCAATTATGCTCTTGATGATCTCATTGAGGAATGTTTAAAAATAATACCTTTTCATATTCCATTTGTTAAACGTTTTGTAGATGATTTGATCCTAGCTGTACCCAATGACAAAATAACTGACGTCTTAAATATTTTTAACAACCAATGTAGCCAATTACAATTTACTGCAGAAAGAGAACAAAATAACAGTCTCCCTTTTTTAGATATGATTGTCCATCGCACACATGACAATAGTCTTAAAACAGAATGGTATCGAAAACCAATTTCTAGCAATAGATTCATTAATTACTATTCCCGAACATCCTACAAGAATGAAAATAAACTTAATTTTGGGGCTAAAAAGTAGAGTAACTAGAATAACTCATCCAACATATAGAGAACAAAGTTTAAAGAGACTAAAAAACATACTAATTGAAAATTCTTATCCCGTTGGCTTACTCAATAAATTAATTTTTAGTACTGCAAACTCTTCAACCTCCATCACATTGATCGACAATACCAACAATAATAAACAAATCACAGTAAAAAATGGCAAATCAAGAAATAAACAATAGCCTGACAGTTAACACCTTAATACCAATAACACCACAAACTTTTGGATCTTTACCTTATATTCCATTCTTAACACCAAAACTTCTCAAATTATTTAAAGGATTAGAAAACATAAAAATTGCCACCAGAAATGTTAAAACCATAGCACATTTATACACTAAAACTAAAGATCCTTTAACAACTGATGAAAGTTCTAGAGTAGTGTAGTAGTGTAGTATCAAATACCTTGCCCAGACTGTGATAAAGTTTATATAGGAGAAACTTCTCGAACATTACACAGCAGAATTATTTCTCATAAAAGTGATGTAAAAACTAAGAAATCACAAGCTTGTGCATTAGCTGAACACTCCATCAATCTAAATCACACATTTAATTTTTCACAGGCTTCAATTCTAGAGAGGCAGAAACATGAACAGAAACGGTTATTTTTAGAAATGACACATATACAAAAAAATAAAAAATGTGTAAATAGAAGATCAGATATTGACAAATTAAGTAACATTTATTGTTACATATTAACATATCAATAAATACCGTCAAAATCTCATTTTCTATTGACATCATAACATTAAAAATTCATATGTGCTTAAGCCAAACTGCTACTGCTGACTGGATTAATTTATATTTCTTTATAGACAATTAAATAAATTATAATAACAACTATTGTTACTGGTTTTGCTTTCCACATAAAATAACTGTATTTTCATTCATATATGTCCATTACCATATATGTCCATTACCATATGTCCACACCATGACAATGACATAGAGACAATATAGTTATTTTTAATAAAAACATTTTAATATATTTATTATGGTTTGTTTTGTAGAGTATAATATTAACAACTGTAATCTCACGACTAGTAAGTAAGACAATTAACAATTTTAACTAGTTAATTTATATTTCTTTTTATAGATGTCTTGAAAAAGAATTAAATAAAATTCGAAAGCTTGACAGTAAGTCAAAGAGTTTTCTTTGTCTTGTGGGCCAAATAGACTGACTGCATCCTCAAAAATCATAACTTATATTTAAATCAACAGTCAAGAATACCACCATCTTATATATATATATATATATATATATATTATATATATATATATATATAATATATATATATTGCTTGTACCTAAACGTACTGTAATTTCTTAGTTACTAGTTAAGAAACTCTTTCACTGAATAATATAGTCTTTGTAAAAATGGCAAAAAAGTTGCAGAGGGAGATAATTGTATATTTTTTTTGCCGAATATAATATAGATTTCTTTACTAAGTCAGTGGACGGGATCGATAATTACACATCAAAGGTTGAATTTTTGGTGGAGTAGTAATGATTGGGTCTTGTTAGAAAAACATATAGGTATTTGCCAATTAAGAAAATAGTTTCTAGAATATACGAAGAGGGAAGAGTAAAAATCCCGTGATTTTTGAAGTAACTCCTACAATGTGTTATTCTTCTGAGTCCAAAAAGATACTGTATTGCTCTTTTTTGTAATTTAAAAATAACATTAGATTGTGCAGCTGTACTATAACCGCAAAAAGGAAGGTCATATCGAAGATGAGACTCGAACAAAGAAAAATATGTTATTGAAAGATGCTAAATTGATTTCCTTTAAAACAGATCTTATTGCATCGCAGGCTGAGACTAGTTTCTTACTTAACAAATCGATATAAAGGAACCATTTAAGGTTGTTGTCGGTAAAAATACCATGAAATTTTACAGAATCAACGATACTGATCCGGCTATTATTAAGAAGCAAGGGTTAAAGAGCTCCTTTATAGGATAATGCTACTGTCTTATTCACGTTAAAAGATAGTAAATCAGAGTCGGACCAGGTTTTTATTTTAAGTTGATCAGAAGTTATAATTGCATGAAGAGTTCCAATATTAGAGTTCCTCTAGGTAATACTGGTATCATCAGCAGAAAGAAAAATTTTCCATCGATTTTTAAGTTAGTGATCATTTATAAAGATAAAAAGTAGAGGACCCAGTACTGAACCTTGTGTTACTCCACATACAATGCTTTTATGACTAGAGTCAGTATCACTTGCTCTATTTGTTTCCTGTTTCTCAAGTAAGATTGGAACCAATTCAAAGAAATACCTCGAATTCCGTAGAAATTTAGTTTTTTTTTATCTAAATGTGATTTACACAATCAAAAGCTTTGACATAGTCACAAAAAGCAGTGGCAATGTAAATATTGTTTAGTGCTTGATAAACCTCATGTAGTAGAGAAAACTTAGCATCACTGGTACATTTATTAGATAAAAAGCTGAACTGACTTCGTGATAAAATGTTATTTTCAATGAGAAAGGACATAAGTCGGGCTTTTATAAATCTTATAATTTTGGATAGGACCGGTAGTAAGGCAATAGGTTTATAGTTGCAGACGTTCGACTTTTTACCACCCTTATGAAGAGGAATAATAAATATTTAGGCACCCTGGAAATATATCTTTTTCAAATCCATCAGTACTACAGGAAGATTTGCTTTTGATACTAATATTTTCCAAGCGTAGCTGAATACAATCTAACTGAATGAATCTTTCGGTTGGGTACAAGAAATTTGGTACAAATTACTTCGGATTATTCCTTTCTTCGACTGACGGTGTATCACCATAACGCGGTGGTTCTTTTTATTGTATTGATTTAAAGCAGTTGAAATGTAAGAGAGTGAAAGTTCGTTGTGCAAGTCTCAAGGAAAGTAAAATTTTAGACAACGCGGTGTTGCAGCAAGATTGGATTAATTCCAAACACCTTAATACAATAAAAAAACCTAAATTAGTTTTTTGGTTTTCGTATAGTATCAAAAAAGGGAAATTTAAAATGGCAATCATAATTACGATAGAAATGGGAAATTATTTTGAAATTGTTTTTGGATGTGGCAATGTTTGATTAAATGTTTTTCGAACATATTTATATGCCCTCATAGAATAAAATGATAATATGAGTGCAAAACTTCTTGAGGCTGGAGTATATTTTTGTTTCTTTGGACCTTTTAACATTTTTTCAAAAATATTGTTAGTGGCCCCTGGTAGTGAAGCCTTAAAAATAAAAATATATTATTAATTAAAAATCAAGTCAAATATCACTAACCTTCAATGGCCATTCAGAGTTTTCATTAAGCAATAGCTTTTTTTTTTCAATAATGTTAAAAGTGATTCTAAAGATGTAATTTTTGATCTCAATCTTACAGATTGTTGCAAATACTTTATTTTACTTTTTTGACTCTTGACAGTATTTTTAACACTCTAAAATGTTTTTTGGCCTTTTCAGATGTTGAAAAATCGCTGCTAGACATGTCTTCAACGGTTTTATTTCTAAAACATATACTTAATTAGATAATCATAATCCTTGTTTTTATAAATTAAACTAAAAACTCACTTTTTATAAATATTACGTGGAAAATATGAAAAAGTATTATCATCAAGTAACAACTCTACAGTTTCAGTTTCTGATGCTGTAATGGTGCTCGAAGATGCGTTTTCTGTATCTATATTTTCCTTGTTGTCTTCATTGTCATTTAAACATCTAGAATATTCAATTTATGTACATTAAAGAGAAATATTAAAATTGGTTTAAGATTGAAATAATCTCATACAAAATTTAGCCAAAACTCACCTCCTTTTTAATAGTTTAGGAGAATTAGATTGATTCTTTACTAGGAACTTGCATATATTTCATTGAAATTAATATATTTATAGCAATTATAGTGTAGATTAGAAAAAATAAATAAATGTATTTATAATACTACAAAATTAAACTTCAATTCATGTCAAGCTAAGTAATAACACATCCCTGTACTACGCCTATGTACGCAATTCCAATGTTTATAATACTTACGAATGAAATGACAGTTCTGGATGTAAATATGAAGTTTTCCTGCATACAACACAGTTACGTACCATTATTACACTTAACTATCAACTATTCTCCAATTATAATTTAAAATATATTAACAAATTCACTAAAATGTCACAAATAAGGAAATTATCAACTCGAAGGTAAACGCCATGTTCTTGTTCGTCAAATCGCTAGGATTGGTTGATATTACCAATGATGCCAAGTTTTACAAAAGTTAAGATTATCAATATATTTTTTTTAATAAATTAAAAAATTAATTTTTTCTTTTAATTCCTTGGTTGCGAAATGAGTATATTTAAAAATAGTTTATACTAACTAAATAATACATTTTTACTTTTAGATTAAAAATCAATTACAATAAAAATCGAAAATTATTTCGAAGATTGACTCGGAAAAAAAATAATATGACAACGTCAAATTAGGGATTTGTGCCTATGACTGTGAATATCTCATGACTTCAAGTAAAGATGTAAACAGACCGGTCCATCTTTATTTATACGTCCATGAGTTGGTCCTATCAATACAATAAGAAAACTTGTTGACACAACAGAGCAGTAAAATGTTATACATAAAGATGTAAAAGATATCTTCACTTACTTGGTCCACTAGTAATAAACTTCTTAGAATTAAATGAGAAGCCGGTCTTTATACATGGTCTTTCCTTTACCTTAGTCTCATAATACAGGCAGGATACAATGAAAGATAGCGAGTAAAGGCATATTTCTAATGAAGAAATGCTTACGAGTCTGTTTAATTTTTTAATGACCCTCTAGTGTCTCTGGCACATTTTGGAATTTATAATGAGCGTGCTGAGCTATCAAGCTCAAGAGGACAAAAAATAATATGGTATAGTATTTATAAAGTCAGTTCAAATATTTCTCTCCGACTCGATTTATAAGGGCAGTTCAGTATTACATTTACCAGTAATCAAGTTAAAGTATAAATAACACGCCTCAATGTTTTAAACGTATTTGAACAATCCCCGTACTTCGTAGGAAATAGATGGAAGAAAGAGGGAATGAAAGATAGATCCCAGCAAATAAATATTGCACATTGATATGTTATTCAAAATCACCAATATTTAACACGCTACTTGGAGGTTCCCTTCTAGCCGGTGGCGATGGGTACAGATAAGAAACGCTGTTGATTCATGCCAATGCTGTACAGCTAAAATTTTTATTATTTTACGAAGTATAATTAAATCATTATACTGTCAATATGGCCTATTGCCATTTAATTATAAATTATTTTTGTTACTAAATATGACATGTTAAAAACTTTTTTATACACTTATGTACTTTACGACAGCGTTAAGTAAATTAAAATTGTCCTTTGTCTGTTCTACATTAATCTATATTTGATTATAAAAATAAATGATGCGCCCATGTCTGGTAATATGATATTATTCTTTTAATGTTTGTCGGCAACCAGTTTTTTGGGTGTTTCAACTGGCTTTATAAATACTATATCATACCCAATTTTATATCATTAAGTCGACTTTTGTTGAACATTTTATTATACTTTACGTAGTTTATTAAAGTTATTTTTCACGGTTGTATTCATTTTTGTTACTATTTCATATTTAAAAAAAAATATATGTAAAACAATTTTTATGGTTGGTTTGTATTTTAGGTTGCCTCCAGGAGGAGAACAGAATGAAAATTATGAAAACAACGGAACCTTTATCTAAAGAAAAATATCGATTAGATAATCTAATCGATATTTTCAAAACAATGGAGTTTCAATTTAAATTAGGTGTAAATAAATTTCAAAAACTTCACTATCAACAACAGTTGATTATAAAAGAACGTGGCCGTCCTATGCCTGATCTTAATATTGAAGTGTCCGGTAAAAGCCGTGGAAAAACATATACGCGTAAATTTAATAAAGACATGTATCTACGAAATCAGTGGATTTGTGGATGTTCCGAAAAAAATGCTTTTTTCTGTTTTCCGTGTGCATTATTCGGCGCAGATAAAGAGGAAAAATTGTGGCGCGAGACAGGAGTGCGGGATCTAGTGCATTTAAGTGAAAAAATAAAGAAGCATGAAAACACGCAAACTCATATGAACAATGAAATGCGATTTGCATTATTTGGGAAACTTAATATACAGGCCCAACTTGACTCTGCTTATTGGATAAATATACAAAAACACAATGAAGAGGTGACGAAAAACAGGTATGTTTTGTCAAAAATAATTGACTGTATAAAATTCTGTGGGCTTTTGAGCTCGCCTTACGAGGACACGATGAATCTGAAACATCAGATAACCCTGGAATTTTTCGTGGTTTAGTGAATTTTTCTGCTGAACTTGATAAAACACTTAGTGAACACCTTACAAATGCGACAATTTTCAAAGGTACCTCAAAAACAATACAAAATGATATTTTGGATTGCATGCTAGAAGTATACGCTGAGGAGATTTTAAACGAAATCAATGAAGCCCCATTTTTAGCAGTGATAGCTGATGAGACAACGGATGTTTCTATGAAATTTCAAATGGTCATTGTTTTTCGTTATGTAAAAAACGGTGCTCCAGTTGAAAGGTTTTGGACTTTTTTGCTTCCAGAAAAACATGATGCTGAAACCTTAGCTAACACAATTTTGAATGTTTTAGACCCAATATTAAAGAATAACAAAAATAAGCTCATTGCACAAAGTTATGACGGAGCAGCTGTTATGAGTGGGATACATGGCGGAGTGCAAACAATAATTAAGAGAAAATATGAAACTGCTCATTTTGTGCACTGTTACGCCCATCAATTGAATCTAATAATGTCAAGAGCATGTTCTATTAATTCCCAAGTACGCGTATTTTTTGGAGATTTACATGATATACCTGGATTTTTTAGTCATTCACCTCAAAGAATAGCTGTCTTAAATCAAATAGTTGGAAAAAATATTCCTCGTTCAATCCCTACACGCTGGAATTTCAATATTCGTACAGTAAATGTCGTTTACGAATATAGAGACTTTATTATTGAGTGTATGGAGCAACTAGAAGAAGAGTCAAATGCTATTACTTCCAAGGAAGCAAGAGGACTTAGACGTATTCTGGAAGATCAAAATTTTACTTTCTGGCTGACTGTTTTTCATTATATTATGCCACATGTTGACGTTTTGTACAATAATCTTCAAAAAAAGAACATGGACCCAACCGAAGCACAGAAAGCTATACATGTTTTTGAGCAAAGTATTAACAATGTCCGAAATAAAATAGACCCTATCATACATCAAGCTTCAAATTTAAATGCGGCGCCTAGTGTCCAAAAAAGGAAACGCCCAAATAACAGCCAACAGGATCACCGTATTGCCTGTCTAGAAGTTTGTGATGTTATTATAAACAATGCAAAAGAACGGTTTGCATATACAAATCATCTAGTTGCCGCAACACTTTTATCTTCAGAACATTTCGAAAAATATAATAATAAGTTTCCTGAAAATGAATTGGATTTAACTTGTACAGCTTATAACTTCTTTGATAAAAACCGTTTGCGAACAGAACTGTCAGTTTTGTATTCCAATATCGAGTGTAGAACATTAAAAGGTGCAGTGCCTTTACTAAAATTTATAATTTCTAATAATTTAGAGGACACATTAACAGAAACCAAAAAGTTGATACAAATTCTGGTGACTACGCCAATGACCACAGCAGAAGCTGAACGTAGTTTTTCAACTTTAAAACGGATCAAAACATTTTTAAGAAATTCAATGTGCGAAGACAGATTAACAGCCCTTTCCACACTCTCGATAGAAAAAAAGTTCATCGCTTCAATACCGAACTTTAACGATAAAGTAATCGAAAAGTTTGCGACAAAAAAGGACCGGCGTATTAATTTCCAATTTAGAAAAATGCAATAAATGTAAGTTAATCAGATTTTTATAGCATGTCGTTATTAGTTACTATTAATTAGTATTAAAGCTAATTTTATTGTTTTTGTTTTCGTATGTTATTCTATTTCTATTATTTTATATTGACCGTGGTTCATGCAGCACACCCTATAGCAGATGTCACGAGCCGCCACTGATTAGATTATCAGTTTACTCGATTAGGTAATATAAAACAACATATGAAATCGCATGCTGGGGAAAAACCTTATAAGTGCGATATTTGTATTAAGCAGTTTAGTGATGCTTGTAATTTAAGAAGACATTTGAGATTGCATACTGGGGAAAAACTTTATAAGTGCGAAATTTGTTTTAAGCAGTTTTCCCGGAAAGATAAGTTAAAAATCCATTTGAGAATTCATACTGGAGAAAATCCTTTCAAGTGCGAAATTTGTATTAAGCAGTTTAGTGATGCAAGTAATTTAAGAAGACATTTGAAATTGCATACTGAGGAAAAACCTTATAAGTGCGAAATTTGTTTTAAAGAGTTTACTGAATTAGGTAATATGAAAAAACATTTGAGAGTGCACACTGGGAAAAAACCTTACAAGTGTGAAATTTGTTTTAAGCAATTCTCTTTGAAAGATTGTTTGAAAAAACATATGATGACACACACTGGAGAAAAACCTTATAAGTGTGAAATTTGTTTTAAACAGTTTACTCAATTAGGTAATATGAAACAACATTTGAGAGTGCACACTGGGAAAAAACCTTACAAGTGTGAAATTTGTTTTAAGCAATTCTCTTTCAAAAATTGTTTGAAAAAACATATGATGACACACACTGGAGAAAAACCTTATAAGTGTGAAATTTGTTTTCAGCAGTTTTCCCTGAAAGATAAGTTAAAAGTCCATTTGAGAATTCATACTGGAGAAAATCCTTTCAAGTGCGAAATTTGTATTAAGCCGTTTAGCAATGCACATAATTTAAGAAGACATTTGAGATTACACATTGGGGAAAAACCTTATAAGTGCGAAATTTGTTTGAAGCAATTCTGTTTGAAAGATTTTTTGAAAAAACATATGATGACACACACTGGAGAAAAACCTTATAAGTGTGAAATTTGTTTTAAACAGTTTACTCAATTAGGTAATATGAAACAACATTTGAGAGTGCACACTGGGAAAAAACCTTAGAAGTGTGAAATTTGTTTTAAGCAATTCTCTTTGAAAGATTGTTTGAAACAACATATGATGACACACACTGGAGAAAAACCTTATAAGTGTGAAATTTGTTTTCAGCAGTTTTCCCTGAAAGATATAAGTTAAAAATCCATGTGAGAATTCATACTGGAGAAAATCTTTTCAAGTGCGAAATTTGTTTTAAGCAGTTTACTCAATTAAGTAATTTGAAAAGACATTTGAGAGTACATACTGGAGAAAAATCTAACAAGTGCGAAATTTGTATTAAGCAGTTTAGTGATGCAAGTAATTTAAGAAGACATTTGAGATTGCATACTATTAATATTAAGGTTTAATCTAATTAATATAGAGAGGTTGACACTGTTAAGGAGTGTTACAACATAAAATTTCAATTTATTTTTATTTATTTTATATATTTATTTATTTTCTATAATTTTTATTTCAATTTATAGTAACATTATGCTCAAAAACTTATTTTGAATGTTTTAGACATTAAGAAACAATATCTGCAAATAAAACCATCTTAAATATTAAATAGAAATATTTTATTTAAAATAATTTAAAAGTTATAAAGAAATCAATAGTTGACACTAAAAAAAACAAAATATATATTATAAATATATATATATATATATATATATATATATATATATATATATATATATATATATATTTAAAAAATATTCAATAGTTGAATAGCAGAGGTTGTATCGGTCAATAATAGGCAAATGAAAGTCGTCAACTACTTCATTGATTTAATTGAATATGTTTCGCTTTTTTGTTTTCAAAAGCATCATAAGTTCAAAAAACAATTTGTAGGTTTTTTTAAAGATGTTAAAAACACTCTACGATAACTTAACATTAAAAACTTAAAAACTGAACGATAGAATCGAAACAAAAAACACACAAGAAAAAACTGAAAGAGCACTATTGTTTATTTAATTTTCACCGATGGCTTCATCTCAATGTGGGTGTAAGCTCTTTCGAAGATCCAACCTTAAGGTGCCGTGCATTTCTGCGTAGGCGTCCACCGTACATCGTCTTGTCAGGTGAGATTTTAAATATTCTGGATTAAATAATTCTGTTTTTGGCAGCATTGCGAAGCATTTCATAGCTGTGGATTCCTGTCCATTGTCGAATATTGCGCAGCCATGACATTTTTTTACGTCCGAGACCTCTCCTACCCTCTATCTTCCCTTCGAGTATCAGTTGCTGAAAAGTGTATCGTTCTCCTCGTATAATGTGCCCCAAGTATGCAGTCTTCTTACTTTTTACATAATTAAAAAGTTCCCTATCCTGTAAGCCCGCTCTTCTGAGTACTTCCTCATTTCTGACCCTGTCCGTCCATGATATTCTGAGCATTCGACGCAGGCACCACATTTCAAACACTTCAAGTTTGTTAATGGAACTGGCCTTTAACGTCCATGCTTCCATTTCGTACAGGAGAACAGGCCACACGTAACACTTAAGCATCTTGTATCGGAGGTTGAAGTCCAATTTGCGATCAGTCAGAAACTTACGAAGCCTCAAAAAAGCATTTCTGGCTTGTTCAACTCTGCTCTTTATTTCATTCTCGGGGTCCCAACCCTCATTCAGCAAACATACCAAGTATTTGAATTGCCTGACTTGTTCGATTTCTTCTCCAGAGACATATATCTTTGCGTTGGGGTAATCATTTCTACTTATAATCATTGATTTTGTCTTCTTGATATTTATTTTTAAACCCCGAGCTTCACTTGCAAGAGTTAGATGATTTAAAAGGCATTGAAGATCTTCGATGTTATCTATGATATCTTCGATATTATATGAAGCCATCGGTGAAAATTAAATAACCAATAGTGCTCTTTCAGTTTTTTCTTGTGTGTTTTTTGTTTCGATTCTATCGTTCAGTTTTTAAGTTTTTAATGTTAAGTTATCGTAGAGTGTTTTTAACATCTTTTAAAAAACCTACAAATTGTTTTTTGAACTGATGATGCTTTTGAAAACAAAAAAGCGAAACGTATTCAATTAAATCAATGAAGTAGTTGACGACTTTCATTTGCCTATTATTGACCGATACAACCTCTGCTATTCAACTATTGAATATTTTTTAAATTTAATCAACGGTCGTATTTTTTGCTATATATATATATATATATATATATATATATATATATATATATATATATATATATATATATATAATCAGTTGTTGACACTAGTCAAAATATTATTGAATAAGATAGGTAAGTTAGTATTAGATGGATATATTTTTCATTTTACAATCATTTTAGCCATCTACATTTATTGTTGTACTAAACTCATATTTGACCCTATCACCTGAGCCATTTATTGCAGGTTGAGGTAGTCTTTTGACAATTTGACTTACATTTATTAAGCTTATGTGTCTTTCATTAAGTCTGAACATTGTTTTTGTTTCATTACAGTAGTTTAATGCCATGACTTCTATTTCCTCATTATGAAAAACATCTTGAACTAAACAGACATAGTGGTGCATTCTTTTTTTGCCAGGGAACTGCACCAGTAGAAACTCCCCTTTTCGGTAACACTCTTCACTATTGATGATGCCAAAATCACTGACATCATCTCCACTGCTACCTGATTCAATCCATTCTTCATCTTCTGAATCAGATGAACTGCTCTCTTTTCTCCTTTTTTTATTTGCCTTTTTCTTTAATTTACTTTTTTCTTTATTGAGTTCTTATATTTACATTTTCTCTTCTCTTTTTTTAATTCTTTCCTCAGCACTAATTTTTTGTTTCTCTTGTTCTAACTTTGTCTCTTCCTTTTTTTTATGATATGCTTGCCACTGTTCTGAGGTAGCTGCAAACGGCACTTTTTCTTTCTTTTTTCTCTTATTAGTTTTTACTTCGGCTTTGGTCAAAAGCCGAAGGGATCACTTGTCCATCAATAACAAGTTTTTTCTTTATATTTTCAACCTTCTGCATTTTGACAGGATCAGCATTTCTGTCAGAAAATATAATGTTCTTCATTATGCACGTTATTCAAGGGAGTCATGTGGCGAATCACTCGTTCAAAATCACTGTCATTTTCAGCTTCCTGTTCTTTGTTTGTATTTTCCGCTTTGCACTGTACTCGTATGCGGTTTGAACACTCTCCTTGATTAGTCGCATCTAATACTTGTCTATATTATTGTACAACTATTTACCCTTGTCTGACTTAATTTTCACGTTCTTTAGGTTTCCTTTCTACTGTGGACGAATTTTCTCTTAAATTTTTTGAACACTCCCATTGATTAGCTGCACTCAATAAACTTTGGTCTTGTCCATGATCGAGTTGTTCTTGAGGTTGTTCTATACTCATTTTTTTAGTTTCTTGTTGACAGCGCCTCTTGGAAGATGGGTTGGGAGAGTTTTTATCTTTATCCTGCAGATTAAAGATGTCGTATTAATTTCCTTATAAAATTCATATAAGGAGGCATCTTCCTGATTTCCAGACCACATTTCTTTAGTGGCTTTAAAAGCTTCTAGTTTTTTCAGTTTCAAATATTTGTTGAGAAATTTAAGACATGCAGTTCTGCTAGAGTCTTTTCACTCCCATTATTATTTTCATTATAATTATTTTCATCTTTTAGTGTGCTTATGGAAAAATCAATAGCTTTTGGGTTCCAAGGTGCCAAGCCGCATTTTCTAAATCCATTTTTCACAACACTCTCTGTAATTCTTTCATTTAAAACTTGCTTTAACAAAGGATAAACGTTTTTTTTTCAGAATTGCATTTTCATAATTTTCAAGTCGCCACTGGTAAACTGTTTCTTTCCAGCCTGCTTTCAATGTCTTAAACACAGCTACATCTTCCGGGTTTGGACCGTGTCATTTGTGAGTGACCCAAAAGTGGGTTCATCTCGACGTTTCGCTACAATTGTATGTAGCTTCTTCAGGAGAACAAAGAAAAGGAAAAAAGAAAACAAAAGAACAGGAAGATGGGTAGTTAGCAACGGTAACTCAGTTACTCAACGCAACCAGAGGCGAATACTAACTACCAAGATGGGCATTTGGTCACAGTAACTCAACTACTCAACGCAGCCAGAGGTGAAAACCAAATGCCAGGACAGGGATTCACGTCCAACAGCTCAGAACACTAACGCGTCGAGAGGCGGGGAGTGAATTTTCACCTCTGGCTGCGTTGAGTAGTTGAGTTACTGTGACCAAATGCCCATCTTGGTAGTTAGTATTCGCCTCTGGTTGCGTTGAGTAACTGAGTTACCGTTGCTAACTACCCATCTTCCTGTTCTTTTGTTTTCTTTTTTCCTTTTCTTTGTTCTCCTGAAGAAGCTACATACAATTGTAGCGAAACGTCGAGATGAACCCACTTTTGGGTCACTCACAAATGACACGGTCCAAACCCGGAAGACGAATAAACTATAATTCTGACTCTGGCCGTGGAAGCCTACGATTTCATTTGACCAACCTCTACGGGGAGGTTATATTCCGCAAAACCTCAGAGTTCTCCAATCTTCGCTCTAAAGTTTCATCTCTACTTTCTTCGCTCACCTTCCTCTCTAGATGTCGTGATAATAACTTGGTTCCCAATTTTCTTGTTCTAAAACATCACATTTCCTCTTCATCTTCTTCCCGAATTCTACATCGAGCCAGCCTATCTCTACTTCGTGAACGGATCCAACATATCCGAAAAACCCTTAATTTTCAATCCCAAAAACTTTTTAAGCTGCATCTTGAACTCTCCAGTATTCTTAGTGTCGATGATTGGTCACTTTTAGACCGCATTTCCTATCATCAAGCCGATAAAATCCTTCTTCTAAGCAACGAAACTCACAAAAAGAAATTCCAATCCCTTGTATCTAAGAAAAAATCACATTCCACCACTTCTACTTCTCATTAACCTCTCATTAACACCGTCGTTAATCTTTCTTCTCACCAATTAACAAGTGCAGAAAGCAGTCTTCTATCTAAAGGTCTTAATTTTGCTATCACTCCTTCCAGAATTCCCACCGAAGAAATAGTTTCAAATGTGGAAGCGGCACTCCGCACAATTCCCAAAATTCCAGCCGACCGTATCCGCTTTGACGTCGCTAAATGTCTTGATACAGCCAAAATCCCTACTTCCAATATATCTCGTGAGGAATTCATAGCTCTCAAAAATCTCCGTTCTCTTTCTGAGATAATAATCCTTCCTGCAGACAAAGGTAATGCCACAGTCATCCTGGATACTCATTCCTACATAGAGAAAGTAAACGACTTACTTAGGGATACATCCTGTTATAATACAATTTCTCGAGACCCCACTCCTAGAGTCGAACGCGAAATTTCCCATGCCATCAAACAATCCGATCTTTCCGATGATGTTAAGAAGTCCATAGTTCCAAAAAACTCCATCTGCCCCAGAATTTATGGTCTTCCGAAAATCCATAAAGATAACGTACCTCTTCGTCCCATTGTGACTACGAAGGATTCACTCCCCGCCTCTCGACGCGTTAGTGTTCTGAGCTGTTGGACGTGAATCCCTGTCCTGGCATTTGGTTTTCACCTCTGGCTGCGTTGAGTAGTTGAGTTACTGTGACCAAATGCCCATCTTGGTAGTTAGTATTCGCCTCTGGTTGCGTTGAGTAACTGAGTTACCGTTGCTAACTACCCATCTTCCTGTTCTTTTGTTTTCTTTTTTCCTTTTCTTTGTTCTCCTGAAGAAGCTACATACAATTGTAGCGAAACGTCGAGATGAACCCACTTTTGGGCCACTCACAAATGACACGGTCCAAACCCGGAAGACGAATAAACTATAATTCTGACTCTGGCCGTGGAAGCCTACGATTTCATTTGACAGCTACATCCATTGGTTGCATTAGATGAGTAGTGTTAGGATACAACGCTATTAGAATAATGCCATTTTCGTCGCAAAATTTGCTGGTGTGGTATGTCAAGTGAGATGAATGTCCATCGATAAATAGGATAACTGGACGGACAATTTCGTTCCTGAGTATTTCCACACTGTTAGCTATTTCTCGTGGTAAACGATCATACTTAAACACTATCATTGGTGGCGCTAATGTTCCTGCTGCATTTGAGGTTATCAGGACGGTAAGGCATTCTTTTTCGTCGGCATTTATCCTTTCATATATATTTTTTTTGGTCTTTTACTGCCAATACTTTACCCCCCTTAGGATTTAAAACAAATGCCGTTTCATCTCCATTGAAGAGTCTGGTAGGGTCGAGCAATATCTATTCATTACCAGAGCTACACAGATATTCTTTAACTTCTTGAAACATTCACGAATGTTTTCCTTTGTCACTGAAGCCCGAGTAATGGTTAAATTTTGGGATACTCTTGTACTAATTCGACGATGACGATTCGTAAATCTTTGTAACCAGCCATGAGTAGGACGTCCATTTTCGAATGGTTCTCGTCCCAATTCCCTCACTAGCTCTTTGACACTATTTAAAAGCTGCTTATTGGAAATAAGAAAGCCAATGTTTCCCATAGTTATTATCCATCTAACAAGATTGTTCTCCTCTTCCATAGAAAGAGCCCTCCCAGGGCCCATACGCCGATGTGATGGGGTTTTCCCCTAGGCTTTGTATAAAAGCGTAATACGAGGTACGCCGTTTTGCCTAGCGGCAGTAGCTGCAGGTACCCCTTGTGACACTTCATAAAGAGCCCTCTCCATTTGGGCTTCTTCATAGTTAAAAATTTTTCGTCGTGGTGGAGTCATTCTATAAAGAAGAAAATAGATTACAACTCTTAATTATGAACTGTCAGCAAAAAAGTAAATGAAAAACGCTTTGTCAACTATTGATTTTACTTTAAAATTAGGTCAAATCAGTCATTGACAATTAAGTCAACGACTAATTAGATGTAGTATTTTTAATCAGTATTTGACACTATATGTTTTCTTAGAAAATGAATTTTCAAAGAATCAAAATGATATAGTAAATAATAGCTTATTAATCTACCAATTAAGTACTATTGATGATTCATTTAATACAAGGCTTTAAATCTAATAACCTAAATATATATTCAACTTACCTTCTTAAACACTTTTCACAAGAAATCTCGGAATTTCGGTATGAGACACAACATCAACCACAAACAAAAATCGGCAGCAACAAGGCGACACTTCTAAACGGCATTCATAGATGAGGATAGGTGTTCTTCGCATTTAGAAATACATAATAGGAATTTATAATATTTTGCTTAATATTTGAGTTCGAGTTTGAAGTTGTCGACTATTGATTGGGTGTTAACTACTGATTGTTTACCTTATCATCAATATCTTAAAGGAATACAATAATATACCAGCAAACGAATGGGAAAGATACCTGACGGAACTGTTAAAGCGAAGGAAAATAATAATCAACACAGTAACGTACCTGAATTAAGACACGAAATAAAAATCAGTTTTCAGGAAGTAGAAATAGTCATAAATTCACTCAAAAATAGAAAGTCACCAGGATCAGACGGAATAACCAACGAGCTTCTAAAATACGAAGGAGAAAGTATAACCCTAGAGATGACAAAACTAATATAAAAACTAATATTGCACTGCAAGATACCAGACGCATTGAGAAACAGCATAATGATACCGATGTTCAAGAAAGGAGATAAAGAAGACCCCAGCAATTATAGAGGTATAAATCTACTGAACACCACACTTAAGCTTACCACAAAAGTCCTAACCAACAAAATCAATAAACTAATAACTTTAACAGACGAACAACAAGGATTCATATCCAGATAATCCTGCGTAGACGCCGTATTTGTACTAAGACAAATCACAGAAAAGGCCATCGAGTACAATAAACCAGCATATCTATGTTTTATAGACCTGACAAAGGCTTTCGATCCCATTCAAGTCGAAGATTACACCTACTATATAAAAGAAACATACCAATCAATAGTATACAAACCATCGAAAGCATCTACCTACATAATCGAATACAGTGTATACCAGTACAAAGCGGAGTCAGACAGGGTGACTCGTTAAGCCCACTTCTCTTGAATATAATAATAGACGAAATAATACAAGCAGTACGTAAAGGTCATGGCTACAGAATGGGGAACAAAGAAATCCAAATATTCTGTTATGCAGACGACGCTGCATTAATCGCCGAGATAGAAGACGAGCTCTAAAGATAAACACATATCTTCAATATAATAGCTAAGAAATACAATATTGTAGCGAGATTAAATAAAACAAGCGGTTCGAATTTATATAAATATATTTATTTATAACTTAACAGTTCGGTACTATCTTATCAACTAAACTAAACTCCTAACATCGTTACATATATATACCAAAGTTACTATGTTCTAGAACATTCCCACTTTTTATTATAATTCAGTCAAATACGTGACGGATTGTTCTCTTGCGTTCGAGAGATCTATGGATGGTTCTCGATGCCGTTACACGGGCCACGCTGAATGCATGTTCGTAACAATATGATGATATCAACAGAAAAATTTAACTGTATGACAACATCTAAATACCCACTACAGTGTAAAATCGAAATTGATGGGAAAATAATAAAGCCGGAAGCAAAGTGTAGATATCTGGGAATATATATATATATATATATATATATATATATATATATATATAATACTAGTTACGGATATGTTGAAGAAGTACGGCAGCAAAGCTTAAAAGCAAGTAAAGCGGTGGGTTCTCTTAATGACACAATCTGGAAGAACAAACACCTAAGACAAGACACAAAAACAAGAGTCTATAAAGTAGAAATTAGATCTATATTAACATACACGGCGGAGACAAGACACATCTAAAACGAGACGACTGCTAGAAACAACAGAGATGAAAATACTCACATGAATATCAAGGAGAAGTCTGTTGGATAGGAAGAGAAACAAAAACATAAGAACAGCATGCAATATAGAAGACATAAATGGATGGGCGACAAAACGAAAACAAGATTGAAACGAACACATCAGTAGAATGGCAGAGATGGGAGAATGGCAGAATGGACGAAGAAGTATTGGCAGACCAAGAAAAAGATGGTGCGACAATTTAAACAAGTTAGGAGGCTAATAATGAAGAAGAAACAGGCTTTAAAGCCTACATACTAGAAGGAAGAAGAAAATCAATGTTTTCTACATCAGAAACTTTCTAATCTAATCTCGGTGGCAAATAAACCACATTAGTGAGTCAGCATTTTCACAATCTGAGTCTTCTTTTAACAAAGCTATTAACTCTTTAGTAGTTAGTACCATCTTCATTTCATATTTCGAGAATTTACTGAAATAAACAAATGCACTACTATATAAAAGCATTCACATGATAATAGTTTAGCTTACTTCATTTTAATTTATATGAACATATTTTCATATTTATATAAACAAACAAACACAAGGAAACTTTCAAATTAAGTTAAAAAAAAAACAAATATAACGTTTACAGCACACAGTAATTCTATAAATAGAGAATGATTGATGAATGAATGAGTGTAATTAAAATTGCAGATTGTTTTTAGTCTAATGAAAAAATATATAAGTATTTTCCAAGTTTTCTGTTTTTTGAAGTTTTGTATTCTAATAAAAATACAATTTTAAAACAAAAAGAGAAATCATACGATTTCTACCTGGCGAAATCGAATTCAAATATCAGCCACCGTGCTTCCTAAAACTTACGAAGCAAACAGCTTGATGAATAAATCGGCAAGGGAATCTAAAATTGCATTCCAAATGCCGTTCATCATGGCCAATATTCGTAGTGAATTCGATTTCTGGTACTCCAAACGAAGTAAAGAAATAAAACACAATGACGGTATTGGATTTTGATTCGATACAGAGCAGCGACAAGCCGCATATACGTATTTCGACCTCTTTAGGTCTCCTCAGTACGGTATAGCCACTACTTCGTATCGAGCCAAAATATTTTCCCGTCGTAGACCGTAGTTATTAAAAATAACTATGTACAGACGTAACTACGCCATCTAAAAACCAAAAGAGAAATCATACGGTTTCTACCTGGCGAAATCGAATTCAAATATCAGCCACCGTGCTTCCTAAAACTTACGAAGCAAACAGCTTGATGAATAAATCGGCAATGGAATCTAAAATTGCCTTCCAAGTGCCGTTCGTCATGGCCAATATTCGTAGTGAATTCGATTTCTGGTACTCTAAACGAAGTAAAGAAATAAAACACAATGACGGTATTAGATTTTGATTCGATACAGAGCAGCGACAAGCCGCATATACGTATTTCGACCTCTTTAGGTCTCCTCAGTACGGTATAGCCACTACTCCGTATCGAACCAAAATATTTTCCCGTCGTAGACCATAGGGGTAGCGGGTAGGTACCCCTCTATGATCCCGATAGAGGGTAGACTTACTTCAGGGAAATAGCGTCCCTGCCCACGCGAGCTCCTAGTTTTTCCTCCACTCCCCGCTTAGAGGAAAACAGGTCCAAACCCCAGTATTATCCTACCCTAAACCCCAAATTCCTTCCCTATATCCCCACCACACTCGCCAACCCGCCTTGCCAGCGTGGCGAGTTATGGCTAACTCACCCCAAATGAGTTTTAAAACAAGAGGATTTGGTCCCCAGGTGGGTGCTCAATCCCACACCTCTAAGGAGGTCAGCCTCATGGAATCTGGGGGAGGCAAAAACTCATTAAAACACCGAAAGCAACATATCTATATTGCTAGTTTCAATGCCAGAACCCTCAAATCACCCGAACGAATGGAAGAACTGGAAGAAGAACTAACTAAGATCAAGTGGGATGTCCTTGGTCTAAGCGAAACGAGACTGCCAGGAGAACAATGTACAATACTCCATTCAGGACACATGTTCTACCAATTCCATAATGAGTACAATACACATGTCGGCGGTGTAGCACTATTGATCCACAAAAGACTCAAACATCTGGTCACAAAATCTGCTGCAATCTCGGAGAGGGTCATTTACATCGTTCTTAAACTATCAGAAAGGTACAGCATCCAAATAATTCAAGTATACGCTCCCACTAGTCAATCCACAGATGAAGAAATAGAGAAATTCTATGAAGATATTTCTAAAGCAATGACAGAAAGAGCTCATTTTAAAATAATCATGGGAGACTTTAACGCCAAAGTAGGGAAGCACAACACCGGCAACATACCTAATAGAGGAATATATGGGCTAGGAACTACAAATGAAAGAGGAGAACGGTTACTAACATACACACAGGAACAAAATCTATTTTGTATGAATACATTTTTTAGTAAACCAGATAATAGACGGTGGACCTGGATAAGCCCAGACGGGAAAACCAAAAACGAAATCGATTACATATTAGTCAACCAGAAACAGATAATAAAAGATGTAGCGGTGCTCAACAGATTCAGTCTGGGAAGTGATCATAGATTAGTAAGAGCAAAAATAATAATCGATAACAAATTAGAAAGAAACAAACTAATCTTGCAAAAACGAACCCTAACTACTAAAGAGCTTGGGCAAAACAGTACCAACTACCAGAAATATCTTGAGTCTAGTCTAGAGCCAATGGAACAGCTAAAAGAAAAAGACATAAATAATTTGGAAGAAACGATAAGAACGAGTATAATCTCTGCGATCAAAAAAACCCATACGATGCCGAAACCGAAAGATAATAAATTGAAGACAGAAACACAACAGATGATTAGGGACAGAAGCCGCATGGATCGAAATTCACCAGAATATAAGGAACTTAATAAGGCAATAAGAACAAGAATTAGACAAGACATCAGGGACAACAAACACCGAAAAAATCGAAAAACATTATAGAGAAAAACAAGAATATGAAAGTGTTAAAAACGCTAAATAGCAAAGGCCGACAACAAATACACCAAATAAAGGATAAAAATGGAAATCATTAGAAACGACAAAATCAGATAATAAACATTGTCGAAGATTATTATACAGAATTATACTCGTCCAGCGTAGCAAAAACCTGAAACCCATGATATGGAACGAAGAATACTAAATGTAGGATCTGAAACACTACCAAGAAAATTACTACGAGTGAAGTTGTAAATGCCTTAAAGCAAATGAAAAATGGGAAAATCTCCTGGAGGACGACGGAATAACAAAAGAGATGATTACAGCTGGAGGTCATACTACTATGGAGGCAGTTAAAATCTTACTGAACAAGTGCCTATTCGGGGGTGCTATTCCAACCTCTTGGCAAAACGCGCAGGGTACTTTTACTACACAAGAAAGGAGACAAACACAAACTCGAAAATTACAGACCAATAAGCCTGTTACCACATCCATACAAACTGCTTACCAAAATAATTACCAACAGACTATCAAACAAATTTGATAGTTACCAGCCTGTTGAACAAGCGGGTTTCCGCAAAGGTTATTAGTACAATAGAACACCTACAGACAATAAGGACACTTATTGAAAAATGTAACGAATACAATGAACCTCTTCATTTGGCATTTGTGGATTACAATAAGGCATTCGATTCCATAGAATTCTGGGCGGTATTAGACGGAATGAAAACGCAAGGATAGATTCCAGATATATGAATGCTCCTAAAATACATATACGACAATGCAAACTATGCAAATAAATGTAGCAGAAGGCCTAACAACAAACAAAATAAGATCAGAAAGTAGGTGTTCGACAGGGAGACACCATATCTCCAAATATTTTACTCTTGCATTAGAAGATGTGTTCAAGAAGTTAAATTGGGAACAACTCGGAATTAAAATTGATGGCAGGTTTTTAAGCCATCTAAGATTTGCCGATGACATAGTACTCATAAGCAACAATACAGAGGAACTAATCTACATGCTGAAGGAGCTTAAACAAGAATCTGAAAAAATCGGTTTTAAAAATGAATTTAAATAAAACAAAAGTAATGACAAATCAAAATATCACAATCGACTTAGATGGAAGTGAGATCGAAAGTGTCGAAGAGTATATATACCTAGGTCACCACCATCAAACTAGGCAAACAGAATCAAAACAGCAGAGATAACTAGAAGAATCCGAATGACTTGGGCAGCAGTAGGCAGACTCAGTGATGTGTTTGAAGAACAAAAAGATACCAATAAATCTAAAGAAAAAGGGTATTCAACAGTTGTATTCTACCGGTCATGACTTATGGAATGGAGACCATGGACACTTACAGAGTTGTCAGCCAACAGATTAAGAACAACACAGAGGGCCATCGAACGAGCTATGTTGGGAGTATCACTGAGAGAACATATACGAAACGAGGACATACGAAGCAGGACGAAGGTGGAAGATGTAATTGGAAGGAATTGCACAAATGAAATGGAACTGGGTAGGGCACGTGGCACGGCAAAACAACGACAGATGGACGAAAAACATTGTACATTGGAGACCACGCGAACACAGTCGGAGTAGAGGAAGACCACAAAAACGATGGATAGACGACATCAAAGCAAAAAATGGGGAGAAACTGGCACCAAATAGCACAAAACAGGGGAAGGAGTGGAGAAACTCATGAGGGAGGCCTTAGACCAGGAAGGTCCAGATGGATGCAAACAGGCCCTGGAGAAGAAGAAGGAGAGAAGGAAGACCCTAGTTATTGTGGCTATACCGTACTGAGGAGACCTAAAGAGGTCGAAATACGTATATGCGGCTTGTCGCTGCTCTGTATCGAATCAAAATCTAATACCGTCATTGCGTTGAATAAAATTTTACTTTATTTTGTTAGGCAACTATAAGATACTTGTTAAAAGAGACATGATAATTTAATAATTAAATCGGTCTCAGATTTAATTTTTACGTAATTACTTATATGTTTAAATAAACAATTAAAATTTTTTGGTACGCCTCTGCAAAATTGATAAAAGGAATATGATTTCGTTGAAAACTTATTGAAGAGCTTCGTTAAGTACGAGGTTGCCAAGTAATCACCTTCAATTAAAAATTGGTTTAGTATAGCATGTCGCTAAACTATATTGCAAATGTATATTATACGTTACAAGAAATTAAACAAAAATCATTAAAACGTGTTTGTTAATAAATTCACTGCAAGAATACGATAAGTATATTATATTCAGTTGGTCCTATCAATACAATAAGAAAACTTGGTGACACAACAGAGCAGTAAAATGTTATACATAAAGATGTAAAAGATATCTTCACTTACTTGGTCCACTAGTAATAAACTTCTTAGAATTAAATGAGAAGCCGGTCTTTATACATGGTCTTTCCTTTACCTTAGTTTCATAATACAGGGAGGATACAATGAACGAAAGCGAGTAAAGGCATATTTCTAATGAAGAAATGCTTACGAGTCTGTTTAATTTTTTAATGACCCTCTATTGTCTCGGGCACATTTTGGAATTTATAATGAGCGTGCTGAGCTATCAAGCTCAAGAGGACAAAAAATAATATGGTATAGTATTTATAAAGTCAGTTCAAATATTTCTCTCCGACTCGATTTATAAGGGCAGTTCAGTATTACATTTACCAGTAATCAAGTTAAAGTATAAATAACACGCCTCAATGTTTTAAACGTATTTGAACAATCCCCGTACTTCGTAGGAAATAGATGGAAGAAAGAGGGAATGAAAGATAGATCCCAGCAAATAAATATTGCACATTGATATGTTATTCAAAATCACCAATATTTAACACGCTACTTGAAGGTTCCCTTCTAGCCGGTGGCGATGGGTACAGATAAGAAACGCTGTTGATTCATGCCAATGCTGTACAGCTAAAATTTTTATTATTTTACGAAGTAGGTATAATTAAATCATTATACTGTCAATATGGCCTATTGCCATTTAATTATAAATTATTTTTGTTACTAAATATGACATGTTAAAAACTTTTTTATACACTTATGTACTTTACGACAGCTTTAAGTAAATTAAAATTGTCCTTTTTCTGTTCTACATTAATCTATATTTGATTATAAAAATAAATGATGCGCCCATGTCTGGTAATATGATATTATTCTTTTAATGTTTGTCGGCAACCAGTTTTTTGGGTGTTTCAACTGGCTTTATAAATACTATATCATACATAATTTTATATCATTAAGTCGACTTTTGTTGAACAATTTATTATACTTTATGTAGTCTATTAAAGTTATTTTTCACGGTTGTATTCATTTTTGTTACTATTTCATATTTAAAAAAAAATATATGTAAAACAATTTTTATGGTTGGTTTGTATTTTAGGTTGCCTCCAGGAGGAAAACAGAATGAAAAATATGAAAACAACGGAACCTTCATCTAAAGAAAAATATCGATTAGATTATCAGTTTACTCGATTAGGTAATATAAAACAACATATAAAATCGCATACTGGGGAAAAACCTTATAAGTGCGATATTTGTATTAAGCAGTTTAGTGATGCTTGTAATTTAAGAAGACATTTGAGATTGCATACTGGGGAAAAACCTTATAAGTGCGAAATTTGTATTAAGCAGTTTAGTGATGCAAGTAATTTAAGAAGACATTTGAAATTGCATACTGGGGAAAAACCTTATAAGTGCGAAATTTGTTTTAAGCAGTTTTCCGGGAAAGATAAGTTAAAAATCCATTTGAGAATTCATACTGGAGAAAATCCTTTCAAGTGCGAAATTTGTATTAAGCCGTTTAGCAATGCAAATCATTTAAGAAGACATTTGAGATTACACAATGGGGAAAAACTTTATAAGTGCGAAATTTGTTTTAAGCAGTTTAGTGATGCAAGTAATTTAAGAAGACATTTGAAATTGCATACTGGGGAAAAACCTTATAAGTGCGAAATTTGTTTTAAACAGTTTACTGAATTAGGTAATATGAAACAACATTTGAGAGTGCACACTGGAAAAAAACCTTACAAGTGTGAAATTTGTTTTAAGCAATTCTCTGTGAAAGATTGTTTGAAAAAACATATGATGACACACACTGGAGAAAAACCTTATAAGTGTGAAATTTGTTTTCAGCGGTTTTCCCTGAAAGATAAGTTAAAAATCCATTTGAGAATTCATACTGGAGAAAATCCTTTCAAGTGCGAAATTTGTATTAAGCCGTTTAGCAATGCAAATCATTTAAGAAGACATTTGAGATTACACATTGGGGAAAAACTTTATAAGTGCGAAATTTGTTTTAAGCAGTTTACTCAATTAGGTAATTTGAAAAGACATTTGAGAGTGCATACTGGAGAAAAATCTAACAAGTGCGAAATTTGTATTAAGCAGTTTAGTGATGCAAGTAATTTAAGAAGACATTTGAGATTGCATACTGGGGAAAAACCTTATAAGTGCGAAATTTGTTTTAAGCAGTTTACTCTAGCAGGTAATTTAAAACAACATTTGAGAGTGCACACTAAAGAAAAGCCTTAAAAGTGCGAAATTTGTTTTAGGCAGTTTTTTCGGAAATATGAGTTAAATATCCATTTGAGAATTCATACTGGAGATAAACTTATAAAGGTAAAATTTGTTTAAAGGAAATTGCTGACAAACAATATTTGGATTTTACTCAAGAATGACACTAACACTGACAATTTTAGTTAATTTATGACTTTACATTAGTAATAGGAGAAAAAACAAAATTTACTATTTTTTTTATTTCATTTGAAACATACATATTTGATCTCGATAAAAGAAAAGAGATTTAGGTACTAAACAGATAATAAAAAGATCACTTACCATATAAGTGTATAGTGTCATTAGTCCCAAGGTTCAACCTGTAGTTTTTTCTTGGCTCAATGTTGGTTGTACATCGGGACATGAACTAACTGTATTTAAATAAACAAAACGAATATTTAAATACCTTTTTTGATGCTGGAAAAAATCAATAAAACTATTTTTTTGTGTTTAAATATTATTTAAAAGAAATATTTAATCCAATTTCCAAATTTTGATTTGATTTAAAGGGGTGAAAAGAGAATTAACATATTAGGGTTGCTGTAAGGATTGTAAGTAATACATGTTAAAAGGTTGAGAAATTTGTATATTACCCTGTAATTCTTAATCAGTGCATGTTTGGAGCATATTTGTGGAGCTTACGCCACTGGCTGCTGACTCGTACTTGGTTTCGTTGGGCCACAATACATCGGTTGATTGAATTTCACAATATGCTGGTTTATCGCCGTTCGATCGAAGTCCATTTTCATTTTTTGGGTCCCATTAACAATCGCTTAATTTTTTTGACGACAAAAACTGGATTTTATTTTTATATTTAACTAAAAACAAGTCAAACGTCGATAATATGGACTGTATCGTTTGAAATTCAAACAACGACTTAAGATCACAATAATGAAATCACATATATCACATCTAATGAATCTCATCTAGAGATAATAAGTCAGCTGGATTAGACGAAATACCTGTAGAACTGTTAAAACTATTGAAAGAGTGTAAATTGGAAGTGTCGGAGATTTGTTCAATACAAATAAAATAATACTGCAAGAGTGGCTAAAGTCAGCGTTTTTAACCATAAAAACAAGCAGAAAAAGAGTGCTCTGACTATCCAAAATTGACTTATGAGTCATACTTTAAAAGTTATAAATAAGAGAATCTATGAAAAGCTAGAGGAGGATATTAGTGAGTCGTACTTCGACTTCCGAAATGGAATGGGTACCTAAAAAGTACTATTTGTCATTAAAATTCTAATTCAGGGTTGTAAACGTTAACCTACACTTGTTTGTTGAATACGAAAAAGTTTTCGATAGAGTAAAACATGAAAAATTAATATCAATATTTATGAATAAGCACATTCTTAGTAAAATTATAAAGATGATCCAAACAATATATTGTAACCAAAGTGCCATAATTCAAATTGATAGGCAAAAATATACCATAAACTAAATGACCGAAAAGTAAAACTAGAGGCACCCAAATTATAAATAAAATTCTTCGACAAATTGATCCAAACTTCCATGTAGGCAGATAGCGGACAACTCTACAGACACATACTAATATAAAAATAACATTCACAAGTTTGAACATAACATTTGACCCAAGATTAATTAATGTTTAATATTTTGCTTTAAAATTTTAGGTATAAAATAAATATATGTGTTATTAACCTGTTGTTCATAGTTTTGCATATTGTGTTACATTTTTTTTAATAAATAGTATTCTTGCATAATTTTATTTAACGTAAATTCCTTTCACCTATTTGTTTAATAATTTTTACGTTTCACACTTGTAAATAAAACCATTATAAGCTCCATAACCATTATTAACTTTTGTCTAGGAGACTCTTTAAAGCCATTATTACTATGGAGTCTATTAAATAGTAGTTTTCAAATGGAAATTGCACATTCCTTTACTGCACGGACATCTGAAATAAACTTTACATATTTTAATAAGAAACATAAATTTATTGAAAATTGATATGAAAAAATAGGATATTTTACAAAAACATGGAGTACAATTTGTGCAAAAGAATTTTATATGCTTCTTACATAGATATCTATTACATGTTTCGCAAGAAATATTTATTTTGTTATCATAACTTTTTGCGGAAAAAAAATTGCATCGTGCTGTTAAAAGTTCATTTAACGTTATGGCTACTACGTTTTGATTCTTCTCTCTTTGAACTTTTTCCACCATGTTGAGAGCTTCTTGTCAGCTGAGAAGGTATTTTCTTGACTTCATATGTAATTTTGTAAGTGATTTTCCCAATTCTTCTAGAAATATTCTTCTTTTTGTAAGTTTGATGTTGTTCTGTGTTGATTGTTGTGTGCATTCTAAGTCTAAATGTATAGCATGTTGTAAAAAATTATCATGGGACAGCGATTTAATTTCCTCTTGCAAGTATATGTACCAACTTGTTGATCGAGAGTGTCAACAGCAGAGTATATACCACAAATAATAGCGTAAGTGCAATAGGACGGGTGGGGAGAGTGATTTGCATGGGCCAGCCGTTCGTAATGGCGACAACGCTACTAGTCACGTTAGGTGGGGAGTATGACATAGCAAGAGACGTATGACGTTGATGTAAGTGCTGTTGGCATGGTTTCCCTGGTTTTGCATATTTACCCAAACAATGATTATACTATACAATATTTTCAAAAAAAATTAAGATTATAGCAAATTCTACTAAAATTAACACTTAAATTTACAATAACTAAAGAATTTTTAGTATCCACCAAAAAAAAAAAAAAAACAAAGTGGCAACGTTTGACATATAGATTTTGATGGACCTTCTACTTCTGAGCAACATACTAATTTATGTTGATCCTGAAGATCAGGTTCGCAAAAATGCTAGAGTTTACCCATTATTATCTAAAGATGGTTCCTTAAAGAAAAGTATTTAAGGGTTGAAACTTATAACAAACCAGTACTAATGACTATAAAGTCATCTATATTTGTTTATCAATAGGAAGATCTCCAACACGATGGGAAGATTAAATGAAGATTGCTGGAAAAATCCCTAAATGAAGTTGTCCATCTGATACAGGATCAAAGCCAATGGAGACAGCAAGCTAACAATATTTAGAGGCCCCACCCACACCCTGACAAGGGCTTAAGGAATGAGGAGCAGGATATTTGTTGCCAATACTTCACCAAAGAAAATTATACAAATAAACAAGTGTCAGGATGTCTGTGTTTTATTTTATTGTTTTCGGTACTTTGGTTTGTTAATGTAATGGAAAACAGATATAGTTATAAAATATTAAATAAAATCTTTCCTGTACTGCCTCTCTTCCTGGTTCCTACTGGCTCTTGATAGAATATCTGTCTTTGGGGGTCTCCAGTGTCCATTCTTTCAAGGTGTCCTAGCCACCTTAGCCTGTTAATTTTAATAGACCGGAAAATGTTGCATTTTTTATAACATTGATACAACTCAAAATGGTAGCGCCTGCGCCATATCCCGCTTTCTTGTACTCCTTCTCCTCCTCTGACAAACTTAACTTCGGTGTTTTATACGTATGACGAAAGGGTTGATGAGGTCATCGCCACCCTTTCGGGTGGCGATGACGTCTCTTGGATGTTAAAACATTTTATTATTTTGCATATTTTGGACTAAACATACGCCATCTAATAATTTTTTGTGCTTCGTGTGGCGGTCAAAACAAAAATTTTACCGTAATTCGTTGTCTCCACTAAGTAGTGCACAAGCTTAACCGATTCAACCTACTGAAAATGATATTTCCTATTCGTGGACACTCTTACCTAGAATGCCATAAGGACACGAGCCTTGCCAATTCTAAACCTTATATGGAAATACCGGACAACTGGAGAGATGTATTAAAATAGTCGCAGTAAACCATCACCAATCAAGGTAATAAACTGTGTGGATTAAATTAACTTTCAGACATGAACCGAATATTTGTTCCATCTTTATGTGTCAAAATATCCTATGACAACCAGGCCTATCGGGATTCTAAAAATTGAAAAAAAAAAACACCTACGTTTTGTATTATACAAAGACCACTAGTTTAGCCTATTTACAGCCGTGCTAGTTCCCTCGAAAAATCAGGCACGTAAGATAAAATTGGAACTTGTTCTATTAAAGAAGCTGTATAATCAATTTCTGCCTATTAAGACTGCTAAGTTGCATGATTTCAATGTCAATTCCTGACAAACTCTGAAGCGCATTTCTTTTACCAAGGACTAGTTTCCCTTGAATTTATCAACGATCCACCAATCGACATTAACCGGGCAAAATAGATCAGAAGTCCAGCTTCTTAATTAAAAATTTAAAGATCGCAAGCACATACACATATAATTAGCAAACTATTTTTTTTTCATTTGTGTATTAAAAAGTCTTATAGTAATAAACTGATAATTAAAAATGTATTTAATTTTCCTAAACAAAATATACCTATAAGTATTGGATAATTGGATATTTTTGAAATAAATATATCGCTTTTAGTAGAATTTAGAATTAATTGAAATATAATCATTTTATCAAATAGGAATACCAGTTACAGGATGCTTCAGAACTAATGACGATGAATGACGTACTCATCAATAATATTAGATGGGTACACAGAAGACATACAGAGTGCTCTACAAAGAATTAGTGCTGGATATGATGAATTTAGTCTTAAATTAAATGTACCCAAAGTAAAATACATGTTTATAATAATTACTATTTAAATGGGAATAAGCCATAAGTTAAAATACGTTTATTGACGTTTCAATTTCCACTTCGGAAATCGTTCTTGTATTTTGAGAACAATTTCCGAAGTGGAAATTGAAACGTCATTAAACGCATTTCAACCTTTAATTGTGGCTTATTCCCATTTAAATAGTAATTACACAAAGCTTACACGTAAATTTAAAATGCCACAAGAAAATAGCTTCAGATGTTTATAAGTAAAAACCGACCACTTATAGAAAAACTTTTACTCAATTAAACACCTATAGAACATGTTAAAAAATACATGTATTTGGGAACGATTGTTCAAAATTAATGGTATATGACAACTGAGATCAAATCGAGAATGCGGATCAAGTTTTATTAAGATGAAGCACATATTTATTAACAGACACTTTTTACTACCACTAGAAATCAGCTTGTTAAAATGTTACGTATTCCTGGTTTTACTGTTTGGGGTAGAAGTATGGACCACGAGAGAACATCTATTTAAAAAACTGCCTGCCTATCAAATATGGTTATATCGACGAATATAACGAAGCAACAAGAACTTACGTTTAAAGTAAAGAACAGAAAGCTGGAATACCTGTGTCATCTGACGAGACATAATAAATATCGCCTTAAGCAGCTTATCCATCAAGGAAAAGGTAATGGCAGAAGACATCCAGGAAGTAGCAGAAACACATACAAAACCTACGCAAATGGTTTAATCTGATATCTGTAGAACTTTTTATAGAAGTCATTGATATAAAAAGAATTGATATATTAGATAGATTTTTTGTGTGAAAGAGGTTTGACATTGGAGTAGAGGAAAGGGATAAAGAGTATCGCCTGTTTATGAAATTACGGACTATGTCTAAATTATCTAAAGGAATTTAATCAAATAATAAATTTTTCATGTGTGTCCGCGTGGAGTTGTCTGCCTCCCATCGAACACGTCATCAGGTGAGAGATGGGGGAAAGCCCTAACCGGTCCTAGGACCGGCGAGTAAGTGGGAAATAAAAGACTTCTCGCGAACCAAAACAGAGTATCCTGGAAAAAAGCATTGATACGAGAGGTGAAAAAAACAAAACCGGACGGACCTTATGTAGACGATCTGACAAACAGGATATTTGGATCATGGAACGTGAGAACATTATACTCTGCAGGAGCGAAATGATGCCTCTTAGATTGTGTTAACAAATATAATATGGAAATAACAGCTAGCAGCTTTCATACAGGAGGTACGATGTAAAGAGAACGGTTATATCCAGAAGAATTCGAATACAAAATACTATTGGCGACGTGCAAGTACTTGGATGTGATACGAGAAACGATCGTGCGCGAGTAGCGGAGAAATCTTGCATTTTTTACTGCACATTTCATAGATTTCATAAATTTATATTGTCAATTGTCATGTTTTATATTCGTTTGTTTATTTACACCTTCTGTCACTGAAGAAAATGGGATTTAGTAAATGCTGTGTTAAAAATTGTAAAAATACAACAAAAAATTGTCAATTTAAGTTTTATTTGTTTCCAACTTCGAAGCACAAATTACTACAAAGAGAAAAGTGGATTTATATCATAAAAAAGCATAAGTAACATAACCTAAATTATGCATTTTTCTTGCGCCCGATTTTAAAGTCGGTTTGAAGTAAATAATAAATAAAAGTTCACTTTTAAGTGTAAATTTTAGTTTTATAACACTCACTTAGAGTTCACTTTAACCCAAAAATCAAGTTTAATGTTTAAATTTTATTTTTTTGAAGTTTACACAAATGCATTAAGTTCAAGTTTTTCTGAAGATGAATTAAGATATATTCGCTGTCCAAAAGTTTACAGGGAAAAAATTAATTGTTCAAACCAATATAATGATATCATGGGCTAATCTGCTAATTTATACATTTATGCATTAGCATTATTTATGGTAATTTATTTTTCTTAATTCTTCCACATTCTTAACATGATTTGCCACTACTAAAGCTTTTCCCTTGGACTCAGGGCTTGGTTGAAAAGTTATTTTGTGATTTACTTTCTCAAATCCAGTTTTTATTATTGTATCCATGTTAACAGTAATGCTGGAATTTAATAATATATTTATTTGTATTTACACTACATACAACGTTTACCTTTTAACATACCGACATAACCTCAATCTTACTTTTTGTTCTTATTCTTTTTTGGGGCTACGTCCTTGACAGTTACCCGGTAACCTCGATATACATGAAAGCGCAGTAAATTTTGTTGATTTACGACACGAGGTGGCGCTGTTCCGAACTTGCACGGTCCCAATAGCTGCCATTAAGTGCAAAATATCTTTAGTGTAAGCTTTGTAGTTAGCAAAAAGTTAGTAATCTAATAATAGATTTTAACGCTATAGATTATAGAATATGTGTTCTAAGAATAGGTGAAATATTCATTAACTACAGTCACATAAATGCACATACTTTCACCGACGATAAACCAAACACAAAAAATAAAAGTTCTATGAGAAATTAGAACAAACATATAGGCAATATCCCAATAACGACGGTAAGTTGATTGTTGTGGACGTGAACGCTAATGTAGGACAAGAAGAGATGTACAGGCCCACCATAGGACCTTATAGCATACACGAAGAATGCAATGATAATGGGATGAGATTTATAAATTTCGCAGCATCTCTGAACATGATCATCAATTAGGAGTATATATATCCAACATTAGCGTAAATATAAAGTGACGTGGAAATCCCCAGATCAACAGTTCCAAAATCAGATAGACCACTTACTGATTGATTTAAGACACGGATGAAATATATTAAACTGCAGAAGTTATAGAGGCGTTAATATTGACTCTGATCTCTATATCATAGCTGGAAGTCCCAGGAAGTAAATCCCACTGAATTTAACACAAATTGAGAGTTGATGAAGTAAGAAGATGAAGTGTTCGATGAGGTAGCCAAAGGGCAGCGAAACAACTGGTTTAATGAGGAATGCAAGCAAGTAACCAAAGAGAAGAATGACACGTATCTGAAAATGATCAACAAAAGGACTAGGAGCAATGTTTAGCAACAATATAGAGAAAAGAGAAAACTGAGCAACAGAAAACTTTGGAAGCAATTTTTTTTTTTTTTTTTTTTTTTTTTTTTTTTTTTTTTAATGGCATAGACTTTTAGTCATTCAGCCAGACTCAACATGGTAAAAAAAAATTGTCTGAGTTTATATTAATAAATATACAAAACAAAGAACAGGTAAACAGGGTCACTCTCTTCTCGCCTAGGGGCCCATCAAGGCATTTTTTTTTTAAGACATACAACACTAGGCCACGGTAAGAGGGGAATTTGACAATTGGGTAAGAAAACTAATGCATAATTATTTACATGGTTATTTTACTATCCTTTAAAAACATAACTAAGGAATCATACACTGGTCTCGAGTCTAGTGATAATAAGTACTGAAGGTTCCAAGGGGCTAATATATTGTATTTATGTAAGTTATTTATTAATCTTGCTGAAATTATAGTATTTCTGGGGCAACTGAAAAATATATGATCTAGGTTTCCTTCTTCTGTACAAAATTCACATCGATCATTATCTAAAACCTTGAGTTTAAATAAATGTTTGGGGTAACAAGCATGTCCAAATCTCAGTCTAATGATCGTGGTAACATATTTTCTAGGTATATTAAAAGACTTATTCCAAGGTGTTTTAGGAATATCTGTTTGAAGAGAAGTGTATCTATTTGGGCTAACAATGGAATATTCCTTCCATATATTATCCCACCTTTGATGTAACCTTTTTTTTAAGAAAGCCAGAAAGTCGCAAGCCGTGATTTTATACGAAGTTTCTCTACCAGATAAAATACTTTTCTTTGCTAATTGGTCTACATGTTCATTATTTTCCAAACCTATATGTGCTTTAATCCAAACGAAGACCACATTTTTGCCCCTTGTTACTAACTTTTGTTTGATATCCTTAATTTTGTAAATATAAGGGCAACTGTACGTATTTGGCAATCCCGGTTTCCCAATAGAGGTCAAAACTGATAAGGAATCTGATAATATCACTATATGATCCGAGCTACTTTCTGTTGCATAAAGTAAGGCCTCATATATTGCAAGAGCTTCCGCTGTAAAAATAGAGGTCTGGGAGTTTAACTTAAATGTGTGTTCTATTCGTTCCAACGGGACAAAAAAAGCACATCCAGTGCCGTTTGATGATTTGGAAGCATCAGTATATATAACGACGGAGTTTTTGAATTCTGATAATATTGAGTGAATAATCTGTCTGTTTATGTGTATATTGTCACTATATTTTGGTACCATGATATCTGTATTTGCACAATATGTTGCATATGAAATGTTTTGAAGTGTATACGTAGCTTTATCTATCTCTTTTATTGCTTCCATATTATGTTGCAGAGCTTCGCAGACTAAAGGCGATTTCTTTTTTTCCCAGTATTTAGTAGACAAATCATAGCAATTCAAAGTCAAGATCTTTGTGTATAAGGATTGATTTTTTATATATGTCTTTACCAGAAATTTTTCGGACAGGAAGTTTCGTCTGATATTTAAAGGTGGTTCCAAGGCTTCCAAATACAAGGGTTGAATTGGTGTGGACTTCATAGCACCTAAACATATACGTAAAGCTGAATTGTGTATTACGTTAATTTTATTTAGCAATACATTACTGGCTGATCCATAAAATATGCTTCCGTAATCAAAAATGGAGCGGATATACGCTCTGTAGAATAATAAATTTACATCTACATCAGCACCCCACCACGTTTTATTAATCGATTTAAGGAAATTTATTCCCTTGTTGCATTTGTTTAACATATCCTCAATATGATCCTTCCAAGTCAAATGTTTGTCAAGTATCATCCCTAAATATTTGACCTTACTTTTTAGTGGATATTGATGCTCTCCTAATTTAATTATTTGATCGTTAGGTTTATAATGTCTAGTAAAAATGCAAACCTGAGATTTATTGCAAGATAATTCAAAATTGTTTTTATGGAGCCATTTTTGAAGTAGCTGATAGATACTATCCAAGTTTTTAATTGCTGTTTGATATTCTTTGTGTTCTGTGTAAATGCAGAAATCATCTGCATATTGTATGAGGTTGAAGGGTACGTTATTTATTTTAATATTGTACAAGTCCGCTACGTACATATTAAACAGGATAGGGCTCAATACAGAACCTGAGGTAATCCTTTGTTTACGATTCTGGGTCCTATGAGCATTTGTTCTTTTCTTAAATAAACTAATCTGTTTGAGTATAGATTAACAATACTAGCGGCAAATTGGGCTAGAATTTGAAATATTCTTGTCATTTTTTCTTTAAGTGCTATTAAACACACAGAGTCATAAGCACCTTCTATATCAAGAAATAATGCTGGTAAGTAATTGTTTCGGGAATAATTGTTTTGAATGTCTACAACTAGGGTAGCCAATGCATCCAAAGTACCAAAACCTTTCCTAAATCCATATTGTTCTTTGGGTAGAAGGTTCTGCTCTAGTAACCACCATTCTAACCTAGCCTTAATTATCCTCTCTAGAGTTTTTTGTACACAAGATAATAAAGATATGGGTCTGTAAGCTTCAACTAATTTTAGATTTTTCCCAGGTTTGGGTATAGGAATGACAATAATATGTTTGAAGGCTGAAATGTTAGAACCTTCTCTAATTATCTGATTAAAAATATTTAGAAGTAACTCTTTTGCATTATTTGGTAAATTCAGTAGCATAACATATTTGATTTCATCATAACCAGGAGAAGTGTTAGGACGATCACTAAGGGCACAGTCCAATTCTAGCATTGTAAATGGTTTTAAGAGAAAATGACTATGATTCGGATTGAATAACATCAAATCTTCGTGATTGTTCACATATGGTGGTGCAATTTTGTCCAAAAACTCTTCTGTCCACGAATCTTCCAGTGGTAATGGAGCATTGACCATTTTCCTGTTCATCCTTTTCGCTTGATTCCAAATCGAGGTAGGCGATGTTTGTTTATTTAATTTTGAGCACCAATCAACCCAGCTTTGTTTGGCTTTCGATTTCAATAATTTCTTAGCGTGAGCACTAGCTTGTTTACATTTAATAAAATTTTCAACTGATGGATCTTGCTTGTATTTTATTAATGCATTTTTCCTTTCTGCAACAATTTGATCACATTCTGCATCCCACCACGGTGAAGGAGTCCGTTTTTTACACTTAAAGGGTTTATATTGGCAAATACATTGTGTGGAAGCTTTATTGATACAGTCTAATAAAATATTATATTTTTCTTCAGCATTTGGGGATATAGGTCCACTTTCATTTAACATATTCTCGATTATTTCAGCGTACATATCCCAATTGGCTTTCTTAATATTCCATTTACTTTTGGGGTATATGGTCTCATTAATAACTCTTGAGTATTCGAGTTCTATTTTTACAACAAAGTGATTTGATCCAAGTGTATCAGAATCTAGAGTCCAAAATGTCTTAGCAAAAATGGAAGGGGAACAAACCGTAATATCAATCATAGAATCTGAATGTCCTGGATTTCCTTGACAAGTAGGTTGACCGTTATTCATCACAATAAAATCAAGATCCTGTAGGGTCTCTACAATTTGATCGCCAATATTATCATTTTTTGATGATCCCCAGAGCGCATTGTGGGCATTCATATCACCCCCAATAATGCAGGGGTGCTTCACTTGGGAAAATAAGTTTTTCCAATCTTCTATTCTGGTTTTGGTTTTTGGACATCTATACACAGAGAGAAAACTCAAGTGAGTATTATCGTAATGAATTTTAATACCACAGGCAAGCAGCTCTTTATTGAAGTTTTTATTTAATTTTAATATTTCAAAACGGATACCTGTTTTTACCAAAATAGCGACACCAGCAAAACCGTCTGCACGATCTTGACGAACAATATTATAACCTTTAAAATTATATACAACATTACTTTTGAACCAGGTTTCACTTAAAAGAACTATATCAACATCTTCTTTAGTAAGAAAATTGAGTAGGCTGTTTTTATTTGCAACAGCTGATCTAGCGTTCCATTGCATAATTTTAAGTTTAGTGTTTAAGGCCATAAATTTAAGTACTTTTAAAAATATCCTCGAGAACAGTATACAAACCCTTAGCTAACAAATTATTATCCAGTGTTTTTACATCCTCAACTGATTTGACATTTTTTATAAATTCAGAAAAAAAATTGACTAACGAAATAACTATCTTGTTTTTTTCACCATCTATTGAACTATTAGGTTTATTGGGATTAGGTGGTAGAGGTTGTAACGGACCAAATCTAAAAGGAAAGGTGGTAGAATCTGTAGGGGATTGTGAAACAGGAGTAGACACTTTCCTTTTTTTATGTGCATAATGTTCAGTATTAATCTTACTAGGTCCAGGATGAGCAAAGTTTGTTGATTTTTTCATATACGGTCTTGGAATGGTAGGATGAGATGACGTAATGTCATCAGATACATTAGGTAGTTTTGGAAAATTTTCTTCAAGGTTTGACAATAACGAAAATTTACTATTACTAACAAATCCGGAAAAAGATGATTCTTTATATCTTTTGGCTTCTAGAAAGGAGATTTTTTGATCTAACATAATGTTTTTAATTTTTTTTTGTTCCTCATAAACGGGACAACTTTTGGAGATCGAAATATGATCTTTACTTTTACAATGTATACAAAAAGTTTTTTTAGTGTCGCATATGTGACTATCAATTTTAATTTCTGCACATCGTATACAAAATTCTTGTGTGCCCTTGCATTGCTTAGAAATGTGACCAAATTTCAGACACTTGTAGCACTGTATTACCCTGCCTACAAATCTTTCTACTGGCAAATACACAAAATTAACTACGACATAAGTTGGCAAAACATTTCCTTCAAATGTAACTATAATATTTCGTCTGGGGACGTATTCTGTTTTACCGTCTTTATCTACCTTTCTATGCATTCTTTTAATGTCAGTAATTTTAACGGAAGAGTCTATATGTTTTTTTAAATAATCAATATCATACCTCGTATCAACATCGTGAATTATTCCCTTGATTTCCAAGAGATGGTTAGGGATATAGGCTTTTAAATTTTCATCCTTTAACTTATTATGTGTTACTAGATGATTTGCATCCAAAATTGATTTTAAAATAACTTTAACTCTATTTTTTCCTATAGATTTAATTTCCTTTAAATTTTTGATTTTAAGTTTTTGATGCAAAATTTCCCCCACAATCATTGGATGTAAACGAGAAATGTTCTGATTATTTAAATTCTCGATATATACGCAACAGCTATGAAAATCATAATTATTAGAAGAAATGTTATAAAGTTTTACTTCCCTTGTTTTGTCAGTTTTATCACCGGAACTCGCACCAATTTCCATGTCATGTTCTGGAGAACTTGTCACAACACTTAAATCGCACATTTGCGTCTTATTGTTATTTTCCTCCCCCATTAGGGGAGGTAAATCACTTATTTTCACAAAAATTCCAAATATTTAACCGATATATTTACACAAAATTTAAATTATAAATATTGATTTTTAATCACCGCAAAAACTTATCTGCCGCTTAATGTGATTTTAAGGATCGTCTGTTCACTGTGAATGCTCGCAACGGAATGTTGGAAGCAATGAATAAAGCAATTTAGTCTTTAGCCAGAAACAAGTAACCCGGAGCAGACAATCTACCGCAGAAATATTGAAATGTCGGGCAAAACATTTGTAACCCTATTTAATAAACTATTAATACAGGTATGATAAGAATATGCTTTACCAGGAGATTGGAATACTGGAATTATATGCTCTATATACAAAAAAGATGAACTAACCGACCCTATTGAAGCAGACAATGGGATAAGACAGGGAGATTTCCTGAGTCCTCTGTTGTTTAACCTGATTATGAATGAAACAATAAAAAAGTAAGAACTAAAAAAGGATACCAAATGGGAAAAAAACTACTTAAAATAATCTGCTATGCAGTACTACTCTTTCAAAGTGAAGACGATTTACAACGTATGCCGCACCAATTTAATATAACTGCCAAAAAATGTAATATGTTAATTTCCCAAAAAAGACAAAATGCATGGTTACAAGCATGGTTAGCAAATTTACTGACTAAAACAATATGACGAAATAAAAATATTGGAAAAGAAATGAAAGACAGAATTTACACAACAGGCATCAGATCAGACCAATAATAACATACGCGGCAGAAACACGACCTGACACAGAGGGGACAAAAGGATGTTAGAAACAGCAGAGATGAAAACACTTAGAAAATAGGTTCCGATTATACAGGTCTACATTTTTATTTTCATGAAAAAGGGATTTAAGTTGAATAGGTTTCCTATAGTAAATGCGATGTGCTGATCACGAATCGGTACTTAGTTTTTTTCCAGCACGTCAGGTTTTCAAGAAAAGTGTGATTGAAATTTTTCATAAAAACTGCCAAAAATATTGAGAAAATGTTTATTGACACCTTATTTAGTATAAAATTACAGTGCAAAATTGAGCTGTTCTTAAAAATAAAAGAATTTAGTATAACCTATGTTAGACAATATTTGTTTTTTTTTTTTAATAAAACCGTTCTATTTTTCCATAAAAATTGCATTTTGTGGTCTTCTTTTCATATAATTTTGTGATCGATTCCCTCTTTAAGATCCAGCAGTAATCAGCCTGAGAATGTTTCGATGTTACGTGTTCTCTACTCTTCTTAATGGTTTGGAAGCTTGTTATAGTTTTGCAATAGCAATTTTGGTGTTACAGAAAAATCCTTCGAATATCATGGATTCAAAGAATGTCAAACATGGAAGTAACTAGAAGGATAGGAAATGAGGCGTAAATAATATTAACTATTAAAAGACGAAAACTTGAGTACTTGGGACATGTGATGAGAGGGCAAAAATACGCATTATTACAACTTATTATGCAGGGCAAAATCCGACGAAAGCGAAATGTGGGAAGACGAAGAATATCCTGGCTTAAGAACTTAAGGGAATGGTTTGAATGCAGTATGGAATGGAATTTAAAGAAGAAGAAGAAGTAATCAGCCATCATTCTTATATCCCATCTTCCTTGGTAACGTCTCTTTATCTCCTTTATATCTTGATGGAACCTTTCTTCCAGCTCCTCGCTGACAGTTGTATCACCATTGCATCCCAGTTTTTTTATAATTCTCCACCATGTTAGCTACAATTTCTTTATAGTTTGGAGACTTGTTGTTTTTAAGAAAACCGTCTATGAGTTCTATGAAAGAACTTTATACTTCAGACTCATCCTGGGTCATTGTATTCTGGAACAATCTGTCCGATTTTAAGGTTCGAATTTGAGGGCCTACAAAAATTCCTTCTTTAAGTTTAGCTTCAGAAAGTGCAGGAAATTTGTCGCACAGCTATTTACAGCAGTCACAATGTTTATCTAAAGCTTTGACAAACTGCTTCATCAATCCTAATTTTATGTAAAAAGGAGGCAAAAGAACTAACTTTATATCAAATAGTGTATCAAGTTGCACATTTTTTTGTCCCGGAACTAGTCTTTCTCTGAGTGACCGCTCTTTTTTAACGTAATGTAAATTTCGTGATCGAGTGTCCCACTCGCATAAAAAAAACATGGATACTTTGTGAATCCAGACTGCTGACCCAAAAGCATGGATATTATTTTGAGATCTCCACAGAGTTGCCAACAATATTCGCTACACTTTAATTTATTTAGCAACAGCCCAAGATTCTCATATGTTTCTTTCAGATACACGGAGTAAGCAATAGGCACTGAGGCCCAAGTATTACCATTGTGCAACAAAACACTCTTTAGACTTCTCTTAGAAGAATCATTAAATAACCGCCATGATGTAAAATCGTAATTATCAGCTCCCAGTTTCATGACTACTTCAAAAATATTATGACAATACTTTCGTGAGCCCTCTTGAGAAAAATGTTCCGCGAACTCTTCTTCACGATGCCTATAAGACGAAAATGTGGTATCTGGAGCCAATAGATTTTTATCTTTCAGTCGTGATTCTAAGATTTGTACAGCATCCTTTAATAGGCCCAAGCATGTCACTAAGTTATTTAGTTCAGCTTGAATAAACTTTTGAGGTTAGTCTCTCTCAGGATTGAATTCACCTTCATCGGTTTTTTCGTCTGAACTTTCATATGATGATTGCTTTTGGATGGTGTGAAGAAAAGTTGGAGGAATAGGGATTCCTGGTTCATGAAATACAGGTCGTTTAGCACAAGGTAAATTAGGATATTGGATTTTGTGTTAATTTTTTGAATTGAAACCCTTGATATCGCAGGAGCAAAGTTAGCAGTCGTCTCCATGGTTTTTTTGGTTCCTTCCATACTATAAGAATGCAGAAGGATAAATAGTTACATGTACCTTTTGTCAATTTTCTAAGTTGTTCGACACACTGAAAGCACACTTTGTGTGGAGCACAAGGTTTGTCCTGATCACCAAACTTTACAAGCACCAAGAAGGTACTTGTTTGCACTAGTGCATAATATCTCACAAGGTTTTTTTTAATTTTGTAAAAAAATTGGACGTGATGGGCTTAACCCAAATTCATATTCAGAATCAGCGAACCCGTATTAGCTAAGGACACATGTCAAACTCAAAACACCAAAAATCATGTCAGCCTGTGTTATTATTAACATCGTCTGTGTTTTGTGTTTAATTAACATGTAATTTGAACAACTGGAATTGACGAAAAAAACCTGTGAATTATCTCAGTACTATATTGGCACCAACAAGCAATAATTAAAATAAATCACACAACATCTGAAGATACACGAACCCGACTAGGAGTGCGACAAGGTTGCGTCTTATCACCGCTATTATTTAATCTGTATTCAAAATCTAGATCCAAAAAAGCGTTAGACGAGGTTTAAGGTGGAATCAAGATTAAGGGAACCAGCATAGACAACATCAGTACCCTAATGATACCGTCCTAATGACCAGCAATGCACAATAACTACAAAATATAATAAATGCGAGAGTTCGTCATAGCGAAATGTTTAGTTTACATCTAAATGTTTCCAAAACTAAATTTGTACTATTTTAGATGTAAAGTAGAAAGATATGAATTAATCCAAATCATATTGGAAGGTAAAGTGCAGGGCAAAAGATCAGTTGGAAGGCGCCAGAACTCGTGGTTGAAAGACTTGAGGAGATGGTTTGACCGCTCATTCACAGAAATTTTCCATGCAGCAGTTTTCAAAGCTACAATTGCCATTTAGATCGCCAACCTTCGAAAGAAGACTACGCAATAAGAAGAAGAACATGTAATTAAATTCTAGATAAACAATCGAAGTTTGTATTTATACAGCTTTTTTTATATAGTAATGTATAATCGTATTATTCTAATCTAAAACCCATCGTACCAACTTTGAGCTGAAGTCTTTGAGATAAAATAATCACTGAATATATGTGATTCGTTAGGTAAGCCATGGTCATTGGACTAATTGGAGACGTGTCATGTTTCCATTTCCATCCAAAAACTGCTATCTACCTCTTATTTTAAAAAGAAGGTTCTCTTTAAGGCCATAATGTTTTTTTAATGATGAAAACACTCTTCGTACTAATAATTTTAAGTTCTAGGTTAGGCCCTCATGCCAAATTTTATCTATATCCTCAGCCACATTTAGGAAGATGACGTAACAAACTTGATAGGGAATCAGGTCTTTTTCTTCTGTTATACGTTTTAATCTTTAATAAGCAATGTTTGTAGAGATTTGCATTGGTTAAGCAATGAATACGATGTAATTTCTTAGGGAGGTTTACCTGGCTTTGTTACCGTAATTACCTCTGCTACTTTCCATAGTTTGATTACGTAACCCAATTCTGAATGACGCATTGATAATATTGGTCAGTTTGGTACTAGTTTTATACGAAAGTTGTTTTAATATTCACCGGTGATAAGATACAATCTAAGGGCTATCTTAGAATTTGTGTTTGTTTTACGACAAAACTTTCTTTTGGTTGCTTTCCAAATTAAATAATCTTTACTACTGTCATTAGTTAATTCGCTTAAGTATTCACAATCTGAATTTTACGTTTTACATAATGTGTTAAATTATATATTTAATGTTGTTTTATTAGCTGGTAATAATAAAATAGCTTTTTCGATTTTCTTTCTTATAAGATCTCTAATGTCTTTCTGGTAATTATTTCCTGTTGTTTTATATTTAATCTAAGGGTTTTTCTCCCAAGCTGCTGGTTTAATATTGTTTTTCTAGACGTTTGACTTCCTGATCGTATTGTTCCTCCATTTTCAATAGGACCAAAAGATCAATTATATTAGTCCAAGCATGTTTTTAAAGATTTTACAGGGTGTTCGTTTGTTAATTTCATCCATCCATCCTATGGCGCTTCAGCCCAATTCGAGGCCTGGCCTCCTTCGTGAAACCTCTCCATCCGTCAAGGTCAGTAGCATCCTTGTCCACATCATCCTCCCATTGCTTTTTCGGTTTTCCTCTAGGTCTCTTTCCCTGTATTCTTACATTCAACAGCTTTTTTGGAAGCCTGTTTTCTTCAACCCTAGTCTTCCCATTGAAGACGCTGTTAGCGGTTATACTGAGATAAAGGTGGTTCTTTATATACATTATATATTTTATAATTGTATCTGATTTGTCACCTATTGTTCCCATTTATAGGGCCTAGTATTCGTCTCAGTATCTTTCTTTCAAATATGTCTACGCCGTTTACAGATTTTAAGTCAACAGCCAAGGTTCTATACTGAATACTAGTCCCGTCAGGTTAAATATTTTATGCCCCCACTAGCGATAAACCAGAAGAAGAGCTAGAGCAATTTTATGAGTTATTGATAAATTCACTTAAACTACTTAAAAAAGAAGATATAACTATTATTATGGGTGACTTCAATGCGAAAATTGGCAAAGGAAGAAGCGGTGAATTCATAGGTGAATTTGGTCTAGGGCAGAGAAATAAAAGGGGAGAAAGATTAAAACTGTTTGTAGAGGAAGAAGAATTTGCAATACTAAATACATTCTTCAAACTACCACTAAGACGCTTGTATACCTGGGTCTCCCCGCAAGATCAACCAGGACACGTAATACGGAATCAAATTGACTACATAATGGTGAACAAGAGATTTCGTAATGGATGCCTATCAGTTAAGAGTTACCCAGGTGCTGACGTATCATCAGATCATGTTCCTGTTGTTGGTAAATTTAGGTTTAGATTCAGAAAGGTCACAAAAAAGAATAGTAACAAAAAGTGCGATATGAGAAGACTAAAAGATAACAAAACAAAAGAAACAGTCACACAGATTCTTTCAGAAAAGTTAAGTAATATGGAGCAAACATATAATGCCGAAGAATCACTCCAAAATATATGTGAAACCTTTAACAAGATCAGAGAAGAACATCTAATAGAAAAGAAAGATAAGAAAAAAAGTTGGATGAATGACAATATACTGCAACTTAGAGAAGAAAGAAGAAAATCAAAGAACAACAAAATAATGTACAACAAGATTCAGAGACAAATAAGAACCGAAATACGAGAGGCCAAAGAAAATTGGTTAAAATCACAGTGTGAAGAGATAGAGTTGTTAGAATAAAAACATGATACGTTTAAAATGCATAAAAAGGTGAAACAAGCAGCTGGTCTTCAGAAATCCAACACAGCTAACAAACTGCGAGACCAACAGGGGAATATCATCACAGACAGAAATCAAGAAATCCGCATATGGACAAAATACATACAAGAACTCTTTGATGATATTAGATCCGAACAACCTCCATCCTTCATATGAGATGACCACTTACCAATCACATCAGATGAAGTGCAAAAAGCCATATTACAACTAAAAGATGGCAAAGCTCCTGGACCTGACAATGCATATGCTGAGCTCATAAAACTATTTAACACCGACGGTATTCAACATCTAACAAAAGTATTTAATGACATATATTTAAGCGGAGTAATACCAAGAACATAGCTGAAGTCGACTTTTATTGCTTTACCAAAGAAAACAACGTCCGTATCCTGCAGTGATTTTCAAACCATCAGCTTAATGAGTCATATTTTAAAATTATTTCTAAAAATCATACATCAAAGGATATATAGACTGTGCGAAGAAAAAATCTGCCGTACACAGTTTGGTTTTCGGAAGAGGTTTTGTAGAGACGTGAACTGCGACATTTATGCGTGCTTCATTGACTACCATAAAGCGTTCAAAACAGTAAAGCACGACAAGCTGATGGAGATATTAATCAATATTGGAATAAACACCTGTGATTTAAAAATTGTCAGCAATCTGTATTGGAATCAAACATCATCTATCCGGACAGAGGCAGGAGAATCCGACGATATCAAAATCAAAGGTGGCGTCCGTCAGGGATGTATACTATCACCACTGCTGTTTAACATATACTCGGGAAGCTAGGAAATCTTTCAAGAAGCAGTGGGTGATGTTGAAGCCGGAATTCGAATCAACGGAGAATCTATCAATAACATTAGATACGCGGACGACACGGTAGTATTCGCTGACAGTTCTGAAACCCTCCAGGAGTTAATAAACACAATCACAGAGGTCAGTCAGAGATACGGACTTTCACTAAACACTAAGAAAACAAAATGGATGATGATCTCTAAGAAGGAACAGCAATTTGGATAAATCAGTGTACACGGTCAACAAATAGAAAAAGTAAACACATACACCTACCTTGGTACGAACGTCAATGAAAATTGGTACCATTCCATAGAAATCAAATGTAGAATAGAGAAAGCAAGATCTGCATTTCAAAAAATGGCTAAGTCATTCAAATGTCATGATTTATCAATGCCCATAAAAATCAGGTTACTACGATGTTACATCTTTCCTATACTGTTTTACGGAGTTGAGTCATGGACTCTCACAGACACCACCTGCAAGAAAATTGAGGCTTTTGAAATGTGGCATTATTGTCACATCCTGAAGATATCGTATACCGACCACGTTACTAATGAGGATGTTCTGTTGAGAATGAAAAAAGAAAAAGAGCTGTTAACCACAATAAAAACAGCCAAAATCGAATACCTCGGTCACATCATGAGGAACAGCGAAAGATATGGACTGCTGCAACTAATCTTGCAGGGAAAAGTAGAAGGAAAACGAGGACCAGGAAGGCGAAGGATTTCCTGGCTGAAAAATCTACGAACGTGGTTCAACACAACAACCACAAATCTTTTTAGAACAGCAGTGTGCAAAGTGCAGATTGCCATGATGGTCCAACTTATAGCTCACTGTAAGTTGGATTATGGTCTTGTAGATTCGTATCTTAGTTATTTAATGTACGCCACGTGATTTAAATATCCGGCTCATAGCAAAGTGCGCCACATTGCCTAGGATGAGGCTTCTGCCAGTGGGACCGATTTATTGGTACATATGTTGTTTCTACCTTCTACTGTTTTTCTTCTACTACGTATTCCAGTGCTAAATTAAACAATGTTGTTCCTAGCATATCACCCTGTTTTAGTGCTTTTGTTATTTGAAATAGGTCTGTCATCTCATGTTGTATCTGTACCTGAGCCACTGTGTCCTATATAGTCATTCGAATGAGCCTAACTAGTTTAGACAGTATTTCAAATTTACTTAATATTTTTTATAAGTATGCCCTGATTATTGAGTCATGCCTCCAGGCATTTCTTAAGACTTGCTTAACCGTAAATAGTTGGTCGATGGTTGATCTTTCCTTCCTAAATCCTGCCTAATATTCTCCGAGGATCTTATCTGCGAGAGGTTGTAATTCATGGTTAAGTATACTGGTAAATATTTTATATCCACACCACAGCAAGGGGATTCCCCTATAGCAGGGGTGCTCAAACTTGAACTGCTGGCGATCTACCTCAATATTTTTAGACTACTTACGATCGACTCTGAGAGACTGCAAGTGTGTGTGATGCAGGGTTGTCGTACATACACGATACACCCTACCTACCTAGGTAGGGCGTACCGTAGCATATATAGATATTAGCTTTTTGCACAATATAGGTACATTATTTTAGTCAAGGTTTGGGTTAGGTTTAGTTAGGTTCTTCTCTACAATATCAATGAAAAAACTCATAGTTATTCAAAATTGCGAGTTTATTTGTTGTTATAAAACAAAAGAGTTACATATGGTGTTAAACTTAACTAAGGAGTGGCTTTGGATGTTGAAGCGTGGCACTGCATGTTCTCAGCATACTTTTCATAAGATGGTACGTAACCACTGAGTGCTAATCGCAAGCATGATGTCATATGATCGTCAGTTAGTCGATTGCGATATTTTGACTTTAAGTACTTCATTTCAGAAAATGCAGACTCGCACAAGTAAGTTGACCCAAAAAATGCCGTCAGTTGAAGGGCGATTTGCCTTACATTCGGATATTTATCTTCAGATATAAAACGCCAGAAATTTGTATCAGATACTGTAGCTTAGAGATTTTTATCTGATATAATCTGCACCAACTCATTTTCAACAGAACATGAGTTCATATTAAACTGACTTGCTATTTCAGTAGCTAATTCCTCAATGTTTTTACATGAAAAAGGATAACTCATAAATGATGCTATATTTTTCAATTTACTGCAATCATAAAAACGCATTTCGAATTGTCCCAAAATATTTGATAATTCAGCCTTATACGTATCATAATTCAACTGAGGAATCCTTGCTTTCAAAGACGGAAAATGTTTCAGATCATTTCTTTTCAGTTGATCTATCATAAGTTGCAATTTACTTTTGAATGCGTTTACTGCGCTAATCATCTCAATAATAGTTTTTCCTTTACCTTGAAGCTCTAAGTTAACGGTGTTTAAGTGCATTGTGATGTCAGTCAAAAATGCCAAATCATTTAGCCATTTTTCGTTTTTCAAAATCTGAGTGTCATCACCTCTTTCGTCTAGAAAAGCTGTTATTTCGGGCAATAATTCTTGAAACCTTTCTAGGAATTTTCCGCGACTCAACCACCTGACGTCCGTGTGAAGAACTAAATCAGTGTGTTCAGCTGACTCCCTATCTTCCAACTGCAACTGAAATAGCCGCCGTTGCAAGCTACGTGCACGGATGGAATTCACAATTTTTGTTGCAATGCCCATAATTTCCTCCGTGTTTAAAACTTTTGAACACAAAATTTGTTGATGTATAATGCAATGGAATGAAAAAAATAAAGGGAATTCTTCATTAGCTCGACACAATGCCACAAAACCGTTTTTGTTTCCAGTCATTGCTGGTGCTCCATCGGTTGTAATGCACATTAATTTATATATTGGTAGCTCGTAGTTTTTTACAAAATTTAAGAAAACGTCATATATATCTTCGCCACGGGTCTTCCCCTTCAGAGGAATGATTGTCAAAAATTCTTCCTTAGTCAACATGTCATTGAATACCATCCGAATAAAAATACACAGCTGGGCAGTGTCTGTCATATCGATGGATTCGTCAAACTGTAAAAAAAAAGTATGTACATTCCATGATATCATGTTTTAGTTTATCTGCGATGTCTTGACTCATGACTTCAATACGCCTTGTGACAGTCGGACGAGATAACTGAAGTTCTCTAATAGCAGACATGATTTTTATTTTATTTTTAAAATCTCCAAATAAAGTCTCACTTGCTTCAATAAATGCTTCCTTCACCACCGAACCATCTTCAAATGGTTTCTTGTGTTTCGCCAAAATATGAGATATTTTAAATGACGCGATCGTAGCAGCTTTTAATTATTTGGCTGGTCTTGTGAACATGGATTGTTCTTTTTTCAAACAAGATATCAAATCACTTACTTTTCGTTTTCTTAATTCACTCTGCGGAAAATCCTTTTCATAGTTTATATGAACCGTTTTATGATGCCTCTCTAAGTTACCACGCTTAGGTATTGCAACTGACGCACGACAAAGAACACAAATGCACTTATCCTTCATCATAGAAAAGAAAAATTCTTCCTCCTAATCCTTATTAAAATGATACGTTTTAGATTTCTTCACTGCACTCATTTTCTACTATTTAATAATAAACTTTGTATCGACGTAGGATCGCTATCAAGTTACAATTCAGAATAACTTCAATTCCTGCAGGCGCAACATTTATATCGACGTGAACGAAAGTCTCGAATGTTCCGTCAAACGCGCCGCCCGAAACTAGACTGTACTGTCTCTCGTCTAGAAACAACACGGCTTTTCTTTGACAAGTGCCGCGCGTTCCTTTGATAAAGCCACCTTTTGCCGCAAGTAGTGTTATTTTATTACGTAATACATTTTTGTAGTTGATAGAATATCATCCCAAATTTGATTAATAATTATAATAAATATTGAATTAATAAAATAATTAGTTAATATATGTAAATATAAAATATGAGGTGTGGACAGTATTTTGTTGTCCCCACTTCTTTGAATTGCAATGATGCTTAGTCAAGCATTCTATGTATTTGTATATTTCAGTATTAATAAAAACGTTTAGCTATGCTGACAGTAGTTTAGTTACCTACCTACTTATTAAAATTTTTTTCTTCTCGAGATTAACCCTAAAAGCACTCGCGATCGACCAGTCGATCGCGATCGACCGTTTGAGCACCCCTGCCCTATAGTTTTGACAGAGAAGTTTTTCGCTCTTTTTATGGATTGGGTAGATGATACTCTTATATTACTTTTTTCTTCATATTTTGTCTATGACCTCAAATATCCTTTTCGTTGTTTCCTTTCTTCTTACCTTAAACAATTCTGAGGGTATTTGGGGCTTTCTTATTTTTATGGAGTTTGCAATTCTGCAAATTTCTTTAATTTCTTTATTGTTGCTGGTTATTTCACTCTTTCTATTTCTGCACAGATTAGTTTTTGGTATATAACCTTGTTTTATTTGTTTTGTTTGTTTATGTATTTTCTTTTTTTTTCACAGTTTATAAGCTAGTCTTACACTCATTTTCAAACCATTGGTCATCTTTAATTTTTTTTTCTAGCATCGATTTTGCTGTAGTTAATGTGGTTGTACTTATTGGGTTCCACTGGCCTTCTCTTTTCATTGTCTTCATATTCTGTTAGCTTCCTCTTTATTTCTTCTTTAAATTTCTTTTGAGTTTCGGGTTTTTTCAGTTTTCCCAGATCTATAATTTCCTGTCTTGATTGATTCTCTTTTGCCTGTCGGCTGTGTGTAACTGAACTACAAGTTGGTTTGACCCGCAGCATGCACCTCGTTTATTTTTTACGTCCAGAATGCTTGTTGCTGATTGCTGATCGCTTTTTTATCAATACGTGACCTATTTGGTTCACAACATCCCTTTAAGCGGATATCCATGTGTCTTTGTGTATGTTTTTGTGGGAAAATATGGTAGAACTTATGATCATGTTTTTACTAGCTGCAAAGTTAATAAGATATTGGCCGTTTTTATTCGTGTCGCTATGTAGGCTATGCCTCCTAATTATTCGTTTGTTGATTAATTTAGGTAAATTTTCCTTTTGAATCGCATTATCACTCAGTGTGAGAAGAATGAGACATGAAAAATTGGTACCTAGTGGATATTAAGTGGATATACCTGATAAATATTTTGCTGACTTTGTTGGTAATGGGATTTTTGCTTACGAGAGTAGTTAGTATTTTGATAAAATATAGAATTTTTAGCATGAAGATAATTATTTTGATCAATAGGTATATATTTGAAAACCATTTATCATGATATCTAATGCCGAATTTAAATCTGATATTCTCTTAATTCAAGCACAGAATAATAAACAATTAGAATGCCCACGCTTGAAAAATATGCCATCTCGTTCGCTCAGACGGAATCAGCCATGTTTTAAACGGAACTACTTCTGTTCAGTGACATTTTATCTGATGTCCATAGAAAAGTTAACCATGTTTAATTTATTTACGGCAACTATAGACATAATTTGCACTATTTTATTTGTACTTTTAGTTGAAGAATAGATTAAATTATTTTAAATGTACTAAATTATTATTCTCTAAAAATTTAAATTACAGTTCTGTCGTAGCTTGTCACAAATGTCTAAATTCGAGTCTATGTACCCGTTTAAAATATGGCGATCGCCTGCTGACAAACTTCAAAGGCGACATCTGAGAGTGGGTATTCTGATTGTTATTTATTCGCTGATCCAAGTAACAATACACTTAGTTTTAAATTTCAGGAAAACTCAAGGATAATTGAAGGTTTAGTAAATACTGCATTCTATAAAAATCGAATGGAGCCTTCTTTCCTTTTTTCAAATCTAAAATTTAAATGCTAAATGTGTTAATATCTGTTTGATTTATCTTCTTCTTCTTAGAGTGCCGTCTTCCTACGGAGGTTGGCAATCATAATGTTTATTTTTATTTTAGAACTTGGTGCTCATCGATCTGAATTGATACCAATCACGCAGATTCTTTAATCAAGAGTTCTGCCTTTCGCCAACAGATCTTCTTCCTTGAATCTTTCCCTGTATTATGAGTCTTAAAATTTCATGTTTTGGTCGCCTCATCACGTGGCCTAGGTATTTCAGTTTTCTGGTTTGTATAGTGGTGATTAGATCTGTTTCTTTACCAACCCTCTTCAGTACTTCTTTATTTGTAATTCTATCAGTCCATGATATTTTTAATAGTCTGCAGTATAACCAGAGTTCGAAAGCTTCGATTTTTTTTAAATTGAGTTTCTTTTAATGTTCAAGTCTCAGCTCCATAGAATAATGTTGAAAATATATAACAGCGAATGGTACGTAGTCTGATCTCTAAATTTAGAGTTTTGCACGTTAGGAGTGACTTCATTGTATAAATGCTAATCTGGAAATCTCTATTCGCCTGTTTATTTCTACAGTATGATCATTGGTTTCATTGATCAAAGTTTCCAAGTACTGATATTTTTCTACTTGTTCTATGACGTTACCATTAATTGTGAATAGGTGATGTATATTTTGCGGTCTTTTTGTAATTAGCATGTACTTCGTTTTTTTAGCGTTTATAGTAATTCCGATCTCAGCACTATTTATACTCAAGCTTTCGATAAGATGTTGTAGATCCTCTATACTCGTTGCTATGATTGCAGTGTCGTCTGCATATCGTAAGTTGTTAATTAATTTACTGTTAACGGTGACTCTCGCTTCGATATTATTGAGCGTGTTTTCGAAAATTTCTTCAGAATATAAGTTAAACAAAAGTGGCGATAAAACACATGCCTGTCTAACTCCTCTACAGATCCATTTCTTCTGATTGTTGCCCATCAATTTGAACTCTGGCTCTTTGATTCCAATATAATGTTTGCACTATATTTATGAGTTTACTGTCAATGCGCTTGTTCATAAGTATTGATATTAGTAATTCATCTCTTACTTTATCGAAAGCTTTTTCGTAGTCAACGAAGCCCAAGTGTAGATCAACGTTTACATCCCGACATTGCTGAATCAATATGTTGATGGCAAATAGTCCTTCTCGAATACCCATTCCATTTCAGAAACCGAACTGCGTCTCGCTAATATCCTCCTCTAGCCTTTCGTATATTTTCTTATGTATTACTTTTAGCAGTACTTTTAAAGTATGACTCATGAGGCTCAGTATTCGAAAATCAGAGCACTCTTTTGCTGATTTTTTTTAGGGATGGTTATAAATGTTCACTTCAGCCACTCTTGTGGTATTATTCCCGTATCGTACACCGTGTTGAATAAATATGCCAATACTTCCAAGTTACCCTCTTCCACTAGTTTTAACAGTTCTACTGGTATTTCATCTAATACAGCTGCCTTATTGTCTTTAGAGTTTTTGATAGCATATTTGATTACATCTATCGTGATCTTCTGTCTCTCTAAAGGATTTAATTCTTGTATTTTTACATTTCACCTCTTTCATCTTGGAAAAGTTCTCTAACGTACTCCCATCGTCTTAATTTCTCTGGTAAATCTATTAGTAGTACTCCTTTTTTGTCTTTTATGTGTCCTTGTTGTCTATTTTCGACTCATTTCAGTCAGTTCTCTTATTTTTTGTGCATATTTCTCACATCATATTTTGTTTCTAGTTGTTTGTGTTTGATCCATGTTGGTGTTCAATAAAGCACCTTTTAAGTATGTATATCTTTTAAGTATGTGACTTCTAGTGATTTCGTTCAATAATCTTCCACATGTTGTGGCGTGGGTTTTTGTACCTACATCGTGTTGTAAAATACCTGGAATTTTAATTATAGTATGTTCCTATGTTTACTTATTAATTTTTATTAATAATGGTGCCTAATTTGTTTTCATATTTTTTATAAACATTCAATAAACTAATATTGAAAATATAATGATGGAGATCAAAGCTCAAATTCCAACGAGTTAATGTAAAACCGACAAATATACAAACATCTATAGTCATTGGTAAAACACAGGTCAATCTCAATGGGAGTATTCTGTAATATAAAATAAAATTAGTAGAAGTAATTTCCGATTTTGACATATCTACTACTATTAAAGAGCTTGTTCTATTTTGTTCACTCGTAACAAAAATAACTAATTACTTAAAGCATAGGCTTTATTTCAATCTCGTTATTTCACGTTACGATATGATGACAAAAATGTTAATGCTTATCTAAAATTGTACCTACACAAACAAGACAAACAACCTACAGTATGGTGGATATATGTAGATGATGCGCTCTCTATTTAGTCTCACGGTCCAGAAAAATTGAATAAATTTCAATAGACATAAATATTAAGAATAATCAATTAAATTCACCATTAATAAAGAAAACAATATTTCACTTCCTTTTCTGGATGTGTTAATCAGAAAAGAGGATATGCAACAAAAGGTTACAGAAAACCGACCTACACCAACAAATATTTAAATTACCGCTCAAACCACAACATAAACATCAAAAAGGGAAATATCAAATCATTTTATGATAGAACTCAAAACACCTGCTCTAATCAAAATACATTTCAGGAGAAAAAAAATCCTTCTAACAAATATTTTAACAAGAACTGATTACCCAGTGTCATTTATAAACAAGGAATTCTACAAGATTGAAGAAGGGAAACAATACAACACCATAAGTAATCCAGAAATACACACAAGAAGGGATTGAAAGATAGAGAGAATGATTCTCTCCTGTTACCGCTAAAGAATGTAGAGCGCAGAAATATTTTAACTAACTTTAAACTGTTTGTTCTTGTTTTACTGTAGTGTTTGTACAATTTTATGTTAACATTCATGTTCATTACATTCTACGCTTGCTGGATAACCCATATTTGACGAAATTCCCCTGAAGATGCTATATTAAGTGAAAGTACTTAGGCAAGATTTGATTAAACTTGTGATCGATATAATTGCCTTAATTTTCAAAGTTAAAAGTAAATATTTGAAAAACTACATTCTCACCTTCCTACATTTGGTAGATAAAAAAAGATACAACTCTCCAACGAAAAATAGGTCGCAAAATTGCGGATTATTAATAGTAGTAAATAGTAAAATTGACAATAGAATAATTAAAATAAGATGTCCGGTAAAAATATTTTATTTTATTATTTACATAAATAAATTGCAGTATCGGAACTGTCAACAAATCACCCCTTTCATGGTAATCACCCCTGTCATGCTTTCAATGATAATAAAAAACATAAATGTTTAAATAAAAATGTTCCTAAAATACCTAAAAAATTCCTAAGTTTCAAAATTAATAACGTTCGATTAATAAAGACGACTTAGATAGTTGTGTTACAATTACGATTAATATTTGAGGCGTTGAGAACCAGAGCGGACCATCCACATAAGAACTTTATTAGAGATAAATGCGTTTAAAAAATGTTCGATTTTTCATATTTTTTTTAATACTGATAAAATCATTTTAACAACGCTTAATTTTTGGTAAAATCATAAGAAAAGGTAAACCTTTACTGCACCACTAAAAATATACAACAATGTGCACTAAAGAAGAAGTTTTTGTGGCTTGATCCACTCTGGCTTTAATAAAAGTTTTTGTTCTTCCGTAGTGGACCAAAACCAAAGACACATACTTTAATTTTAATATCATTTTATTACAAAATATGGCACCAGTGAGTGTCATGCTGTACAAAAATTTAGCATTCAAAAAAGAAATGTGGTTATGGAAGATTTCCAAAGACCGTTACTTCTGTTGTACCCACTTATTGTTGTACCCGTTACTTCTGTACTTCTGTTGTACTACTTATGGCATAGATTAACTTAAAAAAATCATAATTTGTTAAAATATTACAAACTTGCATCAAAATTTTTATCAACTATGGGCAGTTCATCGTGCGCTCCTAATGAACATTTTAAAGACTAAAAGAAGTTATGATAGATGGGTGGAATAAATTCGGTTAACTGTAAAAGATCTTTCTTTTTGGCGTCGGTTATACAATTTCCATTTGGGTACAACAGAAGTAACGGTCTTTGGAAATCTTCCATAACCACATTTCTTTTTTGAATGCTAAATTTTTGTACAGCATGACACTCACTGGTGCCATATTTTAAATATACAACAAATGGGTCTTCTTTTTTTATTATAATACAATGCATTTTTAGCCATTCTACTTTTGAGGATTCTAAACTTATTTTTCTGTTTGTAATAAGTTTTTCCAACCCCACGGTAGAGTAAAAGTTTTCTTTTTCCATTAGGACTACTCTAAATGGATTTTTTTTCTTTGCTCCTAATACGACATCAATCCAGTTATTGGGAACGTATATATTAGGAAAGAATTTTTTATTTTTTTCAACAAGTCCGAAGTCCCTATCACACGAGAGAAAAGAATGACCGCTAACCAAAAAATTATGTTGAATTTCTTTTACGACAAATTCTTGAGAATGGACAATATAGTTGCAAATTAAGGTCATTTTGATATTACTGTTTTGGCCTCCGCAGCCATCAGAATACATTATAACTTTTTTGGTCTTTACATTATTTGTAATATAGTACATCAAACATGATCCCACCTCTTGGGCTCCACAAGATGCAATCGATTCATCCCATATAAACATGGTGGCTTCATTATTCTGCAAATTATGAACTCCTAGACAGAATGTCCATAATTGCCTCTTATAATAAGTTATGCCGGTAGAGATGACAGGTGTAGGTAGGGTTTTTATAAGATCAAAGGCGATAACTGTAACATCTTCCTTCGATGGAATTTTTGCATTATGATCCATAGCATCTCGTAGTTGTTGGGCTTTGCGCTGGTGAAGTTCTAGTTTCAAAGTTAATTCCTTCAGTTTTGTTTGATCTACTTCATATTTTATTTTATTTCCTAAAGAATCGCAAGTTTTGCAGGAGTCTACAATGGGCGGATGAAAATGTATATCAAATTTACTGTTAAATATATCACGAAACTTGTGTTCTGACACGTAAATAACTGTTTTTTTCTTATATTCACTGTAAAGAATTCGAATGTTTAGCTCTGGACCAAGATATTTTCTGACTGTTTTATGCCTAGAGTAATGGGAAATATAGGTTGGAAAACTTTCAATGAACTTGCAAACATCATCATTTTTTTTCACAGGAGTTTTATTAGCAGGGGGATGGCGCCGTCGCTTATCCAATGGAACCATCAAGTCAGTTTTTTTTCTTAAGAGTTCTATCAAGTTTACCATCTGAAACCATAAGAACCTTTTTAAATAAACTTTTAGAGATTTTTACATCATTTCCTTGGTTATTGGGTAAATAATATTCTCTCGTAAGGCTTTTCGATTTATTAGTAGGAATAGGAATGCCACTGTTTTTAGGGGTGTAATGACGGGCAACTGGTTTAACTTTAATTTGAGAAAATATGTATCCAGTCTGTAAATCGAAATTTGCAAGCCCATAAAATTTATTATAAATCCCTTTTTGCGTTTATGGGCTAAATAATTTATAGCAATTTAATTTACAGCAATTGTTCACGTAACAAAATAGATTAGCGGGAACAATGTGACCGTTTACATTAGTGTATTCCTTACCAGTAGCCCGCAAAAATTTTCTTTGATTTTTTTCCATTGGTCCTTGTTCCTGATCCGCTTTCTTGATTTTGGTTTCTTTTCGTCCAACAAAGCTTCATCACCATTGTTAACCATTTCAGACTGGGCCTCCGCACCCACAAATGTCCTTAATTGTTGTTGCTTGCGTTTCACATTAGGCTCCGTGTTATCAAGACTGCTCTCGGACTCTACATCAGATGGCTCATATTCGTCAGAACTGCCATTATCTTGATAATTTGCGGGTTCACAATCACTATCTGAATTTTCATGTTCTAAAAGTGAGATTAACGATAGTTAAATTCGAAATATTTACGAAAAAAAGCAGTAAAACTTACCTTCTATTTTTTGCCTTGTATGTACATACGAACAACTAGGAAATGCCATATTTTTCAAATTAAACTGAATACCCAAAAATGTCCCTAATTTTTTCTGGTTGCGTTTGATATTAGGCTCCGTGTTATTAAGACTGCTCTCGGACTCTAAATCAGATGGCTCATATACGTCAGAACTGCCATTATCTTGAGAATTTGGGGGTTCACAATCACTATTTGAATTTTCGTCATAAAGTAAAGTTAGCGATGGTTAAATTCGAAATATTAACGAATAAAAGCAGAGAATAACTTACCTTCTATTTTTTTGGATGTACGTACATACGAACAAGTAGGTAATGCCATACTTTCCAAATTAAAACTATGTACCTAATGCTAAAATAGTCTAAATAATAATATACACAAAACCACGTGTAATTTATATCGAACCAAACAGTAAACAATAATCGAACTCACTGCCAGAGTGGACTAAGCCACATAATCCAGTATGGCATCGACAAATTATTAAAATCCACCGACTGGACCAAACTTTTCAGTAGTGGCATCTATTAAAGAATAGTAGTAGGTCGCTTAGTCCATTCTGGCTTTTAAAAATAGGCTTTCTGCTTATGAAAACACGTATATTGCATTTTTTAAGATTTTGTGGATGGTCCGCTCTGGTTCTCAACGCCTCATTTGTTCTATAAGATATAAAACAGATGATCTATTTTTGTTTCTAGAGGCATTAGGATTTCCCCCGATAGCTGCAGTTACCGAACACTGGCTTCAAGTTAACGAGCCTTTTTTTTGTAGAAAAATATAGCACAATTTCTGGGTATGATCGTCCAAGTTCAGCTCATGGTGGCACCCTAATTCTTAATACAAATAATGGTAAGAATTTCTGTCCTATAACAAAATATGACTTTCTGTTGAATGAATCATTTTTTGAATTTTTATTCGTTTACAACAAGAATCTTAATCTATACATTCTTTGGATTTATAGATCACCTGACTCTTCCACGGAACTATTTTTTCAGAACCTGTTAAATTTGTGAGACGACCTGCCCAATAAAAGCAGAAAGATTCTATGCGGTGACTTGAATATTAATTATGCTGATGCTTGTGCTACCCAATGCACAATGCACGGTAATTCTCCTACAAAAATAACTAAAACAACATCTACAAGTGATTTCTTATCCCTTGATGTACGTTCTACAATTATTAATGCAGGACTCTCTGACCATGAAGCAGTATCCTATCCTATAAAGGAACCTATCTAAAATTTATCAAAACAGCTAGGAAAATGTACTAAGAGAATCGTCTGGAAAGCTCTAAAAATGTTGCAAAGAAAACTTGATCCTTAATAAACGATCTTCAAAATAAAACGAACACAGCTCAAACATTTTCTCTTCCAAACACTGCAAATCTAAATGAATACTTCGTTAATGTAAGAAAAATATAACATCAGCTATTTTTCCAAAACAAGATCCTATTTCCTATCTCCCCAATTCAAAAATGGTCTCGAATTCATTGTTTATAAAACCAGTTGATAAATCTGAACTGATCCAAGCAATCAGTAGTATCAACAGAAAATCTTCCTGTAGTACTGATGGACTATCCATAAAAAATTTCTTAAATCTCCCAAATAATGTGTTGGAAATCCTGGTCTCACTAATTAACGATTCCTTTGAAAAAGGTATATTTTCAGAGCCCCTAAAGACAGCTATTATAATTCCTCTTCATAAGAGTGGTGATAAATGTAATGTCTGTAACTATACACCTATTGCCTTACTACCGGTCCTATCCAAAATTATTGAGAGACTTATAAGAGCCCGACTTATGTCCTTTCTCATTGAAAACAACATTTTATCACAAAGTCAGTTCGGCCTTTTATCTTATAAATGTAACAGCGATGCTATGTTTTCTGTAGTACATGAGGTCTATCAAGCACTAAACAATAATCTTTATACTGTCACTGTTTTTTGTGACTATGCCAAAGCTTTTGATTTTGTAAATCACATTTTGATAAAAAAACTAAATTTCTACCGAATTCAAGATTGGTTCCAAACTTACTTGAGTAATAAGAAATAACCAGTTAAAGCACATGATACTGACTAGTCACAAAAGCATTGTATGTGGAGTACCACAAGGTTCAGTACTGGGTCCCCTACTTTTCCTTATCTTTATAAATAACATCATTAACTTAAAAATCGATGGAAAAATTTTTCTTTTTGCTGATGATACCTGTATTACCAGGAAGAACTCTAATATTGCAACACTTCATGCAATTACAACGTCTGATCTACTTAAAATAAAAACCTGGTCCTACTCTAATTTACTCTCTTTTAACAGGGATAAGATAGTAGCATTATCCTATAAAGGAGCTCTTCAACCCTTGCTTCTTAATAACACCCAGATCAGTATCGTTGATTTCTTAAAATTTCTTGGTATTTTTATAGACAGCAACCTTAAATGGTCCCTTCATATCGATTTGTTAAGTAAGAAACTAGCCTCAGCCTGCTATGCAATAAGATCAGTTTCAACGGAAATGAATTTAGCATCTTCCAAAATAACATACTTTTCTTTGTTCGAGTCTCATATTCGATATGGCCTTCCTTTTTAGGGTTCTACTAGTAACGCTGCCCAATTTGATGTTATTTTTAAATTACAAAAAAGAGCAATACGGTATCTTTTTAGCATCAGTAAAATAACACATTGCAAAAGTTACTTGAAAAATCACAGGACTTTAACTCTTCCCTCTCTATATTATTCTAGAAACTGTTAGTTTAATTCGTAAACACCTACATGTTTTTCCAGCGAGACCTAATCATGGCTATTCCACCAGAAATTCAAGCTTTAATATGTACTTACCGATCCCATCCACTAAGTTAGTAAAGAAATCTATATTATATTAGGCAAAAAAATATACAACCGTCTCCCTTTGCAACTTAAATATACAACTTCTTTCCTAACGTTCCGTAAATTGACAAAAGCCTATCTATCTGAAAGACCTTAATATTCAGTGCAAGAGTTTCTAAACGAATAAGTAAAAAATTACAGTACGTTTAGGTACAAGCAACAAATTATTTATATAATATATATATATATATATATATATTATATATATATAATATATATATATATATATATATATAAGTAGTTTTGAGTTTCTTGAACCGTATTATATTTAATATAAAATTAATGTTTCTTGGGTTTAGGTTCAATAAAGATATGTTACATGTGGAACTAGATTTTATTTTCCATTGCAATCAATCAACGTTTTGGCAGGAAACCCTTGCCTTTGTCAAGATTCTAAAATGTGTGTATATATATAAATAAGGACAAACAGATATTGTAAAATATGTATATATGACTTACCAAAACGTAAAACGTGACACAGACATTAACGAACTGACATATAAAGGTTGATATCTGATATCTCATTGTTTACTGTCATTAGTATATAATTATTTTTATATGGGCGTATCGTTGATGTTTTAGAAAAAGGTAAGGTGGAGATATGTTATAACTTTAAGAGCTTTTTATAATGTTATATTATTATTGTTTAAATCAGATTGAAATATATTTTATTTAGGTTTTGTATATCTTTTTTGTCACATATTGCGTTAGTGTTTCTTTTTATTTCTATTGATTCGTATATCTCCCTCTTCTTTTTGTTTTTTTCTGTTTTTAAAATTCTGATGTTTTCAAAATCAAATTTATGCTTCTTCCCGCTTTTATGTTTTTTGAGCGCAGTGACGTTGTTCTTGTCGTATTTGTGAGAACGAATTCTGGATTGAAGAAGTTGACTGGTTTGACCGATATAGACACCTTCACAGTTAGTACATGGTATCTCGTAAACAACATGTGATTGTTTAAGTTTTGGAGTTTGTGTTTTTAGTTTTGTGAAATATTTATTTAAGAGGTTGTTGCCTTTGTGGGCCACTGTTATATTATGTTTGGCTAAAAGATTTGTTAGTTGTTCGGATAAACCTTTTATATATGGAAGAGTTGTATAAGTGGTTTTGATATTGTTGGGTTTGTTGTTAGTTGTACTGTTATAAAATTTATTGAGTCTTGATTTGAAAATAGTTTCGATAAGATGTTCGGGATATGCATTCTTTAGGAGCGCATTTTTTGCTTTTTTATTGCAGTTGGTCTGTATTCTGGATCTGTTAGTTTTATAGATTTATCAGCGAGACTTATAATTACAGACTTCTTATGGGAAAATGGATGATGGGAATTGTAGTTAATGTAAACCACATGGTTTTAACTGTATTGTTAATGCGATGTAAGGTGATATCCAGAAAGTTTATTTTATTATTTTGTTCAATTTCTATAGTGAACTTTAATTTTGTATGGTAACTGTTGAAAATATTCAAAATTTCGGTTGTTTTATTTGTTGGAATGGCACAGACACAGTCATCGATATAGCGGTAGAAGAATGGTACATTAAAATCTAAATGACTCATGACAGATTCTTCTAAGTCTTCCAGAACCAGTTGGGCAATGACACTAGAAATACTTGCACCCATTGCGCATCCATCCATTTGTTGGTATATTTCGTCTTTATATAAAAAGTGTGTTGAGTTTAACGTTAACTCTACAGATGATTGGAATTCTTGCAATGGGATGTTAGTGTATTCTTTTATGTCATTCCACTTCTTTTTAATGATGTCAGTGGCAAGTTTTATTGGGATGTTAGTGTATAGTGAAATGACATCTAAAGAGATTAATTTATAGTTATCCGGTACGTGAATGTTTTTAATTTTAGAAATAAGATCATTGGAATCTTTAATATAATAAGGATTTCTATTTATAACATTAGAGATAATGTTTTTCAAGAACTTTGAAAGATTTTCGAAGGGTGATTGAATGCAGGAAACGATAGGACATTCATTCACGAATCTGGTTCTGGAAGACTTAGAAGAATCTGTCATGAGTCATTTAGATTTTAATGTACCATTCTTCTACCGCTATATCGATGACTGTGTCTGTGCCATTCCAACAAATAAAACAACCGAAATTTTAGATATTTTCAACAGTTAGGTACCATCCAAAATTAAAGTTCACTATAGAAATTGAACAAAATAATAAAATAAACTTTCTGGATATCACCTTACATCGCATTAACAATACAGTTAAAACCATGTGGTTTACATTAACTACAATTCCCATCATCCATTTTCCCATAAGAAGTCTGTAATTATAAGTCTCGCTGATAAATCTATAAAACTAACAGATCCAGAATACAGACCAACTGCAATAAAAAAAGCAAAAAATGCCCTCCTAAAGAATGCATATCCCGAACATCTTATCGAAACTATTTTCAAATCAAGACTCAATAAATTTTATAAAAGTACAACTAACAAACCCAACAGTATCAAAACCACTTATACAACTCTTCCATATATAAAAGGTTTATCCGAACAACTAACAAATCTTTTAGCCAAACATAATATAACAGTGGCCTACAAAGGCAACAACCTCTTAAATAAATATTTCACAAAACTAAAAACACAAACTCCAAAACTTAAAAAATCACATGTTGTTTACGAGATACCATGTACTAACTGTGAAGGTGTCTATATCGGTCAAACCAGTCAACTTCTTCAATCCAGAATTCGTTCTCACAAATACGACAAGAACAACGTCACTGCGCTCACAAAACATGAAAGCGGGAAGAAGCATAAATTTGATTTTGAAAACATCAGAATTTTAAAAACAGAAAAAAACAAAAAGAAGAGGGAGATATACGTATCAATAGAAATAAAAAGAAACACCAACGCAATAAATGACAAAAAAGATACACAAAACCTAAATAAAATATATTTCAATCTGATTTAAACAATAATAATATAACATCATAAAAAGCTCTCAAAGTCATAACATATCTCCACCTTACCTTTTTCGAAAACATCAACGATACGCCATATAAAAATAATTATATACTAATGACAGTAAACAATGAGATATCAGATATCAACTTTTATATGTCAGTTCGGTAATGTCTGTGTCACGTTTTACGTTTTGGTAAGTCATATATACATATTTTACAATATCTGTTTGTCCTTATTTATATGTATACACATTTTAGAATCTTGACAAAGGCAAGTGTTTCCTGCCGAAAGGTTAATTGATTGCAATGGAAAATAAAATCTAGTTCCACATGTAACATATCTTTATTGAACCTAAACCCAAGAAACATTAATTTTATATTAAATATAATACGGTTCAAGAAACTCAAAACTACTATATATATATATATATATATATATATATATATATAATATATATATATAATATATATATATATATATATATATATATATATATATAAATATAAATATATATATATATATATATATATATATATATATATATATATATATATATATATATTATATAAATAATTTGGTGCTTGTACCTAAACGTACTGTAATTTTTTACTTATTCGTTTAGAAACTCTTGCACTGAATATTAAGGTCTTTCAGATAGATAGGCTTTTGTCAATTTACGGAACGTTAGGAAAGAAGTTGTATATTTAAGTTGCAGAGGGAGACGGTTGTATATATTTTTTGCCTAATATATGAGTTTTTTTTAAAATGTGTTTAGGATAGCCGTTGTTTCGAAAAATTTTGTATAATATGTCCAGATTTTTTAGTTATAAATTATCATCAACAATGGACATTATCCTGTATATATATATATATATATATATATATATATATATATATATATATATATAGGTGCAAATAGATATATAGATATATATATATATATAATATATATATTTGTTTTTTTTTCATATTCATTTTGAGGCCGACGTATTGGGAGCTGGCTGCTAGTTCCCCCAACATAATTTGCAGTTCCTCGAATGTGCTCGCTATAATCACTATGTCGTCAGCGAATCTGAGGTGGTTTAACTTGTTGCCATTAACGTTAACACATGCAGCAGCTTAAACTTATTCATGAACTAGTTCGTAAAGTTTTATTATGCAATTTGCAATTTAGTGAAATTTTGCAATGGATTATATATTTTGTTATGTTTTATTCTGTGATATTGACAATTTATGTAATTTTAGTAAATTTTTATTGTCCCAGATTTAGCTATACGGCTCACACTCCCTCTAAGGAGAAAATTCACTCATCCCAGATACCTACGGTATCAAAAGGATTGAGCTCTGGTGGGACTCTTTCCGTGTTATCGAGCCCTAGGTGACTTGGTATGTTGGAGTATCTCCCAAAAATTTTCGTACACATCTGGACGTCGCAAGGAGTACAGCTTTCTGTATGGCCTTATAGAGATGTTCATTTAGACCCAGCTGTTTCATGTTCTCTAGGAGGTTTTTGCGTATCCTTTTATTTTAATTGTTATTGTTATTATATTATTATTATTTTGACTTTTTGTAAGCTTTGTCCATAAAATTTTTCAATTTTCAGTGACAATACAGTATATTTCTATTCTATACAAATGATAGCAGGGGTGCCAAATTACCTACTAGTGAGAGAGAAATCACATACGGCATGAGTGAAAACGACAAAGCAGACGAGAGAGGTGTGACCAACGCGAAATGGCAAGAAGAGTGGGAAAACGAACATAGGGAAGAATGTACAAGAACACTCATACCGGGCGTAAGAGACTGGCTAGGACACGGCCACAAGGGAGAATAACTACTTCTTCACAGAGTTCCTTACGGGGCACTGCTCTTTCAGAGCATACTTGGTAAGGATAGGCAAGGAAGAAGACTTCAACTGTGTTGCAGGGTCAACGATACGGCAGAACACTGTGTGTTCGATTGCAAAAGGTTCACCAATGAGAGGGCGGAGCTATACGAAAGAAGTTAGAGCGAATAACATAATGAAAGTGGGGGAAGAGGAGAAAATGTATATAAAGAAATTCTGGGGGCAATAATTAAAATAATAAAAGGGAAAAAGATCCTACAAACCGAACGACAGCAGGATAAACGCTATAGGGAAAAAGAAAAGAGAAGGAAGCCGCACATGCGTGTTAGGACGGTCTAAACAAGACTATTTATATTCGCCTGATAGAAAAGTAGAATATAAACACTAGGGACGCGTGATCAATTCATTCCCAATATCTAGAGATGCTGAAGAGATATCTACTTGTTACAAAATCACTTATACTGTAACTGATTATATACAAAAGCGTATCAAAAGTAACAAGTAGAAACTCACAAGTAATGACAATCTACATCTCTAAACAAAGACGCTTAATTTGCAGCTTTAACAGATATGGATTCAGTAATCCTTACGAATCACATTTATGTCTGTTGAATTTAATTATATAAATATAATTTTTACTTTTAATAGCTCTATATATGTGTGTGTTGGTGTAATTATACTGTTGGTTTATAATTATAGTGTTATTTAAATAAACTTAGAACTGTGAACATTTTTAAGGTGTTTGCTGTTTTCTATCAACTTAAGTAAGTAAATTTAATATTATTTTGACTCTATTATAATAATTATCTATTATGATGATAAAAGGGTTGCAAGTGTGAGTCAATAATTGAACAGATATATTAAAAATGTCAATACTCACAATCTAATATTTACTTTCAAAGTTTTGTAGAAGCGATCGGTTTCGAGGCTTACAGTATTTGCCTCATCCTCAGACCCAGCAAAGAGTTTGTTTTGTTAAAAAACAATAATATAGATATCGCCAATAAGGAGTTTTCCGCTTACATCCAGGATACTGTTTGTCTTCATCTTTTCCTTATGACACTATCATTGTAGTGAGGTGATATGTTGATCATTATATATGTATATTAATAAAATGTCTTACAAGGTAAAGACCTTTAGGTAAAGACCTTGTAAGAACCTGTGACAAAACAACAACAAAAAAAGGACATCATATTGCATAATATGTGATTTTCCATCTTCCACGAGTTTTTAAACTATATACAGTCCGGATGTGGCAGCTTATATTGTATGTGTATTTGTCTTTAACTACTTTTAATTTTATTATAAATCAGAAGATAATCCTACCTTTTAAATAATAAAAAACTTTGACAACAAAAACTAGAACATCCAAGAAGTATTTTGAAGATCAAAGACAACAACCATTAGCAACAGTTGCACAGTTAGGACACATTAATGCTCAACCATATTCCCAAGAGCCTTTTATTTACATAGATACATATATAATGATCATCATATCAACTCACTACAATAGATAGTGTCATAAAGGAAAAAATGAAGACAGACAGTACCCTGGATGTAAGCGAAAAACTTCTTATTGCCGATATCCATATTATTGTTTTTTAACAAATCAAAATGTTTGCTTTGCCTGAGGATGAGGCACATATTGTAAGTCTCGAAATCGGTCGCTTCTGTAACACCTTGAAAATAAATATTAGATTGTGAGTATTGACCTTTTTTATATATCTGTTCAATTATCTATTATCTATATAATTGTCTATTATTTTATTAGAATATTAGCCTGTAAATAATACTTCGCAGGTTTGTATATACAGTCACTAAAACAAATTAATATGTCGGACACGGATTCTGCCGATGAACTAGTAAACATACCTTTAACTCCCCTCAAAAAGAGATAAAAAAAGGCCATTTAAGCGTAGGCGTTAAAGAAATAATTGTAATCGTGTATAAGGACGAGTTACAAGAAAATCCGGCGTTAATATTGTCCGCTGTTGAGAAAAGAGTAGCTGATAAAGTGGGAGTATCGGATAGTTCTGTGTTTAAAGTTATTAGAGAATATAAAACTACACACACATTAGTTGCACCAAAAAAATTTACCACTCGTAAAGGTAGAGATAAGAAGAATAGCGCATCAATTCTTTTTTAGAAATGAAATTTCCACGATAGATAGAGTTCTACAACAGGTCAACGACGACCCCAATTTACCTGATTTCAAACGTACTACTTTTTACAAGCTTTCGAAAAAACTTCAATTCAAATTTGAAAAACGTGGCAGGAACAGTATGCTTACGGACAGAGATGACCTTGTAATCAGGAGAAGGAAAATTTTTAAGGCAGATAGAAGATCATCGGAATAACAATCGTAAAATATATTATTTAGATGAGACTTGGATTAATGCCGGTCATACTAAATCAAAAAAATGGATTGATAAGTCTGAAAAATCCATCAGGTAATATTTTTTGTTGAACATTGAAATTGATAAATACTATTTGAATTTTTAGGTAAAGGAAAGCGACTGATTATTTGTCACATGGGCAGCGAAGACGGATTTGTTCCTGACGCTCTATGGAGTTTTGAATCAAAGAAAAGTGGAGATTACCATGAGGAAATGGATGGAAAAGGTTTTGAGAGTTGGTTTGAAAAAAAGTTACCCAAATTGGAAGCAAATTCTGTGATTGTACTGGACAATGCGTCGTATTATTTCAGAAAATCTGAAAAGATCCCCAGCACATCTTCTAGAAAAGCGAATATCCAAGAATGGTTACATCTAAAAAGCATCCCCTTTGACCACTCACTTGTCAAAGTGCAACTTTTAGCACTTGTTAATCAACATAAAAAACAGTATGATAAATATATCATCGACGAAATGGCGAAAAGTCAAAATACAATTGTTTTAAGATTGCCACCATATGACTGTGAGTTGAATCCCATAGAACTGATATGGACAGAGATAAAAAATTATGTAGCAGCTAAAAATACAACTTTTAAGTTTGCCGACATGAAAAATTTATTTGATGAAGTTACCCAAGAAGCATGTTACCCAAAAGTTGGAACCAAAAATGTGGAAGTTAGATAATTTAATAGAAGCCAGAGTAGATTCAAATATAATAAACCCTGACGATGATAGTACATCTAGTTCCTCAGAATAATATTTTGCACTAAGTTTAAGTATTTGTGGATTAGGCCTACCGGGGAAACCACATAAAAAACGCACCATTATCACTCTACCTCTATGGTGGTGTGGAAATGAGTTCTCTTCCTCTTGATGTGCCTATCGGTGACGAATGTTTGCGCCACACGAATGCACCACAGCGCAGAAAAGCTGCATAGATGTTGTGTTGAACCAGGTTCTGAGGTTCTTCAACCAGGACGTTCTTCTTCCTGGACCCCGTTGTCCAAATATTTTTCCTAGCAGGATGGCTTGTAGAAGGGTATATGTGGATTCATTTCGCATAATGTGTCCAAAGTACTGTAACTTTCGAGATTTGATGGTGGTCAGTACCTCTCGGTTCTTATTTATTCTTCTGAGGGCTTCCTTATTGGTGACTCGGTCAATCCAAGGGATTTAAGTATTCTCCGATATAGCACAAATACAGCTCAAATGCTTCCAATTTTCTGCACATATCTTCGTTCAAGGTCCACGATTCAACACCATAAAAAAGAACAGAGAAGACGTAGCATCGCAGCATTCTTACTTTTATACCAAGAGAGAGGTTGTGGCTCTTGAAGAAGGCCCTTATCCGGTTGAAGGTGGATCTAGCTTTTGAGGTGAAAATGGGTAGCAATGTTAAATAAATGATACGAAATTATTTGAAATTACATAAACAAAATGGAATATTTTAAAAATGAAAAACTGTAACCCATTTTACTCATTGTACTTATGTAGTTTTCCAGCACTTATTTTTCGTAATTCGATATTACTTATATGTAATAGTAAACAGTTTTTTTTATCATTTACAAAGAAAACCTTTCGTTTTACATCCGCAAAGTATGTTCGTTTGTGAGTTGTCGCCTATGCAATACTTGGGGACGATCTATCGATGGATTCATATATAATTTTGTCTCCTGAATCAAAATCTGAAAACGGCATTTTGATATCTCGAACCATCTTCGACATAACCTGCATCAAAGTAAAAAATAGTGACGTCACAATTCTTCTAAATATACATTCGTTTCTGCTGACACAAATAAATGTTAAATCGAAATCGAAACGTCGACTAAATAAATTTTATTTATTAATGTTAATGAAATGTTAAAAGTCTATCTACCCAATAATGTATGTATAAGTATTTTCCCTAACTTTTACACAAGAAGAGGTCTCTTTTTATATTATTAATGATAATATATATATATATAATATATATATATATATATAATATATATATATATATATATATACATATATATATATATATATATATATATATATATGTATATATATATATATATATATATATATATATATATATGATTTCCCGAAACAAAATCAAAGATCCAGAAGAAGAGGAAAAACCAGTCGGAAAAAACTATCCTGCCCTATATAAAGGGTACGACAGACAAAATCAGCAGAGTGCTACGTAAAAACAACATAGAAACTATTTTTAACACCGACAAAAAAATCGCAACCATATTACCATCGGCAAAAACAAAAGTTGCATTGGAAAATCAAGGTGTATACAGAATCCCGTGTGAGGACTGCGATAAATCGTACATCGGACAGACAAATCGAAGAATACAAGTTAGACGCGAAGAACATCGAAACGCCATCGAAAGAAAACAGAAAACTTCATCTCTAGCACAACATGCCATCAACACAGGACATAAAATCGACTTAAATGGAACAACAATGCTAGCCAATATCGAAAATAAGGCCAAACGTGTAATCAGGGAAGCCATAGAGATCGAAAAACATCCAAAAAATTTAAATACCAGAGACGATGCCCAAAGACTCCCAAATACGTGGAAACATATTCTACAGAAAAACGTAGAAATTAAAATAGCGAAGAAGACCCGCCCACTCTGCGCACAGGACCAATAACAAGAAGCGCTTCAAGGTATTTAAACTTAGCGAGCAACGACCGAGAAATCAGTTCTCCTGAAACATCAAGACGAAGCAGAACTAATCTGACTTGACAATGGCAAGTGTGACCTTGCCGAAACGTCGTCAAAACAATGGTTTTTCTAAAAACCAAAATTACTTAACGCGGAGTCAAACCCGGAAAACAACTGAAATCATATATATATATATATAATTTATATTATTAATGACAATATATATATATATATATATATATATATATATATATATATATATATATATATATATATATAGTCCCAAGATTCCTAAGAGGAACATAGGGCTTCCACAAAGTGTCTCCAGCGAACTCTATTTTCTGGCTAGTTGCTTTGATTTCAAGCCAGGATTTTCCCATTTTTCTCCCTTCGACCAGTACTGTTCTTCTCCAAGTTCCCTTAGGTCTGCCTACTTTCCGTCGGCCTTGGGATTCCAATCCAGCGCTGTCCTGGCAATGTCATTTGGCGGTCTACGGAGTGTGTGGCCCAGCCATCTCCATTTTCTTCGCCTTATTTGCTTTATGACATTTTCTTGGTTGCTTTGGTTCCATAAATTTTCATTGGAGATTCGGTTAGGCCAAAATATACGAAGGATTTTTCGTAACGCTCTATTGATGAAAACTTGTAATTGGTGTACTATGGGTGCTGATATCTTCCACGTTTCGCAGCCATACAGTAATACAGCTTTTGTGTTGAAGATTTTTAATTTCGTTTTAGTTGGGTAAATCCTGGATTTCCATATGTTGTTGAGCATGTTGTAGGCGTTGCGAGCCTTATTTATTCTTTCATGTACATCACGCTCTGTACCCCCATTACAGTCAATTATGCTGCCCAGATATACAAATTCCGCTACTCTCTCAATTTTCTGGTCGTTGATCATAATAGGTTAGTTGTTTCCGGTACCAAATCGCATTTCTTTGGTTTTGTTGATGTTTATTTCTAGACCAACCTTCTTTGATTCTTCTTGTACTTTGTTTACTTGGAGTTGCATGTCCTGTTTTGTATGTGCTAGGAGGCATATATCATCAGCGTAATCTAGGTCTTCCAGTCTGTTTGTTAATCCCCAGTAAATTCCTCTATTAGAGTTTACCTTTGTTAGTACGGAGTCCAGTACAATGTTAAATAGTATGGGTTAAAATAAGTAATAATATTAATGATAATATTATTACTTATTTCCAAATATTGGTCTTAAAGCGTAAAATGTATAAAAACAACTTTCCATTTTTTGCCTTTTGATTAATACCACAATTAAGTAATGATGTGTGAATGACAGTTTACAAAAACTAATATTTAAGTATACTTCTTTGGAAGATTAATCAGTGATTACTATTATTTTAACAGTAATCCTAAAAATTATAAAGTGATTCATGTCAAATTCAGATGTTATAGACTGCTATAGTTTATTTTTATGAACGAGAGAGTAATTAGCATAATTTTAACTTATAGCTCCAACCACTACATGGGCGTGTTTAAGATTAATTGAAAAATTACTTTGAATAATTGTAAAAAATAAATGAATTATTTCAGTGTTTATAAAGTGTTATGTGTATGTAAACAAAAGTGACCTCTTTTATCACACACTATATTAGAACTGACTGGCCTACATTAAAAAGGGTTTTAAAAAATTCACATTTTTTTTAATTTTTAAAAATTACAAAAGAGAAAAAGAGTTTTTAAAACCGTCTAAGGTATGTTAAATATATGAATAAAAATGTTAATATAAAAACTTACAGCTACTTGTTACAAATCCAAATCAGATTCAGAAGATGAACTTTCAGAACCAAGATTTATAATAACTGGCTCGATCATTTTATCAGTAATATTGTCCAGCTTCTACATTTTTTCCTCTTCTTTAATAGTGTGATTTACTGCCTTTTCACAGTTTTCAGGTTTTACATTATTTACGGCCTCCAAAAAACAACTGTTTAACATCATGAATTTTAAAAATGGTATTTTTTCTTGAAACTTCACTCTTTATCTGTGCCCATACCAGTTCAATCGGGTTTAATTCACAATGATATGGTGGGGATCTAAGTACTGTCATTCCACGATTTTTGGCAATTTCATCAATTCGTATTTTTTAAATTTTTCTTTATGAAGGGCACACAACGAATAAAGTTCCTTTCTTATAGATCCGGGATGGTACGTAATATTTTTGAACTCAGCCAACTCTGCAAGTCTTTTTTTAACCACTGGTAGTCACCGGTACGAGTTGATTCAAAAGTTAATAAACCACCTTCAACAAAACCGTCTGAACTGCCAATGTGTACTATTATCAGCCTGCGTCCCTTTCCTGATGGTGGGTTTAAACCAGTAGATAAGTTATTTACAAAAGCGTGCCTTTGACTTGTAACAGTTTCATCCTGCCAAATTTATTTGGTGTATGACCCTGGTTGATCCATGTTTCATCAAGATCAAATATTTTTCTTTTTTGGTTTCTTATTCCTTTATGGTTCTTAGAAAATGTCTTTTCCATATGACAATATCGCTTCTTTCTAATAAAATAGACTTTCTGGGATTCTTTTTCCAGCGGAAGCCTATTTCTTTTAAAAGTTTCCATAACGTACTTCGACTCATTTCTGGGTAATCCTTATCATCTCGAACTGAGACAAGAACTTTATCCAATGTTGGAAATTCTTGTCTAAAGAAGAATTCATGCACTTTCCGTCGAAGTCCTTCTTTAAAATGATATTCTATTTTGAAATTTTGGTTTCCCTGGAGCATTACGTGGCATTTGAAAACTACCACATTTCTCTTCTTTAATAACTCTGTAAATCGTAGATTTCCCAACACCAAGTGTACTGCTAACTAACTCAACGGTCTCATAAACACTTTCACATAAACGTTTGTCTGTAAATGATTTAAAACAATTAAATATTAATGTTTTTTCATTAACTGTTAAAGGACCAATTTTTCGGCGTTTACACGGCACTTCCAAATTTTCCATAACACTAGTATACACAATAAACTGCACCTTGCAACTGAAGTACCTACTTTTAGTGAACTGTTAAGAATTTTGAATACGGCACTTGCACCTTCCTACAAAATGGAAAAACCCACTATCACATTTTCTGTGGAATAAGTTTAGAAGGTAATTATCTAGTCAATTACTGTCGTAGATTCCTGGAATTAAAGAATTAAATGTTTGATTGTTGAAACCCTTACTTCGTGGAATGCACTCATTTCAGATAAAATAAAACGTTTTATTTTATCTAAAGAATTAAACTTTATTTTGCAAATAGGTAGGTACTTATTAAACTTTTATTGGTTATATATAACCAATAAAATAAACATCTTACATTTCTTGCAAATTCATTAGTACTGTTAACCTCCATCACTCCGACACTGGCAACCTTATTTAGGGATTAGTATCCCTCACAACTATTGTATTCTATTCTGCTCCAACCTTTATACCTGGTGGTCATACTCAATTTAAAATTGTTTTCCTATATACTTCTGTAAACTTGTTGACAAATATCTGTTTTTCATTGAGTCACCCGTATCAACAGTTTAGGGATTTGCATACATAATTTATTGTTTTATTACTCTCTCATACATAAAAATACACTATAGAATCTTAATAGAACCCTGTACGATTATATTAACATCAGGTTTCACGTGTTCTGTGCATGCATTTGTTGACCGCTACTTTTCTGTTAAATGAATTTAGCGCGTGTGTGACTGAGGATGGTTTTAGTTGATCCGAGGACACTATTTCCAAGAGGGGAAGTTCACTCGAGCGTATCCTTTTATTCTGGATCCAACTCACGTATTAAGAAAATTTTTACACCCTCAACAAAAAAAAGCTCGCAATGCATGGTTAGGTCTTTTTTCGTCTAACCTGACTGGACTATATTGGCGACGTGCAACTACTTGGATGTGATACGAGAAACGATCGTGCGCGAGTAGCGGAGAAATCTTGCATTTTTTACTGCACGTTTCATAGATTTCATAAATTCATATTGTCAATTGTCATATTTCATACTCGTTTGTTTATTTACACCTTCTGTCACTGAAGAAGATTTATGTCATAAAAAAGCATAAGTAAAATAACCTAAATAATGCATTATTCTTTTAGTTTCATAACACTAACTTAAAGTTCATTTTAACCCAAAAATCAGGTTTAATGTTTAAATTTTATTTTTTTGAAGTTTACAAAAATGCATCAAGTTTTTCGGAAGATGCATTAAGATATATTCGCTGTCCAAAAGTTTACAGGGAAAGAATTAATTGTTCAAACCAATATAATGATATCATGGGCTTAACCTGCTAATTTATGCATTAGCATTATTTATGGTAATTTATTTTTCTTAATTCTTCCATTCTTTTTTGACACTTGCAACTACTAAAGCTTTTTCCTTTGAGTCAGTGCTTGGTTGAAAAGTTATTTGGTGATTTACTTTCTCAAATCCAGTTTTTATTATTGCATCCATATTAACAGTAATGCTGTAATTTAATAATATATTTATTTGTATTTACACTACATACAACGTTTACTTTTAATAACATACCGACATAACCTCAATCTTAGTTTTCTTCTTATTTCTTTTTTGGGACTACATCCTTGACAGTTATCCGGTAACATGGATCTAACATGAAAGCGCAGTAAATTTTGCTGATTTACGACACCAGGTGTCGCTGTTCCGAACTTGCACGGTCCCAATATTGTAATAATATATTGCAAATTAAATCGTTTCCTGCGTCTCACAAAAAATTGTGTATTACTTATACACGGAAAAAATATTCGATTTAAGCTCTCAGTTTTTGTCTCCCTCCGGTCCGTGTCGGGAGACAACACAACCTGAACTAAAATCTAATTCTTTTTTCACTTGTACAATAAATATCTATTATTTTGTGCTTTTTCTCAGCATTTTATTTTTATGCCGCGCGGTTATGCGCTTAATGATAGAGACGCCACTGGTAGGTATTTTGTTTAGATTTAAATCACATTAATTAGTACCATTTGAGCTTTTTGTCTAAACTTTCTACTTCCAATATTCCACAAAAATAAACTATGTAGTTTTTAAAATTCCACTTTATATGAGTAGGTTGGATTTCAAAATATGATAAAAATCATAAAGTCGTTTTCTATTTAGTTTAAACATTTTTACGAGTGTGATGTTCTAATTACATATTTTTTGCAATTATTTCAGCTATGCTAATATATATATTTTCAAATGTTGAAATTTTCTTGCCTATTGTTGCACCATTTTAAATAATATCTCTCCTTGGTCGAATACTATTCTAGGCCACGGCATGGTTCGGTGTCCGGAGTTCGTATCACAGTACAAAGAACGCGAATGTGTGCTGATGTGTATTTTACGTGACGTATAAATATCAATAATTGGTTTTATTTTTAGTTGTAGTTCGACAGTCGCGTAACTAGGGTTCTCTTGTCATTTTTTTATTTACACATTTCACATTTCTGTCTTAAAGTGATTGAGTTTTGGTGACGTTATTAAAAATGGAACAGCAAATTCCTCTAAATATACAAGAAATTATTCAGGCAACTGTTGACAGAGCAATTGCTACTCTTTTAGAATCAGGCCTTTTAAAAGACAAAAAAGGGAGAAAACACCATTCCAGATCAAGATCCCCACACAAGGGAAAAAAAGATAAAAAGAAACATAAGAAGAGAAGCAGCAGCTCGTCCAGTTCCAGCTCCGCCTCAGGCGAAGAAGAAGGGAAAAAGAAAAAAGAAAAAAAGCCCAAGGAAAAAAGATGTGTTGATAGACAGTCGAGTTCTAGATCGCATTCGAGAGGAAGACATTCTAGATCTCGATCAAGGTCTAAACATCATCACCATAAGCTGCGCCATCATTCAAAATCTCCAGCTACACATCATCACTTTCATTATTCTCCTTGTTGGCTGGCAGAAAATTCTTCTGAAGGACCCTGTCACAAAAGTCATGACGGTAAAAGGAAAAAACATTCCCGTAAACTTCGCTGCATGAAATTTTACTATAAACAGGGACCAACTACATCTGATGAAAATGACGAACAAGAAAAAGACTGTGAACTAAGGAAAAATTTTGAAAATTTGGAAGTTGGAGATACTAATCCTTCAGCTCCTACCGTGACAATATCAACAGAATAATAATATCAGCTTGCGATATGTCAAGCAACAATTGATCATGGTTTTGATTATAAACAACAGGTAAGGACAGTATGTAAATTTTGAATACCTATATATATATATATATATATATATATATATAATATATATATATATAATATATATACGTCTTCATATCAAGGCGAGATCCGATTAAATCGAGGACAACCCGAGATCCACCAATAGGAAATTAATTAATGGAGTATATTGTTCATAGCTATCTTTATAATTAACATATTAATCATGGCACACTTAGAGGGGAAAAGATTTTTGAACTTAAATTTTTTTGATAAATTTACAACAAAATGAGATCCGTAGCTGAAAAGGGAAGGGGAAGACTTATATACGAAATTTTAGATATTTACAGATCAACGCGAGATCAGACACTGTTGCCAGCTTTAAAGAGTATTAGTCGAGCGACCGGAGCTCGTGTTGTATTGCATATTTCCTACTCAAACAGTAAAGTAATTTGCGGTTATGGTGTTTTGTATTTTAAAAATATTGCAAGGGCAGCGGTCAGTTGAAGTAGTAAAACAAAATTCAAAGATAACAGAAGCTAAGTAATGATTATAATTTTTATGTATATTATTAAATAATTTAACATAAACTTTATAAACCGAATTACTAAAATGCTCTGTTTTATTGAATTTGTGAAATCTATTCTCAAAGCTCTTTTTGTTTATTATTTATGTACAAAATTAAAAAGGGGAAATTATTTAAACTAAACAGTTTATCTGTATAACAAAAGCTATCATTTTAACATTCTAATCGTGTTTTAACATAAAAATATTAGTTTTGTACAAGAGTAAATAAAATTCCATACTGAAGAGTAAATAGACTGGAAAAAGGCTTCTAGAATAGATTTTGGTGGGCACTTTGTTGCTAAAATGCAAAACCTATTTTTATTCGTTTCTAATATCTTTCTAATGCAAAATCACTTGGTCGTCCAAAAATCGTAGCGTGAGGGGAGTGTTGGGGAGCCTTACAAAAAAGTGCTAATTTGTTTTTCGTCCTTTTTCGGATCTACGATATCCGAAAATTCATTCTTCAAATTTGCATATCGATCCGGACATTAGAAATATTTTTATTTTATTTATAAAAATACGTCAAACCATTGTTGTATACGGAGTGCCTTCATACAAAATGACTTAGAATGAGTCTGAAAACCCATATTTTTAAAATCGTTTCTCCTCGCTCTACCCCGAAAAATATTGGGTCTAGCAAAAAATGGCTTTCTATAAAAGTTATAGATCAAACATCAGAGAACATGTCGGTTTGTTTAGAATGTCGATTGGATAAATAGTTTAAGAAAAAATTAAATAAATCGAAAGGCATGTCACGACGCACAGTGGCAAACGCAGAGATGCGAGGAAGGGCGAGATTCATAATCTGAAGTCAACCTCAAATCGACTTTAGTAATGGCGATGTTGTTAGGGTCGATTTTACATTGAAATTCTGTTGTGTTGTATATTCGATTGCGAAAGTGCATCATTGTGCATTATTTTTTACTAATAGCACGAAATCCACTGAGCTGAGATTTTTAATATTAGAAGTTTTAAATTATTTTAATGAACAGCAGCAGGTATGACAGTGAACTTGAGTCAAAAATCAGATTACGGCATGTTTCTTTCCGTAAAGTCCATTTCCATTTTTGTTTGCTGAAAGAAGCGGAAACTGGAGAATACATTTTTGTTCTAGTTTTAGAAAAATGTACCCCTACTTCTTTGCATTTGACCATGTGAACTATTCTTTTTGGGGAACATTACATTTGTTGGACATGTACAAACTTGCTGATAAGGCTCCAGAATTGCATGAAGACTGTATGAGAAAAAATTTTGTTGTGAAAAGTTTGAACAGAAACTTTAACCAACTATTTGTAGATCCAGCTTGAAACATATAAATACAAACTCAAAAGATGCAGGAGGAATCGTGAGATTGATTAAAACCAGCACCAAACTAGACGAATGGTTGTTAAGCTACAATATGATTGGCATGATGGTAGATGAATTTCGTGCATCATGAGACCTAAGCAACCACTCAAGTCAAAACGTAGACAATAGAAAAAAAAACGGATGAAAATTGACGAATATTCTGTACAAAATCTACATGATCAGTTTATTACGATTTAATGTATTTTTCAAAAGCGTAGATCGTCTTCTCGTAATTTCAGCTAATAAGATTGCATCGCCAAATGTTCAAATACCCTTACTAAATATACAAAAAAAATGGAGAAGAGCCTAGCAAAATTTCTTCTTACTGTTAGAACTCCCAATTTTTATCAGCATACAAGAAGTACTTTCAACATTTCCAGCACTATAAAACTGTCTCTGAAAAGAAAAAAATTATTCATGCTGAGCAAGAGCTTTTATAAAAAATACTAACAACTAAGGCAATTGAAAGTAACATAAATATTATGAGAATATTTTCAAATATGAATTTACAGCATATCCAATGTCACTTGTACCTGTAGGAGTTTAATGATACCATCAAATAAATCTGCCTTAGGTTCTATAATAGGACAGTTTACAGTTATGTCTAAATATCTACCATTACCATTATAAAGTAACAAAAGTGTCACATTCTTAAAGGTATGAGTTTAATCCAAGCCGTTGGCAAACCCTCCAACTGCAAATCATTTGGCGACTATAGATGCGTTCGGTTAATACATATCTGATATCTCGATTAGCTCTGTTGGCTCCGCAAGCGTTCGGTAAATACATCTACCTGCTCCGTCTGATCTGCTCCGCGTTCGTTAATTGTCAGAGGGAGCGAAAAGATTCGATCTGTTCCCTCGAAGTTGAGAAGCAGATTAGACGGATTTTTCAGTTGTCATTTGTCACATTTGTTTACAGTGTTCAAAGTAATTGTTATTTTTTAAATAAATCCAGAAATGAGCGAAGTTGCAGTTGGAAGTATCTTGTACATATGCAATATGTGCGATCATAACTGTGGGGATCCACAGTTGATGATCCATCACATGAACTTGAACCATTCATTTTCAAGTAAGTTTCATTCCCATGTGTATTTGATTTTCTTTTATTTTTATCCATAATTCGCAAATAAATTTATTGGCCTTTGTTATTTTGTAGATGAAAGTGACGCCCTTAAAGCAGTTACTGCATATACAGTCAAAGAGGTATCGGAAGCCAATACTGCACCTTCCTCATCTGCTTCTGCGACACAATTAGATAATATAGATAAAAAAGTGTGGACTAGGGAAGCAACTCTTATATTTATTCAGTTGGTTGAGGAAAATGACGAAAATTTCCAAAAATCAATTAAAAAGCATATTTGGGCAAAGATAGCCAGTTCTTTGAACAAGCAAATGAACGTGGGTGTAACATGGCAACAATGCGACACCAAATGGAAGTCTTTAAAAAAAACGTATAAGGATATTAAAGATTACAACGCAACATCGGGGAAAAATAGAAGAAAATGGGAGTTTTATAATGAAATGAACAACATTTTATTCAATAAACCGGAAATTTGTGCACCAGCTACATGCAGTAGTAATGCTGGCCTTGTGATTAATGAAGACAAGGAAAACCAGAAATCTCCTCCATCCAGTAAGGAAAAACGTGAAAGCACTCCATCAACATCAGGGAGTGAAACCTTTGAGTCCTCTTTTTCAAAAAAAAGAAAACTAGCAGACAATGCAGTAGAACGTCGCCATAAGGAAAAAATTCAAAGGCAGGATAGATTTCTCAATTGTTTCGAGGATTTTGTAAATACTTACAAAAGCAAAACTAATTAGTAGTTGTAGTGCTACTTTTTTTCACTGATTTCAGTATTATTTATTTATATTTGAATATTTTTTTTTGCAGTTGATCTTATTAAGTATGGAAGGTACATATTATTTCTTTTTCTTGACCAAAAGTATTGTTAATTTATTTTCTGTTTTCATTTTATATTTTTGTAGTTTATTTATTTTATTAACCATTAGTAGTACATATTATTTATCTTTTTTGTCTTGACTGAAACTATTGTTAATTTATTTTCTGTTTTTAGTTTATATATTTGGAGTTTATCTCCTGATTGAATAAAACGTACATATTATTTATTTACTGTTTGTTTTATAGTTTTGGAGTTCCGACTGATTAACTATTAGTAGTATGTTATTTATTTTCCTAGATTGGTTTTGTTTGACAGAATAAATATAAATTTATAAAACAAAGACATTTTATTTTTTATTTATTAAAGGAATCTCTGGTCTACAATTAATGAATGCATTATAAAATTTCGTTTATGTATTCCTGCCTCATTGTTTGGCTGTACAATATTTTCTGCCTCTTCATTGACATTTTCTCTCTCCTCTTCTAATTCATGCCTGGCAACAAGTTCTTCAGGTGAATCTCCCCTCAAAATGCAAATATTGTGCAAAATGCAACCTGAGACAATAAGAAGTGCGATTAAATCCACTTTTATTGTCTCTAACGATTTCAAACGACGAAACCGTCCTTTCAAATACGCAAATGAATGTTCAATCACAACACGACATTGTGACAGTTTTAGATTGTAATTTTTTTCATAAATATTCAGTCCCCCAATGTCTTTGAAACCTATTAGTATTTTGGAGGACAATTTATATGCGAGATCTCCAATCATATGCATATTGGTCGGAATTTCGGCTGAACCATCATTTATTCTCAGACTCAAATCCGATTTAGTATATAGCCTCCAATCATGCATGGATCCTGCCTCTCCTGCATATACATCCAAAAACAACATTTTATCATCGCACACGCCTTGTAATAGTACTGAATGATAATTTTTTCTATTACAGTACGAGTTTGGGTGATTTTTTGGTTTTAATATTCTTATATGGGAACCATCTATTGCTCCAATAATTCCTACAAGTATATTTAATAAAAAAAATTATTCTTGTTTTGAAGAATTTCTTGCAAACCTGGAAAACCATTAATATATTGAAATCGTTCACTGATTTGACGAGCACGATTCCTGTTAGGCCAGGATATAATTTTGTATGCTGTATTCACTTTAAGTAAGTTCCTACAGGTTCTATACAATACATCCCAACATGTACTTTTGCTTATCCCAAACCTATCAGCAACTGATCTGAAAATCACAATACAATTTTAATAAACATGTAACAATGGTGTTTGTTATCTTATACCTAAAGGATTCTAAATTTGAGAGACACCAAATAGTAACCATTGTTTGTTTTTCTACAGTAATGGAAGGATGTCCTCTGGTGTTAGGTTCTTCATTATGAGGAAGCTGAATATCGTGAAGCTTCTGCAAAAGATCTTCAAATGTATCGGGATTAATCCTAAAATGCATTTTAAACTGCCCATCACTAAAACGAGGAACAGTCTCTTCTGCAAAGTTATCAACTTTTGGCAAAACTTTACTATCATCAGTTTCATCGTCACTATCATCAAAAATTAATTCCTGAACCATTTTAATGGACATTAAAACGGTTTCCTCAGCAGCCATGTTCATGTTCATAAGAAAATTTCAAAGAAATAGGTACCTTAAAACAAACATTACATGAGTCTTCAAACTTTCAGAAACCGATTTGTATCTTGATTCTACGATATTTATATGATAAATTACCAAACAAAAATTCATCGCAGATAGAAGTGTTTGTAATCTCGACAAAATTGATTTAAGTTTACATTTCCGTACTGGTAAATCTTGTAATTAAAACTAATCAACTGTGATAATCCCTAAATTTTTTTATCCTAGCTATTCCTTGGATGGGTCAGATAATTCTAATGGAATCATTAATAATTACCAATATCTCTTCACTTCTGTTTTTACAGACTGAATATTCAAAATTATCGAAAAATATAATTGATGATCCAACACACCGAAAACAAAAGAACGCCAAAAATTTAAAAAACAGGTCAAGTTATTTATTTAAGGATTGTCGACAATGACAAATGACATTTCAACGAGCGTTCGTTAAATAACTTTCACTCGATTAGATCTGTGATCACGTGATATCAAATCTGCATCTGCTCGCTTCCGCTTTCCGTTTTTCTAAAACCGAACACAAACTTATGCCAAGAATTTTAAAATCAATAGTGTGTCAAGAACGCCTCTACAACCCTAAAACGGCATTGGTGTTTGTTATTTGACGCAGTACTAACCAAACTATGTAAATTGGTCCATATAAAACTTACTCCTACTTCAGGACAGTATAACTATATAATATTCGTGTACATACACATCCCACACGAACGGTTATGATATGGTATAGTGTGACACCAAGACTTTGAACTCCCGGAATCTGTTGCTAACTGGCTGGAGTAAAGGAAAAATGTAGATCTGGTACCCCAAGTTTGGAAGCACGGAATCCAAGTTGAAGAAACAATACATACCTAGACAATACTTCCAAATAGGTGTAAAAGATGAGTTTATTTATTGCCCTCCACTCTCTCTCTCGCCGCCGTACGAATAATTATTATATTTAAGTCCAGGCTGTGAGGCCGCTCCCGTTGGGAAAATGTTTCTGATTCGGTTTCTTCGCGGATTCCGGTTCAAAAATGTCCCCTTTAAAACAAATCTGAAGGGTGCCGGGCGAAATTTTTGGGCAGAAATTGTTTAAACAATTTTTTTTAAACAAATTCCAAAAATAATTTTTTTAATCTGGAAAAACGTGTTTTTTTAGGTTTTTTGGGTCATTTTAAACAAAAAAGGTCTCCTGTCATTTTTTTCTAAAGTTGATAGTTTTCGAGTTATAAGCGATTTAAAGTCTGAAAAACGCGAAAATACGCATTTTTGAGGCTTGAAAAACACATATGTAAATTATTATTTTTGAGGTTACCAAGTGTCTAAATTGAAGTTTAAACATTTAACTTCAAGATTGTGAAGAGTAATCGGGCTTATTTTAATTTAGATCCGTTGTTTTTTAATTGTTAAGTATCGTCATAACACTCGATTTTTCAGCCGCCGCGGCGCCGAGCGCGTGCGCCTCTAATTGTCAGACTGTACAGGGGCTCCAATGCTCATGTAAACGGAAACGAGATTAAATTCATTGGTTCTTGTAAATATATTATGGCCCAAGTGAAATGTTACAAAAAAGGTGATAAACGTGAACAATTTTAACCATAGAGAGTGTTACTTCTTTTTATAGTAATGAAGAGTCTAACATAGAGTAAGATAACTAACACAAGATAATAATTAAGAAATAGGTACATAGATTTTAATTGTTTTTATTACTATCCATTGTTCTTGAACGTGAAATTTGCTGCCAGGGAAAAACCGTTGCAATTTTAGATGTTTTATATATCACAAAGCTTTTGAATTTTAACGCCGTTACAACGTCCTTAATAAGCTTTATATAATACTAGATAATAATGTATGTAATGTATGACAATTTTTGGGACAAACCCCGATGTACCAAGACACCTAGGAATCGAACACAGAAAGAGTCCCACAGGTCAATCCTTTTGATAACGTGGGTATCTGGGATGAATGAATTTTCCCCTACGAGGGAGTGCGAGCTGTATAGCTAAATTTGGATTTTCTTCAGTAAACGAATTTAAAGGAAATATAAAGTTAATTTGTTTATAAAGCTATAGCTCGTAAACTATTTGACGTACAGTGTCCAAGTTTAGCATAAATGAACTACATATATTGAAAAATATTCCCGTGGAATCTTAATATAGTACGTGAACAGCATAGTTGGTCCCTTAATTATAAATGATATGCAAAACAGATTTGTGTTTGTAACTCTCATTCAAATTGAACGCGGTTAGATTTATTTTGTAGGTCTTTTAAAAGCGATTAAAATAAGTTTTTGACATTTTTTGTAAAACAAACAGTGGAGAAGATATGCGAAGAAAAATTGTAAAAAAATAATACTACAAATAAACAATGTCTCCGAAATTTTTTAGACTTCGAGTACTTACCAACGTGTTCTACATAATTTTATCTAAAAAATTACTTAAAATCGTCTAACTCCTAAAAATGTCATCAAAACGACGATTTTGAAGCTCTTCCCACTGATTAAAGAAGCTATTATAGATTCACACAAAAGTTGTGTATTTTCAACTCTAAATTTCTAATTTAATTAATTATTCTAATTTTATATCTATATCCATAATAGTTCTAATCTAATTTCAAAATGTTTATTTAAATAAAAATGAAGGGTTCCAGTTGAAAATTCAAAGTTGCTACACCCACCGCGTTCGCAGGGAGAATAAGAACCCTGCTATTGCATAAGTATATAGATTTTGAAAAACCTTTAAAAAAGAATTCCAAAGTTTTTTCGATACGACGTCTAGTTCTCGAGATATTTGACAATCGCCTTTCTGGACAGATCTCTTTAATAATGTAAATAATATTATTCAAACCGGAAATAAGCCGAAGGGAGTGAGAGGTCTGACTGTAAAATTCATTTGCGATGTTGCCAAATTTACCGGATCTCGGGTTGTCCACAAAATGTATATTTAGCATATACACAACGGATCGCTCGCACTGCCTCTACAGCGGATTTAGTGGAACTACTGCAATATAAAATTCACCAAAAGGGGTGCAAAATGAGGTCCAGACAAAAATCGATTTCTTTGTACCCCCATCATTGTTACATCGAGTTGTCACTATATACACGTGAATACAAGGTGAGATCCAAAATCGGATCTCGCCTTGCAAAACGGATCTCATTTTGTATAGCTTATGATACAAACGGATCTCGCCTTGATATGAAGACATATAAATATATATATATATATATATATATATATATATAATATATTATAAAAGATTTTTGTACTATTTTTAATTTATTTATTGTATTTTGGAGATTATACAATCTAGTTTACTTATCCTAAAAATTACCCGCTGGAAACATTGTAATACAGGGTGAGTCATAACTATTGGGACATAGACTAAGGACAGGTTAGTTGGACCAAAATATGGCTATTGGGCCAAATATGCCTTAATAAAATGTTGTTGAGAAAAAAGATACAGGGTGTTAAAGTGGAAATTTAAAATTTTATTTTTGGCTATAACTTTCATGTTGTAAACATTTATGTATAAAAATTTATAGCTGGCTACTATTGAATATCAGAAATTATAATTTGATGCATACTTTAATATATCTAATAGAGGGCGCCACATATGCCACATACGTGGCATACTTTTACACTTAACTTTTTTGTTCTTCAAGTTATTGGTATTCTTGATAAAAACTATTAAAGATACATTATTTAAACAAAAAAAAGGTATACGTGTTAATAACTTCAAAACTCAACAGTTTTCGAGATAATCGCATTTTACAAATCAACTACTTAATTCTGATTTAATGCAATTACTCCAGGCAATGAAAGAAAAATAGATAAAAACATCAATACTTCTGAATTTTGTTATAAAATACCTTTAATAAAGTCAATAGTTAACGAAATATTAAATAAAATAAATATATCAGCAGGATAAATAATAATAGGATTTGATAAAATAACAGAATAATTGGATTTTACATCAAACATTTTACGTTTTGTATTAAATTAAAGTCATAATCAAATCATTTTATTTACAAACCAAATTAAAAAATAGTTAAACTAAATAACATTAAACTTTTTATCAAAGTCAGTGTTCGATATGTCCACCATTTTCTTTAATTCATTTGTCAATACATTCCATAAAATATCGTCTCATATTAAATAGCATCATTGGTTCTAAAGAAACTGCTGCAGTATTTATTATAGTTGTTTTAAGTATAATAATTAGTAATTTTTTGAAATTTTTATGAATTAAATAATTATTATTATCTCACCGCAAGAATATAATTACCACGAACAATAAAACGTTCAGGAAAGTGTATTTAAATACTGTCTCACTCCGCTTTCTCTGTAATGTAATGGTGTACCATCTTGTACAAACCTCATATTTCGCCTTAAGTTTGATGACAATTCTTCCAATAAATCAATAAAATCATTTTATAAAAAATGTAGATAAATCTCACCATTTAAATTGAAAGGTAATTCGCATATCTGTAAAATATCATTCAAAATTCTTATTTAAAATTCAGTCCCATGGTTTGGAACCAGTGATAATTATTTTTTTCGGATATGCGAATTACCTTGCAATTTGAATGTCGAGATTGATTGACATTTTTAATAAAATGATTTTATTGATTTATTGGAAGAATTGTTATCAAACTTAAGGCAAAATATGTGGTTTCTACAAGATGGTACACCATTACATTACAGTGAAAGCGGAGTAAGACAGTATTTAAATACACTTTCCTGAACGTTGGATTGTTCGTGGTAATCATATTCTTGTGGTGAGATAATAATAATTGTTTAATTCATAAAAATTTCAAAAAATTACTAATTATTATACTTAAAACAACTATAATAAATACTGCAGCAGGTTCTTTAGAACAAATGATGCTATTTAATATGAGATGATATTTTATGGAATGTATTGACAACTGAATTAAAAAAAAAATGGTAGACATATCAAACACTTACTTTGACAAAAAGTTTAATGTTATTTAGTTTACCTATTTTTAAATTTGGTTTGTAAATAAAATGTTTTGATTATGACTTTAATTTAATACAAAACGTAAAATGTTTGATGTAAAATCCAATTATTCTGTTATTTATCAAATCCTATTATTAATTATCCTGCTGGTATATTTATTTTATTTAATATTTCGTTAACTATTGACTTTATTAAAGGTATTTTATAACAAAATTCAGAAGTATTAATGTTTTTATCTATTTTTCTTTCATTGCCTGGAGTAATTGCGTTAAATCAGAATTATGCAGTTGATTTGTAAAATGCGATTATCTCGAAAACTATTGAGTTTTGAAGTTATTAACAAGTATACCTTTTTTTTGTTAAAATAATGTATCTTTAATATTTTTTATCAAGAATACCGGTAATTTGAAGAACAAAAAAGTTAAGTGTAAATGTATGCCACGTATGTGGCATATGTGGCGCCCTCTATTAGATATATTAAAGTATGCATCAAATTATAATTTCCGATATTCAATAGTACCCAGCTGTAAATTTTTATACATAAATGTTTACAAACATGAAAGTTATAGCCAAAAATAAAATTTTAAATTTCCACTTTAACACCCTGTATCTTTTTTCTCAGCAACATTTTATAAAGGTATATTTGGCCCAACGGCCATATTTTGGTCCAGATAACCTGTCCTTAGTCTATGTCCCAATAGTTATGACTCACCCTGTGTATAATATGTATGTTTATCATTATAGATTGGATTTTGTTTGCTTACAACTACAATTATTTGTATAAAATCAAATCTTTTTAATATTTAATTTTGGACTTTTGTAACTATATTTATAGAGCAAAAAGTATTGAGTTAACTGCAAAAGTATTTTGATTTATTTTTAAATAGGAGCTGCTAGGTATTTTTTGATAGTTAAAAATACATAGAAAGCTGCTATAAACTAAAAGTAAACTGGATAACATAATAATAAGTATGATTTATTGTCAGATTAAATTAATTTATATTATTAAGTCTTCATTTTTTGTTGGTCTTCTATGCGACTTAGCCTAAGTAATCTTTGGTAATTATTATTGTAGATCCATTTTATGCTTTCCGTATTAATATTGATACTTGTGTTATACTGAATGGTTAATTCTAATTTAAAAGCAAGCTGAATTTTTCCTATTAGACCAGAGAACTAAAGATTTTCCGGTGACACTCGTTAATACACTCGTATCTGTCAACTGCATTTGATAAATTTGGTGATAACACTATGTAATACATAAAATATGCAAAAGATCGAACTTACTTTTTTACTTATAAACAATATATATAAACAATGCAAGATCGATATTTGACTTTAAACACTAAAGGTGAAGACCGCTATATTATATGTAAAAGTGACACAATTTTTCTGAAAGGCAAAGAAAATCCTTCAAAATGAGGGTTTGTAAAGTTATTTTTGTTGCTTAATTATTGCAAAAATAGCTTTAAAAGTAGATTTTCTAAAAATCATCCTGTTATCTAAAAATGCACAATAAACTTTAATTTTGCATGATAATAGGGACAATATCACAAGTTTTATCTTTAAAAATTTCAAGAAGTTTAATTAAACAATATTGCAAAATTGAAAATGTAACAATAAAACACTGAAAAACTTTGTTTTCAAACTTTCCACAGAAATTTATTTTAAATCTTATCACTTACAGTTGTTTCGGCAGATTGCCTTTCCTCAAAAGTTGCACTTGAGAAAGGCAATCAGCCGAAAACAGCTGTAGTGAAAAGATTTTAAAATAAATTTTTGTGGAAGTTTTGAAAACAAAGTTTTCAGTGTTTTATTGTGTACATAAAATGAATTTCCATCAAGTAACGGTCGAATCCATCAATTATTTAAAATTGAAAATGTTTATCCCAGAAAGCTTTCATTTACAACGTTATTATGGTTAAACTATTAGGCCTACATGAAAGCCTTATTTTATAAAATTGAAAATGAATTAAAGACTTATATTAAATAGCTATGATTTTAAGCTTATAAACAATTAAAATAACTTAAATGACGCAATAACATGTAGGAAGTTATTTTTTAAATATCCTACAACCCTTAAAACCTGAGTTAGCCCCTTTTTTTAAATTAACCGGTACTTTGTTTATTAAACAATATGCAATTCAAATAGAACCATTTGAAGAATTAAAAATTTAAGTTTGAACAAAAAAAAGTAAAAAAAACGAGCCGTCCATGATGGGCCACAATTAAGTAAAGCGATTCTACAATTTCAAAACTGAGTTCATAAATTCAAATTTATAAAAGTCACAATATTCTAAAGGTTCTAATCAACCAAAATAAAGTTTTTTTTTCAATTTAGGGTATCTCTTGGAATAGATCATAATATTGAATTTAGTTAATTTGTGAATTGTTAATTTAACCGATTTATTTGTTTAAACAATTCAAAATAAATTTTATTTGAAAATATTTTTTTCTACTCTCTTACAGTAAATTGTATATTACCTACTATTTGGATGCTAAGTAAATGCATCATAACAGATACTGACACGTAATGACTAGCATGTAATAAAAAAAATTACGCTTCAGTTTTATAAAAATGTGTAATATCACATAAGCCTCATAAGTCAGTTGGTCGAGTTACCATGGAAAACGAATTAACAGACGTTATTTTGACAGATTAAAAACTATTAATCTGTCAGTGTAAATATAGTGGTAATTTTAATTTTTATTTTTATAAACGAAAATAATCGTAGAAAAAGTATAGTACACAACTTGAGTTGTAAGCTTATTACATGCTTGTAAAATTACTGCACTCGCCGCTACGCGGCTCGCGCGCAACTTTTTTTACTCGCATGTAATAAGCTTCTTACAACTCTCGTTATGTAATATACTATTTTCTACTCTCTTACTAGTAAATTGTATATTACCTACTATTTGGATGCTAAGTAAATGCATCATAACAGATACTGACACGTAATGACTAGCACGTAATAAAAAAAATTACGCTTCAGTTTTATAAAAATGTGTAATATCTAATAAGCCTCGTAAGTCAGTTGGTCGAGTTAACCATGGAAACGAATTAACAGACGTTATTTTGACAGATTAAAAATTATTAATCTGTCAGTGTAAATATAATGGTAATTTAATTTTTCTTTTTATAAACGAAAATAATCGTAGAAAAAGTATAGTACACAACTTGAGTTGTAAGCTTATTACATGCTTGTAAAATTACTGCGCTCGCCCGCTACGCGGCTCGCGCGCAACTTTTTTACTCGCATGTAATAAGCTTCTTAAAACTCTAGTTATGTAATATACTATTACAATAAGTACTTTTTCTCAAAAATATTACATATAAAGGGTTTAGAAGCAAAAGGGTACAAGTGACAAAAAATAGAAATAAAGTTATTCAATGTTCAAATTTTTGTGTTATTGTAAAATCTGTAATATTGTAAAATCCAGAGAGATTGCTTCGTTTTTTCAGCAACTTATATGTTGCAATATCATAAATTTTGTTAGCATAAGACAGTTTTTTTAAAAATTGCCTGTTTTTTTTTGGTGCACTTGTCCCATTTTGCCTGCAAATAAATTTTATAAAACTTGGTATTGTCGACAATGTTTTTATTAATTTAAAAATAGCAAACTTGTTTATAGCTTATATAATCAAACATAATAACATGAACATAATTAATCATCATAATCTTAGTCCAAAAGGTCTGGAACATCGTTGAATATATCACCTTCGATTTTTAATGCATGAGTTGGTAGTATATTTACATCTACCTCAGAAGTCAGCGGTAATATCTAACTGGGTTGGATTAGTTGTTTTTCTTGCGTTCTTTCCTTTTTTATCTTCATGAAGAAAATCAATATAAAATTGGTAATGGCAAGGCGGTATATAATATAATAATGTCCTTAATTTTCATACTTTTCATATGAAATTTTTAATGTGTCGTAGAATTTTTTATCGATGTTTTCCAATGTGAAGGTTGGTCTTCTTCTTGTTAGCTTAGAGCAACTTTCGGTATAAATTGAAGTCCAGCTTTCATTTCTGGACATCCTAAAAGAAAACTTCAAAAAGTCGTTGTGTGTATAAGTCAACCAGATATTTTCATGCCATCTAAATATCCAAGTTTCCTCGTCTTTCTATGGATCTTTAATGGTGTCATGAAAATATAGGAATGAGAAAGTCGTCATTACTCATGCATGTGACAATTTCACACTTTCATACAATTTGTGGTCTATCCTTTCCAGACAAGTACATTGAACCAGATACATCTTAGCTATGTTTTTATTCTTATTTCGTCCTCCACAGGAATCAGAATATGCAATTAGATATTTAACATCTGGAGCAGCTGCTATACTAAAAATTGAATAAAAAAGTTAGCATTAAATATTCAGACAAATATAGGAGTTTAAAATGTACCTTCACCAGACAAGAACCAACTTCTTGAGAGCCTCGTGCAGCAGTTGTTTCATTCCAAGTATACATGTAAGATTTACCAGAAATTAACAAAAATTATATGTTTATAGCTGTCTGAGGTACCATACCTTATTAGTAGTGAGCAGGGGCGTGATTAGTGTTTTTTCTAAGTCGAAGCATATTAAGCGAAGAAAGAGTGTTCTGAGCAATACTCGATGTCTTTTTTTCTTCACAGCTACGACACTTTCTACAACTCTATGATGTCTCCCAGCTCTGTTTTACTTTGTGAGATTACTGGACCATTTTTTATTACATTGTTCAACCGATCGCATATTGTGTCGCATGTATCTGAATCAGGTTTATGAAATTTCAAATTAAACTCAGTAGGTACAAAAAATATGCCTACAATATGTTTCATTTACCATTAGACAATAAAAAAAAAATAATAATGAAAAGAAATTAACAATAAAAATAAAAGAAAAGTTAAAATGTTATATAGACTTATATAAAAAAACAACAAAAATGAAAATAAGTAACCAAAATATTTAGGCAACACACTAAACTTATTATATTTCAATTTAACATGTATATAATATTAATATGTTTATAATATAAATAATGGAAATGGATGATAGAACTATGAGAAAACATGACTGGCCTTTTGGCTTTGCCAATGCCATTATCTTAGGAAAAAAAGAGACTTTGTTCAATTTTGAGCACCATTTAAGAGCTAGATATCTGGAAGCAGAATTTTGTAATAGAGAATAATGACTCTTCTATCTCGGAAACATTTTGATGTGTGATATGACGTCATCACGTCTCTCTTTACTTATTTTGTTGCATGGTGGATGTTTGTCACGTTGATCGGCTTGCAAAAATCCTTCCTTGGATAGTTTATTACACACAGTATTAAATCTGTGATTAGTTATTCCTAACAGATTCAAAAAGACCGCCTTGCAGTCTCTAAAGCCCAAAAAATATTATTTTCCGCAAATCGCCAGGAAATTTTGACATTCCTGTCAAAATTTCTTGAAGAAAAAGTCAGGACTTCCTTACTGTAAGGAAATGTCATTTCCTTACTGTAAGGAAATGATATTTCCGTACAGTTGTTAGTGTTCTACATAAATGATAGAAAACACATTGCTTATAAGGAATTAATTTATAATTTGAAAACATCAAGTCATTGCTGAATACATTTTTAAGATCAATTTGTTATATTTACAGTAATTTGACAGTTAGTACAATTATTGAACATTGGAGGAACACTCTTAGAACTATGAGAAACATTTTGGACAACATGCAGGGTGGAAGTGTCATTTTGTTGAATATTTTGTACTGTGAAAATTTTATTTGCCACCTCAACCTTATTGTTAAGCGATTCTTCGATATATCCTTCAGCAACGTTTGATGACTTCCATCCGCCATGCCTCTTTAAACTAGTTATGTCGGCACCAGAGTCAACCAATATTGTTGCAGAAGACCGACGAAAGCAGTGACCAGTATATTCTGTCGGATTTACCAAGTTCAAATAAGTAGCAATTATTTTGGGCATTTTTCTAAATTAATGAATTCTTACCACTTGTCTACAACCCTTTCCGCTTTGATATTTAAAGAAAAATCGGTCACTGTTCATATTTTCTGGTCTTAACGAAACATACTTTCGATAAACATTTAAGTAGATCTGATTAATTACAAATGATCTTGGTTTGTTGGTTTTCGAATCAGGTATGCTGATTAAAAGCTTAGATTCTAAGTCTTCTATATCGTGTACAGTCATTCGGACTAACTCATCCATTCTACAGGCCCCAGAAATACCAAATATTACAGCCACCTAAAAAATAAATAAAGCTATAATCTAAATAGAAATTAAAACCTTGTAAATTACCTTAATCATTAAATTTTCTTTATCTGGAGCTTCCTGGATAAATTTTTCAATTTCTTCCTTCGTTAAAATCTTAGATTTCTTATGCCCTATAACCTTGAGCTTGCCGTTTCAATAACGAACGAAGTTTTGAGTATGTAGATATATCTACATTGTGTTTAAGTGCAAGGGTTGACTTCAGCATTGAATAATTGGCCCATAATGTTGAAGATTTCATGTTTAAAACAAAGGTCTAGGAAGTATGCCATTACAACATTTTCTGAGAAAGAAACTCGTATTTTTACTCATGCGATAATCCATAAAACGTCTGTATGCATTTTTGTACTTTTCTCTTGATTTCTTTGGCAATAATTCTAATGAAGCAGTATTCACTGCCTCAACCAGCTCTGGAGGAGTCCCAGGAATGGAAATTTCATCATCACTTATCATTTTACTTTCGAGAACACCAGCAATTAAATTTATAAGCGTCAAGTTTGACAATTCAACCTCAATACGTTTCCATAGTAACCCAAGTAATTTTATTAGGAATTTCAAAGCACCATTTATTTGGGAATAAAATTAACGCGTTTTTTTTTAAATCAATTAATATCTGTCGAATTTTAAACGATTTGCGGAAAAATAGTATGTTTACCTCGTAGGAAAAGCCACATTCCTGGACTCTGTGTTGCTAAGTCTCGGCTTGCGCCTCGACTTAGCAATCTTCACAGTCGTCCAGGAATGTTAAGCCTTTCCTACCCAGTAAACAATGTACTATTTTTTGTAAAATTTATTTTTAAATGATATTATTTATAACTATAATACATATTTAAGGTACCTATCTTTTTATAACCTTTTCTACTAATAATAATAAGAGAAAAGTAAAATTTTGCAAAGTAAACATTTTTTGTAAATTGTTTAAACAAATTACTCAGTTAAATGAATAATTAACAAATTAACTAATTAACTCAAATTACAAAAAAAAAAACATCAATTTTCGTTGCATAGAACTAGATATATTCCGACTTTTATTTGAATTTATGAAATTATTTTTTGAAATAGTAAAATCGACAAATAAAAAACTGCTAAATAGGGTTCTAAGGATCGTAGAACATTGAATTTTGTTTTAAAATTCGCGTAAAAATGCTGACATTTTGAATGAAAAAAAAAATAGCTTTTTATATGTTGATGCGTCTGAGTTATTTTAAATGTTTATAAGCTTAAAATCACAGTACTTTTTAAACCTATTTTACAATATTTAACATAAATTATTTAATCATTAAATTATTTATTTTGATAGAATAAGGATTTCTCTTCAATTTGGTGCTTTTATAATTTATGTATTCTTAATAGTTTACGCATAATAACGTTGTAGATAAATGCTTACTGGGATAAACAACTAAAATTTTGCAATAACTGTTAAGTGAAACTTAACTTACCTGTAAGTTTGAACTTAAGATTCTTATAGCTGAATACATGTGATATTGTCCCTCCAATCATGCAAAATTAAATTTTTGGTGCATTTTTCGAAGAGGTATTAGGAATTTTCAAAAAATATACTTTTGAAACTATGTTTGCAATAATTAATCAAGAAATTGACAAAAATAACTTTATAAACTTTTATTTTAAAGGATTTTCTATGCTTTGTCAGTACAATTGTCACTTTTTCATATAATTTGCCGGTCTTTACCTTTAGTATTTAAAATCAAATAGCCATCTTACATTGTTTATATATTGTTTATAAGTAAAAAATTATGTTTATTCTGTTGCATATTATGTTTATTACATATTATTATTATCAAAGTGATCAAAAGCAGTTCTTAGATACCTGTATCAAAGAGTGTCACAAAAAAAGGCTTTTTTTTTTGCTAATTTCTATGGTAAATTATGATTCATTTGTCTTATCAGATTTGCCGCTCATTACTAACTATTAACAGTGTAATATAACCAGTAACCATTCTGTCGACTTCTATCAATGCTACTTAACTTTCATAAATAAATTATGTAACGTAAATTACTACAGACTTGTTGGACTACTTATTAATATATATTAGTTAATATTATTAAGAAATAATTATAACCCATAAACTACCGTAATCTATACCCTCCTTTCTCCTTAGTTACATCAAAGCGGCAAAAAATTGTATGTGAATAGGCGAGTTTAAAAGGCGATAGACACAGTTTGACGTATCAGAAACATTCATTTTATCGATTGATCATTTTATTGATGTATCATAAACATATAAAAAAAATGATAATTCATTTTTTAATGGATTCAGAACCAGTAAAGGTATAAAACAAGGATGCAAGGATGGACCTAAAAAATTTCCATTTTTACTTTCCTTTTCCTTCCAAGACAACGATTATAAAAAGGCTAAAAAACAATATTATTATACCTTTATAATTCTAAAAGAAAATATATCTTACGAATTAGCAAAATTACAAATTATTTTATTCCATTTTAAATCTTATTATGTTCAAAGTTCTTCCCGTATCTCATTACTGCTTCTATTCTGTATATCTTTATTCCGATATTTCATCTTTAAATCTTTACATCTTTAAATTTTTAAGTCTTTACCATAATTATTCAGTCTTTGTTATAATCTTCATTTTCTGCTCTTCTAAACTGGTTTTCTATATTTTAACTTATTATTATTTCTATTTTTTTAAACTTTCCTCTAGATAACTTGTTACTCTTACATTGTGGTATAGAATTTCCATTTCTTCGGTTGTTCTTTTTCTTTTCCGTATTTTAATTCCTGTGTAAATTGCTCCAAACATTTTGGTCCTAGCTGTTTAACAGGTTTATTTCAGGTCTTCTCCATTCCCAGGTTTCATACAAGTATATTATTGTTGGTCATGTAGACGCGTACTTTTGATTTTATTGATACTTTTTATTGATTATTGATCATTTGTATTCTTATAGTTACATACCTTTTGTTTCCTTTTATAATTTTTCCTTACTTTATTTCGGTTCTTCATGCCTGTTTTTTTGCTCTTCTATTTAAAATCTCAACTAAATAAACCTATTTATATTTTCAACTCTGTAATAATTACTTTCATTTGACTTTATTTCTATGTAAATAAATAAAATTCTAATGTTTGTTATGTTTTACATAACCATATATTTTGTCTTTTGGTGGTTTATTCTCAATTAAATTTATTTGCCTGCCTGTATTATCTTATTTATCTTGTTTATCTTATTTATTCTTATTTATCTTATTTATCTTATTTATCTTATTTATCTTATTTATCTTATTTATCTTATTTATCTTATTTATCTTATTATTCTTATTTATCTTATTTATCTTATTTATCTTATTTATTCTTATTTATCTTATTTATCTTATTTATCTTATTTATCTTATTTATCTTATTTATCTTATTTTTTATTTATCTTATTTATCTTATTTATTTATTTATCTTATTTATCTTATTTATCTTATTTATCTTATTTATCTTATTTATCTTATTTATCTTATTTATTTATTTATCTTATTTATCTTATTTATCTTATTTATCTTATTTATCTTATTTATCTTATTTATCTTATTTATCTTATTTATCTTATTTATCTTATTTATCTTATTTATCTTATTTATCTTATTTATCTTATTTATCTTATTTATCTTATTATCTTATTTATCTTATTTATCTTATTTATCTTATTTATCTTATTTATCTTATTTATCTTATTTATCTTATTTATCTTATTTATCTTATTTATCTTATTTATTTATTTATCTTATTTATCTTATTTATCTTATTTATCTTATTTATTTATTTATCTTATTTATCTTATTTATCTTATTTATCTTATTTATTTATTTATCTTATTTATCTTATTTATCTTATTTATCTTATTTATCTTATTTATCTTATTTATCTTATTTATCTTATTTATCTTATTTATCTTATTTATCTTATTTATCTTATTTATCTATTTATCTTATTTATCTTATTTATCTTATTTATTTATTTTATTTTATTTATCTTATTTATCTATTTATCTTATTTATCTTATTTATCTTATTTATCTTATTTATCTTATTTATCTTATTTATCTTATGTATATAGTAATTCTTTGAAATACACTGTACGGTGCTGCTACTATTGTTAGATCATCATCAAAAGCCAAGCCCCGATGTTCGTTTTTAAACATTTTAATTTTTTTATCGAACATATATTAATATTATTATTTCAAATATTAGATCAAAGAGACGCTATATGCAGTGCATCTTCTTCTAATTGTTTGAGCTAAAACGTTTTCCTCGTAGTATTTTCCATTTTTGTTGTTTTAACATTATTTTTGCTAATTGGATTATGTTATTGTTATTGATAGTTCTTTCACTACCTGGAACATATGATCTATTTAATTTATTCATATACATATTACTACCACAGTTAATAAAACCAGTGCATTTTCCGTCGTGGAAAGGTTGTTGAAGACCACTCTGAAATCCTGCTAAATATATACCTTTACAACCTTTATGCTGATCATGATAAATCTTAAGTATCATGTACTAACATTTATTTTTTTTGAAATGGCTTAATTGATAACTAGTGTCATGTAAATTTCACAATACTCTAAGATATTTCTATATGCTTCTCTAGATGCAAACTACAGATCAGCTGCATTATTTTGTGACGTCCTCTCGTAGGAGTCACTATCCGGGTAGCTTTTGGACAGTCAGAGACAGAGTTCAAAATAAAAATAAAACTTTATTGTCTTCCTTAAATTAAATTGACAAAAATCTTATGTACATATTTACAATTTGGTTTAGTCTTCTCAGTACCTGGCCTATTTATTCAAATTAAGTTTGACCTTGTCATATGAAATTAGTCTTATCGGCAAGCGAGTGTGTATTTGAAATTTTACGTGAACGTTGTATCGATTTAATAACAGCGGACGATAGGTACAAAGAAAGGAAAGGAACTCAACACGTTCCTTAAGTGATTCGGGTTAATAGGACACTCCTCGACAGTCTCAACACGACTGCTTCAGAGTACGGGTAGTGAAGAGCTCAACACGCTCTTCGGGTAACGGCGGTATGGAACGGAACAACTTGTGAACTCAACACGTCCACAAGCTGGGGTAGGGAAGAAGAGAACCTTCAGTCAACACCTGTCGATTCTCCTCTATGAGGAAATGTTGCGGTTTATATAGCGGAACTTGGTAATTAGTTTTGCCCTTTCTACTGCGATACACTCCTACTTCATGGGTTGGTTCGCGCGCACGCTGGTTTAACGGTGATGGCTTGGACTCATCGTTACAATTTTCAATGACATCATATTACAGTTGCGGTCACTGAATAGTTTTCAGTATCATTTTTACAATTGTAATACTGTTAAATCGTAGTCTCGTAGGGATTTGCTAAATGTCAAAGTGCTTGTCAAAAATTTTGCGCATATTAAAAAAATCAAATAAAATGCTATTAAGCGCATCCAAAATGCATAGAATAAATTTGAATAATGCGCAAAAAAGAGTAATTACCAAACTCGAGGAAAGTTGGTCACTAAGACAAGTTGCTGCAGATTTGAACGTGAGACGTAAGGAAAATAAAACAAACATGGGATTATTTTTTTAACGCTATTGCACGATTAGGTGGTTCAAGAGGGCAGAAGATCTCCACAGAGAGACAAGGTGAGGTATTATCTGAGAAAAGCTGCTTTTGCCACAACTGGAAAATCTAGCGAAGAGACGGCGTTTCCGGACAGCATTCCGGACTATAGAAGGTGGATTACTAAATTGTGTAGCTGCAAGGAAATATTTTTTGACTGAGGATCACAAGAAGAGACGAGTTGCATTTTGTAATGAATTCTTAAACCGTGAAGACAACTTTTCATCTAACGTTGCATTTTGCGATGAAAAAGTCCATTAGTCATATAGCAATGGTCGAATAAGAGTTTGTAGGTCTAGAAATAATAGGTTTGATGACCAATACATACTCATCATTTAAAAAATATTAGAGGATTCTCGGTCAACAGGGTTATATATTATAAACATATTCAAGAGATCCTAATGTTGCCATCAGTAATCCAAAAATTTCCCAACAAGTTGAAATAACAACTTCATCTTTCAACATAACATTTGCCTGATTTCTATTTTGATACATGTTATTATTATAATTAGTATTATATATAAGCAAGAGCAGACGGACAAGTCCCTATTATGCCCAAAAACAAAGAAATTTCATTAGTAACCTACTAGTAAATTACAAAATTACAAGAAACAAATACAAAATTAGAAATCTTGGTTTAAAAGAAAAACAACATTTTAACTATAATATAAAACGGACAAGTCTGTTTTTGAACGAGTTGGTAGAGGGAGCAGAGACAATGTTATCATTAAGCTTATTCCAGTACTTAAAAACTCTATTTGGTAGAAAGATCTTTATTGATCTTGTAAAAAAGTTTTCTTTTTTTTAGTTTAAACTAATGACTGCTGAGGCGGTCATCTTGATTTATGGTAAACATTTAATCGATATTTCCAAAAGTGAATTTTAATATTTTAAATGTTGCAATTAAGTTTTCACGTTGTCGGCGAAGTTCAAAAGAAGTTAGGTTAGACATACTAAGTCTATCTGCATAAGAAGGTCTTCTCGGCCCCAAAGGAATTCGACTGGCTTTTCTTCGAACGTTTTCCAACAAAGTCTTGCCTCGAACCAAATCAGAATACCACGTTGCCAGCGTATTCAAATGTAAAATAGATTTATTTTGTTTTGATTTTTTAATTTTTATCAACCTATTCTGGGTTCGCCACTGGTAATTAATTTATATTATTTATCTATTGTAATTAACGTCACTTTGACATACAATGTGCATTTAAACGAGGTAGAATTCAAAAAAGTGGCTACTAGATAATGCAAGTGTGTAAACTATTCAATGACCGCAGCCATACATACACTTTTATTAATACTTTCAAAATAATCTTAGAAATTGAGTTGGTTCTTTTAATTACACAAAAGTTTTCTTATTTAAAGTGTTAGCTGAAATTATATTAAAAAAAATATTTATATCGTTACACAAAGTTTCAAATGTGTTTTTATTTTTTAGGAATATTTTTCATGATTTACTAACTGAAAATTGAATGCAGTTCTTTACAAACACCGAAGATGGAGATGACCAAGTCAATAATATTGTAGCACAAACAGCAAAGTGCAAAACACATGTATTAAATATTCCATAAGTAATATTTCAATATTTATGTGAGGATAATTCTTAGTTTTGAGACATGAGGGTATTGTAGGTGAAGGTAATAAATAAAGAATACATAATTTCTTTAATTTGAGTTTTATTTTGTGGTGAACGATTTTTTTTTATTTTGACTAGTTATTTATTTACATTCTGCCATTGAGGCCATTTTTTCGAAAAAGGAATTTTTTGTCTTTCAAACAAATGTAATATTCAGATTGAAGTAGTTGGAATTTTACAGCTCGAAACAATTATTTCTGTAAACTTTGTGTTTTTAACATTCACAAACTTCTTAGTTTTAACACTTTGACCCCTGTGTGTACCAGAAGTGGTACAGAGTAAGTTTTACCTAAAGACTGTGCCTCATGCATAGTCACAAAATATATACTCAATCTGGGCAGATATTTTAATAAATTTCAGTGAAACTGGGGTAATTATATTTTGTCAAATTATTTTATTTAAAGAATTACAAATCGTATGATATAAAAATGTATAATTTTACAACAAAACTCGTTCAAACGATCGTGTCAAAATATAGTACATTATGCAGTTTGTAAGAAAATAAATTGTCTGAAAACTATATACCTGGCAAAGTGACAAACTGTGTATGTATCTGACAGATATGTAAAGCAACAAAACAGTCATTTTATATAAAAACTAATACCTTGCAAGATATTTGTACCCTCTTGGAATTTTTTGGTATTTTGTAGCACTGTGACCTTTCAGGTTTTCTTTCCTCATTTGACCTTTGTAGGCGGTTGTGGGCTTGTTTAAACATTGTATTTACGATTTGCTCTTAAAACGTTTTTTTATTTGTTCCCTGTTATGGTTTGTTCTGTTTACTAAAAGTTCTATATCCAGTTTTCTATTACCACTTAATTCCCGAGGAATATTACGCCATTTGATCTGAGTCATCAATATGAGGCGTTCAGAACCATAGTGGATCATGTCCATAATACACAAGTCCGAGATATTTAGAGTTAAAAGTTAACAAGCTCTCTACTATTACATAATACACCAACTAACCTAATCTAAGTGAAAACCTCTAATGTAATATGTTGTTTAAATAATTAAATTATGTGTATATTAAATAAATAACCTTTTTGGAAATAATTGGAGACACTTGAAAAAAGTTGGACTTGATCCATTATTACTCTGAAATATTTGGTGGATAAAAATGGATTAAAAAACGAAGTATGACAAAACTGGAATTTTAGTTACAAAACAGAATAACAACTAAAAAAACTTATTACAACAATATTCCATAATACTCTCACAGCTTAAATGGCATTAGTTTTAATCATCACAGACCAGATTTTTCTGGTCTATGGTGATTACATTTCTGCCACGAGTGTAGATGTGGAGTACCTATAGATGACTTTGATTACCAATGAATTTTAAGATTTATTTTGGCCATAGAGACAGTAAAAAACGGAAAATCTTCATTCAGCGTAGGTTTGTAGTTCAAAACCCAAGGATCTTCTCTCTGGTATCTCATTCATACAGGTGCTCCATCATTATCTTTTTTTCTATTTACAATCACATCTTCTATGTTCTTTGTCGACACAATATTGCCCCTTTTTATGTTAGTTACTTTAAAAGACACTGTCAATTTTGAGGTTTTTATTACATCAATCCAGTCGTCTGGCCCAAAGGTGTGAAGATTTTCTAGCAGCCTTTTCAATAACCCCAAAATCTCGGTCGTTTGGTAAAAAGAAAGAAAACTTATGATCTATCGTTCTTATGTTTATGTAAGGATCTTAAACAAGATTTAGTAACATGGCAGCCACTTTAAAATTTCTGTTTTGTCCTGTACATGAATCTCAATAGTTTCGTGGTTATGATTTTTAGCATGTTTTTTCAGATGCATGGTTAATATTGAAGATATTTCCTGAGATCCTCTACCATCATCTGTTTCGTCCCACACATACATAAAGCCATAGTTTTTGCTGAAGGAATGAATTCCTATGTTATAGACACACATATTTCTTTTGTAATATGCTAAGGATGTAGACAATTTCGGGTTATGGCAGTGCATTTTGGAGGTCAAAAGTAGCAACATAGCGTTTATCTGATGCGTCATCAATGTCCAATTTTAGTACAACTCGAGCTTGTTTTGCTTTTGCTAGGTGAACATTTTTCTCAACAATAAGTGAATTTGATGTCTCAGGTTTAGTTGCTGCAGCTATTTTTAAGGGCAGTTGATCACTTTTGGCGCACGTATATTTCGATGGTATTTTAAAAAATTAATTAAACTTAGTTGTAAACAAATGATAATTTGTTTTTTTTGAGGTACTTTGCCTTCGTTGTTGCATTTTGTTACATACAGGTCATACATTTTTCTGATATTTAAATCAGGATTTATAAAATTTTTTCACGGTTCTTTGTTTTGCTATAATGAGTGTCGTCATTTGAATCCATTTTTAACCATAAACGATCACGATAAAGACACTAAGCATAATATGACTATAATAGCCAACTAGTGATCCACTCTGTCCCGAAATAATATGACACATTGTTCAGAGACATAGGAAACTAACGCCATCTGTTTATTATTGCGGTAACTTTGGACGTGGTTTGTTATAGCACCGATAAAATTTCTATTTGTAGAACATAAACACACCGCTAACTTAATTTTCGTAAAAAGTGGACTTAATCCACTATGGTTCTGAACGACTCATATATGGTTTAATGCTAATTGCTATTTTTATTGCATTCTGATTATTTTTAAACCATTAGAAAGTTTTTCACCATTTCCTTTTTTATTTTCGTATCGATCATTTCTGGAAAATTCTGTGTCGTCAGAAATAGAACGTTTCTTGTTGCGCCATTTTCCTATCACTGCATTTTGAACAATAAGTGATAATATATTTTGAATCAACTCCATAGAGAATACTGGGTTCTCCGTAAAAGGAAATACGGGAAAATTACCTAAAATAATTGCAGCTTGTAAGAAAATACACTAGCAATATGACATGAGCATCATTGTATTCGTAATCACTGTCAACAATCATGTCGGCCAGTGTAAATTTCGTTTATTGAAGCGGTAGTAGAAAAATGAACAATACATTAATGAATGTTATCTGAACTTTTCTGAAATTGACTATGAGGCTATGAATTTTTCTTGTTACTCATTGTTTTAATAACTTTTTTTCCTTTTTTCAAAGAATGTTTATTATAATACTCTGTCTCGCCTGTTAAACTATATTACAAGGTCGACGATAATACATCACGATTATTCATTTCCCGTGTTATGATTCATGTCAGCTGCGTAATTTGTTTTTCTGGTTATAAAAATTCAGATGATTGATAACTGTCATCAAATTATAAGGGAACGTTGTTTGAAATATAGCGGTGTGTGATCCCGTTTACTTTTGAATAGTGTTTTTTGGGGCAAGTCTGTATTTTACTTGACAATCAATACTCAATAATTAACAGTGCAAGCATACAAAAAACGCTACGGTGTAAAAACCATCTTTTCAATTTTCTTAGGATATAATGTATTGAAAATCATTGAACAAATTGTTTTGTGATCCTTCAGAAATTGTACTGAAGATTTATAGCGCTTTATTTACGTCATTCTCTACATTCGTATTTCTTTATGAATTTGATGTATAGTTATCCTGAAGCACAAAACCAAAGGTTTTTAAATTAATTTTCAAATATCTTAATTAATACGTTTTTCCCAGGACTATACTTGACTGGGGTTGGGAAGTCATTCAGATAGCCAGGAAGCATAGAGATAAAAGCAAAGAGAATGATAATACTACCACATTTTTTGTCTCGTTCGTTATGAATATGATAATATCATTGTTTAAAAACAATTAAAATTTTCATTATTACTACATTAAAATGTTCACTACATGAAACCTAATTTCGTAAATATTAATTGCGTTGCACAGATTGCAAAGATGAACTCTTTGTAAATATTTCTGTGGTCTGTTAATACATAATTTTTTTTCTTACATGCTACTCTACTATACTTTCATTCTTCGTAGCCCGTTGGTATTTGGTACTCTTTCCACTTAATATTCAACACTTCTATTTCTTGCTCTGTTTTTTATTTCATCCTATCTTAGTCCAAGTTTTTCTTTTTCTTTTGTTGTAATTCTTTTCCAGGTGTTGTCTGTTCTTCCGCTCTTTCATTTCCCTCTGGTGGATCTTCCTGTACTTGTCTCGCTATGTTGTTTTGATTTTTCCTCAAAGTATGATCTATCTCTTTCCGTTTTTTCCTTGACTTTAGTATGATAGTTTGTTTTGTTTTTTTTCCATAGTTTTGTATTAGCTATTCTGTGGGTTAGTATATTTTTTTTAGTTTACATAAGTTGTTGTTTAGTTGTAGTTTCATCCTGTTTCCATGTTTCTGCTGCGTAAAATAGTATACTTTTGACGCAGCTATAAAACATTTTAATTCTTGTTGTTTTCGATATTTTGTTCATTTGTAAAATTTTATTTAATACATAGAATGCATGTTAAGCCTTTATTATTTTCGTATATATATATATATTTATATATATATATATATATATATATATATATATATTGTTATGATTTTGTATTTTTGATTTTAATTTATTTACTTGAAACAATCACAAAAATATACTTTCTCGTTATCAATGTCCTAAAAAATAAACTTCTGATATTTCTTATGTTCAGTGAGTTCAAAGTTTTCTAGTTGTATTTATCGGGATAGGAAAAACAAAGGATAATAATAAAAAGTATAATACATAAAATACAGATATTTTTTATTTTATAAAAAAAAAAAAACAATTATTAAATTTGCCGTTATCTTTTCAATCAGCGAATATGCATGTAATGAAATTAATACAAAAAGAAATTTTAATTCTTATTTTCTTCTTTGAGACAAAACAATTTGAAACTAATTTAAATTTGGATACCTTTATAAACTTTTATCTTCCTTATATTTAAAAAATCTATTTTATTATGGAAACAAAACTTTAAAACATTTGATAAATGTAAAAAGGTCTAATCATGCTTTAAACTGGTAACAAACAATGAGGTAAACAAATCGCATTTAAGATTTACACACCTTTCAACTTGAAAAAGGAAAATATCTGACCTTTCTTCCTGGATTGTTTTAGGACCACACAAAGAATTGTCACCTTCCACAGCAATGTGTTCTTCACCTTGCGCACTCGGCTTCTTGTTTCAGTATCTGCTCCTTCAGCAATTTAACTGACTTAATTTAACCTCCTGACTCAATTTCTCCAACATTAACACTCGAAAATCATTCTTCAAACATTCATATAACTTCTTCGTGACCCAGGATCTCTTTTCTCACCTGGTGGCCCAAATATTTAACACGTATTCCAGAAACTGCACACTTTAGATTCAAGGATTTCTTTACATCGACTTGCAATCTACTTCTTCCACAATTCTGCTAACAAGACTGGTAACTTTATCCACTTAACAATGCGGCCTCCAACTCACGAACAACCGCTGTCGAGACGCAACCTTTCTTTTCGATCACTCAAACATCACTCCTTCTCGAACCAACAAAAACTCTATCAAACCTCGGTCTGTCGATTTCCCCTTCCAAAAAGATCGTTCATCACAAAATCCAAAATTTGGTTTACCACACTTGTTGGAATGCTAATTACCGTTTTCAAGCAAGGAACTTTAATCTTTTAACAATGGTCATTTCCTTGTAACAAATAATTTTTATACATTTCAAAGATTTTTGCCTTAGTCATAATAGAAGATTTATACAACACAATACCGGACTTAATCCTTCAGGTAACAGCTTATTTTCTATAATGTACAAATGGTTTGTCAATAACTCGTTTAGAATGGCTTAGTTCTTGTATAAGTCATAAAATTTCGGTACTAATCTATCTATTTACAAATATACAAACTTCTATCTTAAAATTAATACATATTTGTCTTCAGATTTCTTAAAAACTTACTTCGATGGATACCTTAATTATTTTTGTTCCTTCCGCGTTTGTGGAAGAAGAAGTATAATAAATCCCCGCCTTTGCATATGATCAAAATTACTGAATTATGTAGGGATTTTTCTCTTATGCAAACATTCTTTGTCTCTTATTCATAATATTTATAAACATCGTGATATTATATATTCCTAATCTTGTCTGAATCCAAATGCTTCAAAACATAATATTTATACCTTATCATTGTTTATTACGTAAGGACCCTCAAAAACAGGCATTAACTTTGCGCATACATTGCCAGGGATGTTGGACACTCGCAATGCTCTCACATAACCTTCTCACCTTTTTGGAAAGTAATGGTCTTCTTTTCCTATTTTGATCTTGTCTTGGATATATTTTTCGTTTGCTCTCGCAATCTCCTTTGCACATCTTCCATTATCTGTGTGTATTCTTTTGTTTTATATCTTCCATGGCCTTATCGGCATTATCCTTTCATTATATATTCTGGGGTTTCTTTCGTTTACGGTGCTTGGGATGGTATTTAAATACATTTCTACTTGGACACTTTCCGATCCATCGTCGATGTTGACCATCTGTTGTAATTCGAAGAAATTTCGTCACTTCCTGTATACATCGTTCCGAAGGATTACTCTGAGGCTGTCTGATGCTAACAAAATTTGTCTCTATTCCCCGTTCTCGAAGTTGTCCCTTGAAACGATCATTCCTGAAGTATGTTGCATTGTCTAGAAGAATCCTTCTTGGTGTTCCTACGGTGGCTATAAAATTGTCGATGTTTTCTATTATTTCTTCGCCTTTCGTTGGTCCGGCAACTGTATAATTTTACATATTTTGAAAATACATTATCATGACTAAAACATGTTTATTCCTCTTCGTTGTCATAATTAGATCGCTTAATATATCTATTGCTACAATATCTAATTTGTTCGGGATATAATATTTTTCGTAACGTTTTCATTCTTGAAATTCCTAATTTTATACTTTTGACAGATCGGGCACTTTTGTGTAATCTCCTTTGTAATGCGGTAATCCTGTCGGCAAATATAATTTTCTCGAAACACCAGCCAAACTTTTCTGCTGCCGATATGTCCATTGTCTTCATGCAATTTCTTTATAATCTTCTCTGCCAATGTTTGTGTCACCAAATATAGTTCCCTTCCGTCTATTCTCTTGAAATATATGTCGTTTTCCATCTCCGCTCTTCTTTTTTCTTTTTCCTCTAATTCTCCTTGATCTCTTCTTATTTCATTTAATGAGAATACACCTTCTTCTTCTGTCAAGATATTTAGTCCCCATGTAACGTAATTGCTTCCTTTTTTCCCGTGTCTTCATCCCGTGTTAGTGCGTCGGCTATGATATTGTCTTTTCCTTGATATACCGGAATTCAAAATCGTACTCCTGTAATAATAGAATGCCTCTATGTATCCGATTATTCACCAATCGGTTCTTCATGATGTGAATCAACGCGGCATGATCCGTCTCGATTGTGAATTTGGCTCCAATAAGTAATATCTTAATTTGTTTACACAAAATAGTACACTGGCAAATTCCAATTCTGTCACGCTATATTTTCTTTCGTGAGTCTTTGTCACTCGAGATATAAAACATATTGGCACTTCTTGATCGTTTTGTATCTGTGACAAAACTCTGCAAATTTTTGTATTGACGCATCAGTTCGGAGTATAAATGGTAGATTATAATTGGGGGTGGTATATTTTCGTTCCTTTCGCAAATTCTTGTTTTAATATTTGAAAAGCCTTCTCCTGTTCTTCTTTCAATTCATTTTATCCCTTTTTTAGTAATTTTATTAGAGGAATTTCCTTCTGGCTTAAATCGGGGAATTAGTTTTTTAAAATAATTGATCGTGCCAAGAAAACTCTCATGTTTTCAAATTGGTTGGTCTTGGATATTCATCAATGAGCTTGACTCGATCTTCGGCTAGGCTGACTGTTTTAGTGTCAATTGAAACCCTAGATAATTACTTCCTTTTGGAAAAATTGACATTTTTCGATGTTTAATTTTAATCCGCTCTATCCAATTCTTCCAGAATTATTTTTATATGTTTCATATGGCTCTGTACATCTCGTGAAAAAATCAACAAATCGTCGATGTAATGGACTATGAAATCTTGTATCGATTTAAAATCGAATGTAAAGCCCGTACCAGTGCTGCACAAGCGCTTTGTAAACCAAAAGGCACTACCTTGAATCTGTAGACAATACCATCAATTGAGAAAGCGGTGTAGTTTCTACATTTTTCAGCTAAAGGTATCAACCAAAAACTATGCTTTAAATCAATTTTAGAAAATATGTGTGACCTGTAATTCTTCCAAATATGGCCTCGATGTTTAGAGGTGATTCATATTGTGATACCGTGTGCTGGTTGATATTTCTGGCATCTAAACATAGTCTCAATTCTCCACTGCTTTTCCTTTACTATTACAATTGGATTAATATACGGTGAATCACATCGTTCAATTATTTGATCTTCCAACATTTTATTAATTTCTTCTTTCACTGTTGTCGATATTATATGGAATCGGGTACGTTTTCGATCGAAAATTTCCCAAGTTTTTTACCTCAATGAATGTTCGTACTTTCTGGCCACTCTGTTTTCCTCATTTATCAACGTTTCGTATTTTTTTAATATCAAACGCAACTCATTTTCTCTTTCTTCTCCACACATCAATTTAATTTCTCTTTCCCTCAGATTCTTGACACATATTTATCGTCCATTCTTCATCCTCTTTTTCATTAATCTCTTCCCTAAAAACCACTGTTTCAATTATGTCGTTTTCATCTTCCTTTGTTGATATTCTTTCTTCTTCTTCTTCTTCGGGGCTCATCTCTTCTTTTGAGGAATCCCGGTATTGACTTCCTTATCCTTTTCTTAAGTCTTTTCCTTTTTCTTCTTTGTCCTTGCTTCGTTGCCAGATTCATTTCACTGTTTGTTCTTTCTCCGAAATATCAATTTTCTGTTTCCCATGTTCGTTTTCCTGTTCTCCTTCCTTTTCTTCAGTCAGTTTCATCGTGTTATTTTTGAAATCTATTACTACATGTTTTTCTGCCAGTTCGTCCACTCCTACAATCATGTCATGCGACATGTTTGGCATTATTACACATTGTAATGCATACATTTTTTTATCAGTCGTACCATCACTCGTATGCCTTCATTTATCGTTGCCAAAATCCGTTTATTCGCACCCACCAAATTTACCCTTGGTATTTTGTATATTAAATTTGTCAACTGTACTTCTTCTATTAATTTTCTGTTTATTAAGGTTATTTCTGACCGGTGTCTATCAAAATCTTTATTGGTCTATTGTTAATGAAACCATCTACAAATTTTAAATTAACTCCTTTCTTTCCTCATTATTTCCTGCCAATTTAATGAATTCCTTCGGGTGACAAAAAATTCCTGCCTGGTTTTTTGTTTTTAGTGGGTGCTTTCGTGAAAAACCGACTGTTGTTCTTCCGTATTTCTTCTCTCATCTCTATTTCTTTCATCTCATTTTCTTCTATTTGTGTATGATTTACCTCTCTTCTATTTTCTTTTGGTCTGTCATATCCGTTTCGGTTTCCACGATATTCCTGTTCATTTCGTCTATTGTAATTTCTGTTTTCTGGATATGTGCGGGTGTTATTTCTGTTTTGATTTTCTCGATATCTGTCTTCATTCCATGGCCGATTTCTGAAATCATCATTTCCTCTTCTATTTTCCCGATTCTCGTTTTCCCTCCTGGGAATAAATTCTCGTCTAGTGTAATCCCTCCTAAAATTTTGTCCTCTCTCTCTGTATTCCTGAGTTTCTCGATGTCTATAATTTCTTGTGACCTTCTTGCTCTTCTTTCCTGTATCCGTGATGCCCTTATTTGTAGGAATTGGCATAAACTATCGATATCTTTGTAGTTTTGTAAATTTATGTGGTCTTCCATTGTGTCTTCAAAGTGTCTTGCAATCAACTCGACTAATTGCTCAGATGAATAATTGTATTGCAGATGTTTTGCGTTATTGTACATTTGCAATGCGTATGTTTTTTTCTGATATACCCATCTTCTCATGGTATTTCCCATTTTGCAATTCCTTATTTATCTGTAATTGCTCTGTCTTTCCCCAGAAAAAACTCAGAAATTTGTTTTCAAATTCTTGCCAATTTTCAAATTCCTCCACTTTGCTGTCAAACCATAGACTTGCCTCATCTTTGAGATGATTTCTGATAACTTCCTTAGCTGTCTCAAAATTTCCCATGTATTGTATCTTCTTCTTTAGATTATTCATGAACGGTACGGGGTGTAGTTTTCTTACATCCCCGCCAAACTGTATTTTTATTTCGCCGGAATTCTGGATAACTATTTCTCTTGTTTCTCCGACTCTATTTTGGTGTCTTATTTCCTTAATTAAATTTTCATTCCGTTTCAATCTTATTTCTATTTCTTCCTTATCTTCTTGCAGAGCGTTTTCAAACTTTGTTTCTTAACTCTTCTAATTCCTTTTCCATTTTGTTTTTCATTTTTTTTAATTTCCACCTCTTGTTCTGCCATTTCTTTTTTAACATTCTCTAAGCAACTTTTAACTTCTTTTATCACTTGTTGTGTTTCCTGTCGGTTTTTTTCTATTGCTTGTTTCGTTTCACGTTGATTTTCTTCCATTCTCTTGTGAGTTTCTCTTTGATTCTGTTCCATTGTTTTATCCACTTTATCCATTTTTTTGCATCATTATTTGTAACATTTTCTCTATTCCTGACAATTCCTGTTGTTCTGATGCCATGATTGTTGTTTCAAAAATGTCTTCTTGTTCTATATGTTCTTCTTGTTTTTTGTTTTCTTTGCTTTTGCTTCTCGTGATCGACATGTAGTTCAAATTTATCCCCGCCTGATATGAAACTCTTAAATTTGTGCAATAATATCCCCGCCAAATATGAAATTCGAGTAATGTTGCAAAGACGAAAAAATTTTTCTCTTATCCCAAATGCAATAAATTTAAATAAATGCAATAAAATTTAAAACTTTTGTCAATTGTAAAAATCAATCAAATATAATAAAATATATCATGCAAAACTTGTACCTAGAGAAATTTGAAATGTTATGTCATAAAATGCAGTTATTATAAACTTTGACCATCGGAAATAAATTCTCAATCAACCTGCTTTCTTTCCCTATCCTTTTAAATTCCAACTAGAAATACTTTCTAAGCTTCACACGTTTGGGCGACAGTTGTTATGATTTTGTATTTTTGATTTTAATTTATTTACTTGAAACAATCACAAAAATATACTTTCTCGTTATCAATGTCCTAAAAAATAAACTTCTGATATTTCTTATGTTCAGTGAGTTCAAAGTTTTCTAGTTGTATTTATCGGGATAGGAAAAACAAAGGATAATAATAAAAAGTATAAATACATAAAATACAGATATTTTTTATTTTATAAAAAAAAAAACAATTATTAAATTTGCCGTTATCTTTTCAATCAGCGAATATGCATGTAATGAAATTAATACAAAAAGAAAATTTTAATTCTTATTTTCTTCTTGAGACAAAACAATTTGAAACTAATTTAAATTTGGATACCTTTATAAACTTTTATCTTCCTTATATTTAAAAAATCTATTTTATTATGGAAACAAAACTTTAAAACATTTGATAAATGTAAAAAGGTCTAATCATGCTTTAAACTGGTAACAACAATGAGGTAACACAAATCGCCATTAAGATTTACACACCTTTCAACTTGAAAAAGGAAAATATCTGACCTTTCTTCCCTGGATTGTTTTAGGACCACACAAAGAATTGTCCACCTTCCACAGCAATGTGTTCTTCCACCTTGCGCCTCGGCTTCTTGTTTCAGTATCTGCTCCTTCAGCCAATTTAACTGACTTAATTTAACCTCCTGACTCAATTCTCCAACACTTAACACTCGAAAATCACTTCTTCAAACATTCATATAACTTCTTCGTGACCCAAGGATCTCTTTTCTCACCTGGTGCCCCAACTATTTAACACGTATTCCAGAAACTGCACACTTTAGATTCAAGGATTTCTTTACATCGACTTGCAATCTACTTCTTCCACAATTCTGCTAACAAGACTGGTAACTTTATCCACTTAACAATGCCGGCCTCCAACTCACGAACACACCGCCTGTCGAGACGCAACCTTTCTTTTCGATCACTCAAACATCACTCCTTCTCGAACCAACAAAAACTCTATCAACCTCGGTCTGTCGATTTCCCTTCCAAAAAGATCGTCTCATCACAAAATCCAAATTTGTTTACCACACTTGTTGGAATGCTAATTACCGTTTTCAAGCAAGGAACTTTAATCTTTTAACAATGGTCATTTCCTTGTAAACAAATAATTTTTATACATTTCAAAGATTTTTGCCTTAGTCATAATAGAAGATTTATACAACACAATACCGGACTAATCCTTCAGGTAACAGCTTATTTTCTATAATGTACAAATGGTTTGTCAATAACTCGTTTAGAATGGCTTAGTTCTTTATAAGTCATAAAATTTCGGTACTAATCTATCTATTTACAAATATACAAACTTCTATCTTAAAATTAATACATATTTTGTCTTCAGATTTCTTAAAAACTTACTTCCGATGGATTCCTTAATTATTTTTGTTCCTTCCGCGTTTGTGGAAGAAGAAGTATAATAATATAATATATATATATATATATATTATATATAAATATATATATATATATATATATATTATATATATATATATATATATTTTATTTTCACCACCCCATTCCTTTCCATAATTGATCCTGATTTCCGTACCATTTATCGATTTATCGTTATTTTTTAAAATGAGCGGTTATTTTTAAAGAGCTTTGTTTTCTTTGTGTTTATTTGGAGTTCGACCGTGACGGAGTACTGTGTAGACTTGTCAATTTTTGTTTCCATATGATTCCGGTGGTCACTTAGCAGGCAGATGTTATCCGCAAATTCAAGATCTTATGTTTGAATACGTTCCATCAGATGCCTGTTTTATCGTCAGTTACTTTTAACATCATCCAATTTATCACAATACGGAATAGGATGGGGGATAGTATAGAACTCTAACTCCACTTTCTACGGCTATTCTTTTTGTCACTTCACCTGAGTTGACACCTGAGTATCAAAGTTTGGCTTTGTATCCTTCTTAGAAAAGTTTTACCATAACCAAAATGATTTTTAGTGGTATTCCATATAATCTTAAGATTTTCCACATCTGTACCCTATTTACACGGTCGAAGGCCTTTTCAAAGTCAATACAACTAAGATGTATATCTTTATTCTATTCATTTCTTTGTCCAAGATAATTTCAAGGATGCAAATGTGGTCAGTGGTTGAGCATTTGGCACGGAAGCCTACTTGGTTACGTCTCAGTTTCCTCTCTAGTTCCGGCTTTATTCTTTTCAATGTGATTTTGGTCAAAACTTTAAATGTAACTCTTTGTAGTGTTATTGTACGCCAATTCTTGCTTCTACTCAGGTCTCCTTTTTGGGTATTTTTATTATCAATATCTCCTTCTCCTTCTTTGTAACTTCTTAAACTTTATGTACCATTTCTATTGTTTGCCCGGTATGTATTTGCTTTTATTAGGTTAATGTGTATTACTATTTGTATTAGTAATTGACTACTCATGCAGCTTTTCCATTTTTTAGAAGTTTAAGTGTGTTTCAAATTTCTCTAATATTCACTTCTAGCGCTGGTTCTGCTTCGTCTTCTATGATTTGTATTGTTTCATGTTTAGCATATATTTCTTCAAAGTACTCCTTCCACCTTTGTATTATTTCTTTCTCATTTTTTATTCTGTTTCCTTGTTTATCCTTTACTTCTCGTATATATCTTTGTGCTTTTCTTGTTATGTTTCGTACTGTATCTTGTTTCGTATTGTATTGGATTGCATATTTCGTTCGTAGGTGGTTTTCTTACGTTAGGCTTGCCTTTTTACCTCTGCATTTTTTGCCTTGTATTTCCTTTCAAGCGCCCTTTCTTCTCCCGACCTTTTCTTTTGTAAGATTTCTTCTTTGATTTTCCTCTTTTTGTCTATCAGTTAAATATAGAGTTTTTATATTTTCTATCTTTAGTTATCCATTTTTCGTTTTCTCTTCTTTTTAATTCGATTGTTTCTTTTGCTGTATTTATCATTACTTGTTTAGTTTAAAGTGCCTCCATGTTTCTTTGACTGACTCTCCATTTTGTTGTGATACAGTTCGGGTATTTGCTAGTTTCTCAGTGAATTAATTTCGTATACCTTCTTGTTTTCGGACATCACCATTGTATTTGTTCTTTCTGTTGTTTTTTGGTTTCATTCTTAGGTTTGCTGTGACTACCATATGGTCTGGCTACCACATTATTCAAAACTTCTAGTGGGTTGCTAATTTACTTCTTTAAGGTTCAGATATTCTATTACATATAAGATAGTCAGCTCACTACGACATAACAATTTTCCCGTTTCTTTAAATATTGGTTCTAACATATCAAATTATCATCTAATTTGTTCTCATTAAAAATCGTGTGGATATATATATATATATATATATATATATATATATATATATATATATATATATATATATATATATATATATATATATATATATATATATATATATTATTGTGATATTTAAAGTCTTGGTGCACCAAGCTATTAATTAGCTAATTAAATTTTTTGATTAATTAAAATTATTTAACTGATATGATTATGACTCTATCACAATTTTTAATTCTTTTATCTCAGGGTTAAATTCGTGCTTCAATATCTATGCTATTACATGTGAAAGGTAAGGTCCAAAGAGTACCGGAATAATAAAAAACACATATGATCTAACACTATATATTGAAATAAAAATAATGAAATAATTCACACTCAAAAGTTTTCAATAAACAAAATCTCATATAATAATTCTCAAAATTTTGTTCTACGTACATGAACAATCAAAATTAATGGTACAAACAATATTAGTTGAAATCTCAAAATCCAAGTATTACTCTAAATCTCCTAATCAAAATATTTATATCCTTTCTAAATTAAGTGTAAAAAATTGTGTTATCAATGAAAGAAAAACTGCAGAAAACAAAACTATCTCTCTCTGATGATGAGTGGTCCAAATCCTTGTTATTTGTAGACTATATTATTTACTCGTGGCCGCTCCCTAAGTAATCAGCAATCTTATAATAAATTATTGCAAGTATCTCGTCCTTAATTCTTCTTCTTCTTCAAGTGCCATCTTCGTTCCGAAGGTTGGCGATCATCAGGGCTATACGTATTTTCGAAACTGCTGACCGAAACAATTCGTTGTTGCTACAACTATACCATTCCCGTAGATTCTTTAGCCAGGAGTTTCGTCTTCTTCCTATGGACCTTTTTCCTGCTATTTTCCCTTGCATAATTATTCGAAGCAGTTCATATCTTTCGCCTCTTGTAATGTGGCCCAAGTATTGCAGTTTTCGTTTTTTGATTGTAAATATGACTTCCTTTTCTTTGTTCATTCTTCTCAAGACCTCGACATTTGTGACTCTCTCGGTCCATGATATTCTCAGGATTCTGCGATACATCCACAGTTCAAATGCCTCTAATTTTTTGGTATCAATCTTTTTTAACGTCCATGACTCCATTCCGTAAAACAGCACAGAAAGTACGTAACATCTCATCAGGCGAAGTTTCATTTCAAGGCTCAAATCTCTTCCGCAGAACACTCTCTTCATTTTAGTGAATATGGATCTGGCTTTTTCTATTCTTATTTTGATTTCCGCTGAGCTATCGTTGTCTTCATTTATAAAAGTGCCTAAATATTTGTATTTGCTAACTCGATCGATAATTTCATTGTGTAAATATAAATTTTGGACATTTTGTGTTGATTTCGATATTACCATAAATTTCGTTTTCTTTATGTTCAAAGATAGTCCATATTCTTCGCTGTAGTCTGCTATCTTATTCACCAATGTCTGTAGCTCTTCAAGTGTTTCTGCGATCAGAACGGTGTCGTCGGCAAATCTCAGATTGTTTAATCTAACACCATTTATTTTAATACCTACGGATTGCTCAGAGAGTGTTCTATTCATTACGTCTTCGGAATAGAGATTAAACAGGGTTGGTGACAGTATACACCCTTGTCTCACACCTCGCTTTATTTCAATTTCTTCAGTGGTATTATTCTCTACTCTCACTACTGCTTTCTGATTGTAGTACATATTTGCTATTAGTCGGATGTCTCGTTTATCTAAATTCTTTTCTGTCAGGAGTCTGATTAGGTGATCATGCCGCACTTTATCAAAGGCCTTGTTGTAATCTATGAAACACATGAATACATCTTGATTTATGTCAAGACATCTTTGAGACATAACGTTCAGTGCAAACAACGCCTCTCTTGTTCCGAGTCCATTTCGGAATCCAAACTGGGTATTATTGATGTCCAGTTCCAGTTTTGTGTGTACTCTAGAGTGTATAATTTTCAGGAATATTTTCAGTACATGGCTCAATCGTCCTTAATGATCTCCTTCAAATGCACGAATCGTTCAAATTATGCTAGCTTCTTCTTCTCTCAATAAACTGAATCTCTCGTTGGCCTGAGTGAAAAATGACTCTTGGAATATCTTTTCTTTACGATAAACTGAATCTCTCGTTGGCCTGAACAGTGACTCTTGGAATATAAGTAGAAAAATATGACTTACAATATTTTACTGGATCAGCTTCTGTCAGATACACTAACTACACGAAAACTCACAAACTTTCACTGCTACTGCTTCCTACCTCTGGGAAACTACCCGAGAACAACGGCCGTTCGCCTTGCACCCTTGGAAACCAACTGACTATCTTTTTCTCTCTCAAAAATCTAGCTAAACTTTCATTCCTACATACCTATCCCACCTTTTTAATCTCCGCCAATCAAAACTCGTCACAATTCCCCATTTTTTCATTCCGATAACAAACAAATTTTTACCTATAATTATAAAATTTCCTAAAACTTATTTACAAATAATATTTTTCTATAATTCTTAAAAACTAACAAAAACATCTTTCCAAATCTCTTCTATTGTCTATAATCGCTGCGTTAATGTATTTGGAAAAACCCGGTTCAATTGTCTTTGGGATTTCACTTAAAATTATGCGGGTCACTCAAGTATAGTATAACAAAGGAAATAATTTATGCTTAGCTTACATTTTGTTTAATACAGGTAATCCAAAAATTTAAATATTTTCCTTCTTCGAAATGTTTGTTGGGTATTATCCTAATTATCTGAATTATTTTAATGTTTTTGAATCTTGAAATATTTTAGACAAACCAATATCTTTCTCGATTTTACATATCATAACAAATCCCCGCCATTTGATCTGCCGAAAACCTTTTGTTTAAATTTTAAAAATGACAAAAGTTTTCTAGGATCAAATTATTTCACTATGTTATTAAAATCTACTTATGATACTGATAAATGTGGTGAATGTTAAAATACCCCGTATATTGCCTGTCTTTATACGGGATTGGATATATTTTCGTTTTAAATTTTTCCAAGTATTTTCCCTTAAAAGAAAGTTCATAATTTTTAGCCACTCGGTTTACTTCATTAACAAGATCTCCATGGTTTCCAAAAATCTTCTCTATTTTCTTTCCCATGTTTTCTCCACAATTTATTTTTCTTTCATCCTCCCTTTGTTCACATGTGTTCACTGCCCATAGTATTTCTTCACAAAATTCTGGATTCTCGTACATCAGTGCCATTTTTTCTTCTGTTTTCTTTTTATCCTCTAATTCCCTTTGGTACTCCGAGCACCATGTTTCTATTCCTTTCATTTCTCTGATGATACCTTCTTTTTCTTCCTGCTTCCATTCTGTTTTATCGTCGGTTGCCGACAATTCCTCTGTACCTTCTATTTCTTGTTTTTCTCTTGTCTCCATCTTATTTTCCTGCTTTCTTTTCGAACTCTTCTTCTTTTTCTTTCTTCTCTTTTTCTCTTCTGTTAGATTTTGTTCTTGTACTTTCGGTTTATCCTCCACAGTCATATCGATTTCTTTGCGTTTTTCCTGTGCATTGATCCTTCCAGAATTTGTTTTCCTATCTGTTTGCTTTTCTTCTTCTGTGTTGTCTGGTTCTGCTCTGATTTCCAGTTTATTTTCCGAAAAATTTATGGTGATATCTTTTTTCCTCAATTCATCAATTCCCGCTATCATATCATGATTTAAATCTTCAATCACCACACATTTCATAATATGGAATTTGTCTCCCACTCTTATCTGTACTCCCAAACCTTCGTTTACTGTCGTCAAATTTTTATTGTTTGCACCCACTAAATCAACCCTAGGAATCTTATACACAAATCTGTCCAAATTTAATTCTTTTACTAGTCTTTTATTGATTAGCGATATCTCCGATCCAGAATCAATCACAATTTTAATCGCTTTATGTTTTATAAATGCATCTAAAAATATTAGATTAGAATTAGAAATTTGTCTTTCGTTTCCTATTGCTACATGATTCATCTCCCTTCTATTTTGTTGTTGGAAGCTCTGATTATTTCTATCGTCCCTTTGTTCGTTAGTATTCCTATTCGGAGGATTTTGTGCATCTCTATTCCTGTTGTGATTTTCATATGTTCTATGTTGTGTGTCATTCCTGTTATCGTAATTTTGTTGTCTATTGTAATTATTGTAATTTCTCGGCCTATATTCGTTTGTTGATCTGGGATGTCGGTTTCTCTGGTCATAATTTGATGAATACCTTCTTTCCGGTCCATTATATTGGTCATGTTGTCTTCTATTTCTCATTTCTTTTCTTTTCGCTTCTTTTAATTGAAGGAATTGGCACAAACTATCAATATCTTAATAGTTTCTTAAAATCACGTGATCTTCCAACGTTTCCTCAAAATGTCTGCTGATCATTTCTACCAGCTGTTCAGTAGAATATTTGTATTCTAGATATTTTGAATTGTTATATATCTGCAAAGCATATCTTTCTTCCGATATTCCCATTCTTTCGTGATATTTTCCATTCTGTAGCTCTTGGTTGATTTCCCTCTGTTTATTTTTTCCCCAGAAATAGTTGAGAAATTTATTTTCAAAATCTGTCCAATTTTCAAATTCATCTTCCTTGCTTTCATACCATAACGCTGCTCCTTCTTTCAGATGGTTTCTAATAGTTTCTTTGCAATCGTCAAAGTATCTAATATGTTGTAATTTGGTTTTCAAATTTTTAACAAACGGTACTGGGTGTGTTTTCCGAATATCCCCGTCAAATTGTATTTTCGCCTCGCTTGTTCCATGGATGATAACTTCTTTTCTCTCTACCCCTCTTAGTTCAATTTCTGCCATTTGTTTTTCATTTTGCTTAAGTTTCCTTTCCATTTCTTTCCTGTCTTCTAGTAACGCCATTTCACATTTTTATTCTAACTGTTCCAGTTCCTTTTTCTGGACAGCCTTAATATCCTTCATTTTAGTTTCCATTTCTTCTCTCTGCATCTCTAGTTTCCTCTCTGTTTCACTAACTTTTTCTAAACAGACTTTTACTTCATTTTCATATTTGTCCAAACGCTTTTCCATTTTTCTATCATTTTCTTTTAATTTCTGTTCTATTGCTTGTCTTGTTTTCCGTTGGTTTTCTTCGATTTTTAGTGATGTTTCTTTTTGGTTTTTCTCTATTGTCTCTTCCATTTTCTTTGCTGTTTCATTCATTGTTTGTTTTGTTTCCCTTTGATTCTCTTGTATGGCCTGTTTTGTTGATTCTTGTATTTGTTGTGTCTGTAATTGCATCATTGCTAATAATTTTTCTAACATCCCTGTTTCTTTTCTTTCCTCTATTATTGTAACATTTCCTTCATTTTCCGATCCTTCTTCAAACATTGTTTCCTCTTCTCTGTTATCCTCCTTCCTTTCTTGCATTTTGCTTTGACTCCTTGTGGTCGACATGTTGTTTCTTTTCGTTACTGTTTTTGTCACCGCCAAATGTGAAATTTTACAACACTCTATATGTTGCAGAACACGACAATATTTCTCCCCAATTGTAATAAATTTTCACGACAAATATCAAATATGCAATCAGTAAAATTCAAATAATTCAAAATAAATATCAAATGTACGATTGGTAAAATAAAATCAAATAATTCAATAGCAGTAAATATAAACTAACTACGATCAATCAATAAATCAAATTTATATTCCCTGGAAAAATTGTCAAAATACTTTCAAATTCAAATTCCCTCAATGTTATATGTTTTTATCTCTGGATCACCTGTACTTATTCCAGATCTCTTTCCCTTCCTTCACATGTAAAGCTGCGATATTTTCAAGCCCCACGTTTTGGAAGCCAGTTATTGTGATATTTAAAGTCTTGGTGCGCCAAGCTATTAATTAGCTAATTAAATTTTTTGATTAATTAAAATTATTTAAATGATATGATTATGACTCTATCACAATTTTGAATTCTTTTATCTCAGGGTTAAATTCGTGCTTCAATATCTATGCTATTACATGTGAAAGGTAAGGTCCAAAGAGTACCGGAATAATAAAAAACACATATGATCTAACACTATATATTGAAATAAAAATAATGAAATAATTCACACTCAAACAAAACTATCTCTCTCTGATGATGAGTGGTCCAAATCCTTGTTATTTGTAGACTATATTATTTACTCGTGGCCGCTCCCTAAGTAATCAGCAATCTTATAATAAATTATTGCAAGTATCTCGTCCTTAATGATCTCCTTCAAATGCACGAATCGTTCAAATTATGCTAGCTTCTTCTTCTCTCAATAAACTGAATCTCTCGTTAGCCTGAGTGAAAAATGACTCTTGGAATATCTTTTCTTTACGATAAACTGAATCTCTCGTTGGCCTGAACAGTGACTCTTGGAATATAAGTAGAAAAATATGACTTACAATATTTTACTGGATCAGCTTCTGTCAGATACACTAACTACACGAAAACTCACAAACTTTCACTGCTACTGCTTCCTACCTCTGGGAAACTACCCGAGAACAACGGCCGTTCGCCTTGCACCCTTGGATACCAACTGACTATTTTTTCTCTCTCAAAAATCTAGCTAAACTTTCATTCCTACATACCTATCCCACCTTTTTCAATCTCCGCCAATCAAAACTCGTCACAATTCCCCATTTTTTCATTCCGATAACAAACAAATTTTTACCTATAATTATAAAATTTCCTAAAACTTATTTACAAATAATATTTTTCTATAATTCTTAAAAACTAACAAAAACATATTTCCAAATCTCTTCTATTGTCTATAATCGCTGCGTTAATGTATTTGGAAAAACCCGGTTCAATTGTCTTTGGGATTTCACTTAAAATTATGCGGGTCACTCAAGTATAGTATAACAAAGGAAATAATTTATGCATAGCTTACATTTTGTTTAATACAGGTAATCCAAAAATTTAAATATTTTCCTTCTTCGAAATGTTTGTTGGGTATTATCCTAATTATCTGAATTATTTTAATGTTTTTGAATCTTGAAATATTTTAGACAAACCAATATCTTTCTCGATTTTACATATCAGAACAATATATATATATATATATATATATATATATATATATATATATATATATAATATATATATATATATATATATATATATATAATCTGCGTGTAAGTAGACTCACACCATCATCCTGCACAATTAAATTCGGTAATAAAAACCCTAATAACAAGATCTGAGAAACTGGCAGATAAGGAAGATAAGAACGAAGAAATGCAAAAAGTCAAAACAGCTCTAAGAAAAAATGGCTTCTCCATGTATACGATTGAAAAGGCACAGAAATCCCGAAACAAAATCAAAGATCCAGAAAAAGAGGAAAAACCAGTCGGAAAAACTATCCTGCCCTATATAAAGGGTACGACAGACAAAATCAGCAGAGTGCTACGTAAAAACAACATAGAAACTATTTTTAACACCGACAAAAAAATCGCAACCATATTACCATCGGCGAAAACAAAAGTTGCATTGGAAAATCAAGGTGTATACAGAATCCCGTGTGAGGACTGCGATAAATCGTACATCGGACAGACAAATCGAAGGATACACATAAGTTAGACGCGAAGAACATCGAAACGCCATCGAAAGAAAACAGAAAACTTCATCTCTAGCACAACATGCCATCAACACAGGACACAAAATCGACTTAAATGGAACAACAATGCTAGCCAATATCGAAAATAAGGCCAAACGTGTAATCAGGGAAGCCATAGAGATCGAAAAACATCCAAAAAATTTAAATACCAGAGACGATGCCCAAAGACTCCCAAATACGTGGAAACCAATTCTACAGAAAAACGTAGAAATTAAAATAGCGAAGAAGACCCCGCCCACTCTGCGCACAGGACCAATAACAAGAAGCGCTTCAAGGTATTTAAACTTAGCGAGCAGCGACCGATAAATCAGTTCTCCTGAAACATCAAGACGAAGCAGAACTAATCTGACTTGACAATGGCAAGTGTGACCTTGCCGAAACGTCGTCAAAACAATGGTTTTTCTAAAAACCAAAATTACTTAACGCGGAGTCAAACCCGGAAAACAACTGAAATCACTTATAGCTCCCGCGGAAGTTTCAAATCCAATATATATATATATATATATATATATATATATATATATATATATATATATATATATATCTATATTGTGGAGTCATCGGAGATCTCTAACCTTATTGATAGATCTGTTTTATTCCGATCATTATTTGTTCAAGTGATTTTTGAATTATTTTTGTGAATGTAATTTGAACAATAATGGGAAAAGACGGATTAATTAATTGAAATCCATACATCTTTGAATTATTAGTTCAAACAGTTCCAGTTTTCTGAAAATTTTAGATTTGTTTTGCATTAAATTTTTTGAACATGTGTAACTAATACTTTTTTTAAAGGGTAGGGTCTTTAGCATTACGACCGACCCAAAACTTAGAGGACCGGGAACTTTTCTGTGGGGGCTACCATACCTTAGCCGATGGGCTCCAGTTATGGCGTTGCAGACTTGCCTTTTGGTCTTTGTTGTTAGCGTCACCTGTGGGAGTATCATGGAAAAGTGAGATAGGGCATGCTCGCAGAGCCCTTTGCATAACAGTTCATTGCTTGCGCAGGGATGGATGTTTCTCAGTGTATTATAGTAGAATCATCCACTCTTTGGCCAGTTGGATGATCACCGAGACCCATACTAACCATTTAATCTCCCTCTTATATAATAAATGAAACTAAATTTATTGATAATTTTCTTCTTCTTCACGTGCCATCTCCGCTACGAAGGTTGGCTATCATCATGGCAATTTTGACCCTGGAGGCTGCCGCTCGGAACAACTGTATGGAAGTGCAAGCAAACCACTCCCTGAGGTTTCTCAACCACGACATTCTTCTCCTACCTATGCTGCCCTACCTTCAATCTTTCCTTGCATAATTAGTTGTAACAGTTGATATTTATTCCCACGTGTAATATGTCCCAGGTATTGTAGTTTCCTCATTTTAACACTCAATACGACCTCCTTTTGTTTGTTCATCCTGTCTAATACAACTTGGTTAGTTATCTTATCCTTCCAGGAGATTTTTAACATTCTTCGGTACGCCCACATCTCAAATGCCTCCAGCTTACCCATACATTGCTTATTGATAATACATTGTGTTAATACCTTACACAATTTTTACCAAATCAGAGAAATTATTCTACAGTGGAACCTCGATTATCCGTCAGGGCACCGGACCAAGGGTATGACGGATAATCGAACAGACGGTTAACAGAACATTAAAAAATTTGACAATATAAGAGATATTTATGTTAGTACAGTCGAATCAATTTGATATAAATTATTCCGAAATCTTTGTTTTTTTATTGTTACTTCACATATTTCAACGGCTGAATTTCTTAATCGACGTAAAATCATTAAATCTACCTTATTTGCTTCTTCTTGCCCAGAATACCACTTGATGAATTGTTGTATGCACGATGCAGTTCCTCTAGCTTCTTTACGCAAATCTTTGTGAATTGTAATAGCATCATCAACATCGCCACCATAAAAGTCGGCTTCTGAATCAGTTTCGTCCGACTCTATTGCCATTTCAACGATTTCATCGTCTGTCAGTAATCGATAACTGTTTGTGTCCCTATCACAAATTAACCATTCGTTTATGTCATCTTTAGGCAACGAAACCAAAACAGTTGATTCAGCCATAACTTCATTTAAGGGGAGCATTTTTATTTTAAGTTAATTCAAGCCATAATTTATTCCAGGCTCTTTTCAGCGTTATTTCCGAAACATCAGCCCAAGCATCCACAGCATTGTCGACTGCGTGTTTTAAATTGTATGCTTTCCGGCATGCTGGCAAAGAATATTACTCTTCCATAACTAGGTTTTAAATACATTTTTTTCTGTATCTTCTTTTGAATGTGTTAATGACCGAATGATTCATTGGTTGTATCAATGATATATCGCAGGCAGAAAAGAGTACGTGATATTTTTATCTTCACTCCGCAGCAATTTATCTGTAGGATGGGTAGGTGCATTGTCCAAAGTGTGTAATTTTAAAATATATTTTTTCCTAATATTGAATCTAATTATGTTTCCTTTTGACTAAACATTTCATTTTAATTAATCACATAATTAATTATTTTGGCAGCATATAAAAACATAGGAAGACTAGTTTCTGTGAAATACAACTTATAGACAGATAATATAGAAAGGACAATACTAGACACTGTGTAATATACCTATAAATATTTATTATATAATATTAAACTACGATCATGGTAACCATACAATGTTTATATTAGGTTAAATGTAGGTATATGCCATCGAGTAAGAATCTATGGAGAGGGCATCAGGTGACTAAAAACGACCTAACTTCGGCCATATTGGTATTATTGTTTTGAAACTTTTGACAAATCGTATATGTTTGGTTATATTTGTTGTTTTTCGAAAATTTTCAGTTTTATAATAATTTTATAGAAACTGTAATATATTGTGATAGTGCATAATAATGGTTTCTTGTTCTCAACGTAGTTGCAGTAGCAGAAGCAATGTTAATAAAAAATCTTCAGGAATATCGTTCCACAGGTTACTATACAAATATGTAAACAAAGTAATGGCCCGTACTTCAGAGAATAAATTAATACTATTTGACTGTAATAATTTATATTTATATATAATATATCGTGTTTTTAGTGTTTACCGCGGGATAAATAAATCATAGTTTATTAAAAATGTATTGCACTTTTTTAGATTATGATTAAATCTTCTGAATAACTAGTCATATTTGTATAGTAGTTTTATTATTATTAAGTCTAGCCCTGATGTCACCGCCATATTGGTATTCTCGTTAGCCACTCCTACCTATGCCATTTTTAATACATATGTTAATATGCTCATAGCTTCTCCATAGAGTCGACGATATATATATATATATATATATATATATATATATATATATATATATATATATAATACTTTGGAACTTTTCAGATAAAAATATTATGTAAACTTGTAGTTATTAATTAATAAAAAAAATACAAACAGATATTTTTTAAAATAAATAAAATTATTTACGTATTTTCGTATTAATTTATAAAAAGCTATTTACCATTTTTTGATTATATTTGGAGTAATTTTTGTATTAAGAAATTATTATGTTATGAAGGGACAAACGGAAGTTCAAAAATCCATTAATAATTTGCCGAGATAATTGCAAACAAAAACAAAATCAGTTTTGATCGGATTTAAAAAAAGGGATATACCGTTATAGGTAATGTCTGATTATAATAGTCAGCAAAGAATTCGTCTTAATTTTAATGTAATATAATTTCTCTATAATGAAATAATCAAACAAAAGTTAAGAAGTGCACAAATTTAATCGAAATTTTTAACATAAAATTCAATATAAAACATAAAAATCTAACAATAAATGTCTTAAATAATCTGTTTCCTTCAGCAGCATGAATTACAGCTTGACACTGGCTTGGCATGCTTAAAAATAAATTATCTATTTCGTTTTGATGTAACATGTTAGAAGATTTTGAAGACCTTGTCTAGCCTGAACATTGTGCAGATGGGAAGCAATCCATCTCTGAAGCATATCACATCCATGCTCGATTGTGCTGGTCACGTCTTTATTCTGAAACCAATCTCTTACTTTTGCTGCAGTATGTGGCCTTGCATTATCTACCAATCAGGACCTGCCGTAGTGGCAAATGGAAAAACAGCAGATTTTAAGATACGACCAATTTACTCAAAGTGCCTTCGACAAAAACGAGAACAGTTCGATGATGAAAAATTCACATTCACGTTATTTCAGCCCACATCATAACTTGTAGATTACTATATGGACGAACACCCTGTATATGTTTGAGTCTCTCTTGATGACCAGGTTCTCTCCAAATTCTCGCTTATTTTGATTCAAACTAGAGACAAAACTTAGCTTCATCTGTGAATAACACAGAACTCAATTTTTTTAAGCCCCAATCCCAATGCACTGTTGTTTGTTCATTCGTCATTTTTAATTCGTCGAGTCCACGATTTTTATAGCGTATCTTTGGAACCCCTAAAGTTTGGGTTATGTTTGATCAAACCGTTTTGACCAAACCCTCAAAGTTTGGTCAAACAAGATAATGTTATGGGTATTTTCTGAGGCCCCACCTTCACGTCCAGTTATAATCACATATCGACGATCTAATTCTACCACGTAGGTACGGATCCTGTGGAGGAGTAGTTTCACGTTGAGTACCTTCACCATCCTCAATCATATTCATAACAATTACCATTTGAACATTTCTTAAATACCGTCGCCCAATGACTATCGTTGCGTCTAATATTCTTGTTGTAGTAAAATTTTAAGGTTAATGCAGACTTTCTTTAAATTTTGAAGCAGTTTTTCTTTACAATCTAAAACAATTAATCGTACCTATTTGAGGCGTAGTCACTTTTGCCTTAATAAATCAGTACAATTGGCATTAATTCTCATGGCATATCTTGGTTTGTAGAGAATAAGTTTATAAATCGAATGGTATTTATTAACAAAAAAGCGTTTACTAAAAAAGTGGTATAACAGTGGTTTTCCTTAGACATTTTTGATGTGTGTAGTGTGTATATAACACGAAATTATTGTTAAATGTTTATCCCGGATATCACAAGTTTAAACACCACTTATTGCTGCCTATAATAAGCTTCTACAGTTATTTAATAAAGACCAATAAATTATTGAGTAATAAAACTACTAAAGAAAAGTTCAAAAAATAATTGTCTTTTCAAAAATCGTCTTTAAATGAGTAGCTAACAAAGTGACGTTTTTTTGCTAATAAACAAATAATTAGAATAACTTTGTTATGTTTTGTGGAATATTTTTAGTTGGATGATTAGGTGGATCTAAAAACTGGTTAAAAAACAAACGTTTAACAAACTAAAAAGATCCACTAAGAAACTGTAGCTGGCTGTATACCATATATCACAAAATTTTTTATTTCAAATCCTTTATAAGAGGTTTATAATAAAATACCCAAACGGGCTATCACAATTACTATCACAACAACATTTGGTACCTGGTAAAAATAAAAGATTTTTTAAGTTATAAGTTCATGAACATAAATTACTGGTTATGTGTGAAAAATAAAGATGGTAGGTTGTTTTTGTGTGTTGACAAGTATGCCAGAAAAACAGAAAATTGATGGCTGAAAGGTGGTTTGGTATGATATTGTTCATACATTGCTCAAGTTATAACTCAAGAAAAACAAAAAGGCCCTATATGTTAAAAGGAACATTTGGTACCTGAGAAATATAAAAAAAGAATGAGTTATAAGTTTGAGTTTAGGTAGGTATGTGAAGTTAATAGGCTTATGGAGTGTCTTGTGAAAATATGTAAAACTGCAAGAGTAGTTGTGTTTAAGATGGATCTGTCAAATTTACTAAAGTCTCCTAGAGGCTAAAGTCCCCAGAGATCTGAAAACCAAAACCTAAGGGAAAGTGGATGAGTAAAAGGAGTTATAATAAAAAAGAAAAAAACACAGTATGAAAAGGTTAAGATATATGGTTGAGTAGGTGAAGATGTTTCAAAAGCCATTTGGGTATTGGTAGTTCAGTTAATTTGAACTTCTTTTATTTCTCATTGTGCAGCATACATACTGGAGAATTGAATAGTATCTTATTAGCTATTAAGCTTATATATAATAAAAAGGTTGCCATTGCTAAGACTATCTAGCTTCCATTTTACGCACTCATATCTCCCTTTGTCCAAAAAATTCATCACTCTTGACACCACTCTTCTTGATTAAACAGTAAGCTTACCCTTATATGAATTCCGTGTCACATTGGTATACCTGGTAATGAACTCGCAGATTATCATGCTAAATCGGCTTCAATAGACATCACATCAACCATTTACATCAAAATTTATAAAGATGTAAAAACAGAAAAGATCAGGATCACCAGGCTGTTATGGCAAACACACTGGAGCTCATTAAATACACCCTTATACAATCTTACAATTATACGAAGAATCCATATAGGCATACCAAACTAACAAAGTTTCCTGCTGACATGGGATATCCGTCCTATCTGTCAAGAATGCTATTGCCAACTAACAGTGAAACACATCCTTCTGAATGTCATCAATTCAGTGAAATAAGATGACTGTTAAAACCTAATATTCCAGTGAGGTGCGATATTATTAGAATGGTTGCGAACAATAGTTGTACGAGCAATAAAACATAACACAAACTTTTATACAGTGACGACGTAAAATATTTGCATAAATTCAATATTTTTGTAACGAAAAATATTTTGACAAAATCCTCTGACAGGTCGATTTATAGATTGGATTGCATTTCGGAAAAAAGTATATATTCTAAAATTATTATTTTGTTAATTATGTGTTTGTGTATGTGTTTGTTTTATTGGCACTGGTTTTGACAACCAACTGGCCAGTCAATTTGTTTTGAGTTCTCTCTTTACACAAGATATTGTTAGTATTTACATTTAAAACTATTGTATTGACAGTTAAGACATGGAATGTTATGTTAGAAACTTACTTACTAGTTTACTCTGTTTTTGCTGTTTTGTTTTTTGTATTTTTTTTTTACTTTTTTTTTACTTTTATTTATTTTTATTTTTTTTATTACTACGCTAAGCCATAAACCCGATTCGACACCTCGGAGGTTTAGATCTATTTTGTTAATTAAAAATTATATCGCAAATTTTTAAACGAAAATGTGAAACAGTAAGTGTTTGTGAATGTTTTTCTTTTGTTATTTTTTGGTATCAATGTGTTTTGTTATTGTGTCACATTACTAATTAATGTATTTTTAAGTATCTTATTGTGAACTTTAAAAATAATGGTACTACGTACCGTTTGTATATTAATTGTACGTTTAAGTGATAAATAATGAATTGACATTTTAATTATGAGTGGCTGTGGTGACGAGTCTGGGACACAACAAGTTTGTGAATTATGGAATACTAAGTATCCAGATCAATATATTAATCAATCAACGCTAAGTGGAATAGAACAGAAAAAAAATTGCAGCGGAAAACTAACTAAGCAAATTTATGGTTTTGAAATATTGAAAAAAAAAAATAATAAGTTGCACTCGTACACAAGATAATTTAGTACAGGAGCTCAACTTGCGAAATTATGATGGAGCGATGTAATAATGACCCACAATTTGCAAAACATGCGTTTTCGGACAAAGCACTATTTTACTTAAATGGCACTGTTAATAGGCAAAACTGTAGACATTGGTCAGATACTAATCCTCATTGGATGATGGAGGAGCATACGCAATGTCCATAAACAGTTAACGTTTGGGCAGGAACTGTTGGCAACAATATTTTTTATTAAAGGAACGTTTACTGCAAAAAAATGTTTAGAATTTTTTCAAAACGATATTATTCCTTCAATAGCTGCGCTATGTCCAGATAATCGAAATCCAAAAATGCCTAGTATTTTGATATGGTTTTAACAGGATCGCTCACCACCCTATTATGGGATGATAGTGCGTGATTATTTAAATACTGGTTTTCTCAATAGATGGATAGGTAAGCGAGGTAGTTTAGAGTGGCCAGCAAGATGTCCTGATTTAGCCCCCTTGATTTTTTACTTTTGGGATTAGCTTAAATATAAAGTATACATAAATAAACCAGGAAATATTGAAGAATTAAAAATACAGTTCAAAATGTGGTAGGACTTATTTTTTCAGAAAGATTAAATACAGTTTTAGAAGAATTTCAATACCGTCTTGGTTATTATCAGGAAGTAAACGGCATGTAGTTTCAACATTTAATTTAATTGCAAGATATATTATGCAACTTAAATAAAAAAAAATGTAATAAACATTGTATCAAAATTGTAATGAACTTTCCTCTAATTCACGAACTGATGATTTAGACTATAAGAGTCTAATATTTTTGAAATCGGTTTTTAAAGCAAAATTTAAAAACCGAAAAAGAATATTTTCGTTACATTACATCAAAAAATTAGTATTTCGAAGAAATGCAATTCCAAATATAAATCGGTCCGAGGATTACGTCAAAATATTTTTAGTTACAAAAATATTGAATTTATGCAAACCTTCACGGCTTCACTGTATGACATTTCGATAAGTATCTGCAGGGACTATATTTACAACTTAAAAAAGATTAATACGGGCACTTTTAAATTTGAAACAAAGAATGTATATAGAACGTATTTTAAAGATAACGACATCATGACTACGAAAAACATTATAAAATTTCATCTTTATTAATTCACAAAAACGACATCAACTTACTAGACCATATGACAGACATCAATACAATGTTTAAAAGCAAACTATAAATCTACCAAATTATAATTATGATAGAATTCGTAATGGACCATTGTATTCTACAATTAAAATATAATTGTAATCATTTACCGGTAGGAGTTACAACACTAACGAATAATCAATTTCAAACGAAAATTAAACATTTATTACATCAGCATGACTTTTATACTCTACAAGAATATTTTGCCACAAATATTCGTTTCCTAAAAAAATCAGTCTACTGCTTTCCATAAGCTTCCTGGCGCTTAACTATCGTTTAAACTTAAAATTGTTAGCATTGAGGAATAATCGAAAACGTTGCTGAATAAAAAGGAATGTTTATTCGAACCAATTTACTTCTAAGGCTTTTAAAAGTTGTAAAACCATTCACTGTGTACATTTTATATACTGTTCTTGTCACAGGTTCACTAAGATGACATTCTATTTTTCTGAACTTGTGAATTTTAAAAACAATATCTCGGAACTGCGGAAGGCAACGGGAAACTACTACATTAAAGATCTGTAAGATATCTCTAAAACAGTAATCATAGTAATGACAACAAGAAACATAAACAGGATTGATCACGGTAATCGGAATTCGAGATCCGGTAGGAGAGGCATAAATCACGAGGACCCCAGAGCATCTCAGATCGTCAGCAAGCGAATACCCAGTGATATACTGAAGAAAACACCTGTACAATAAAGAATAGGTACGTAGAATGTGCGAAGTCTATAGCAACACGGAAAAGCTCATAACCTGATACAAGAAATGCAACGCATAAAGATAGACATCCTTGTCATATATTGCACCAAAAATTTTACTAGTATTTTTATGTTATCTTCATCTATTAGTTTCAGCAACTCAGTTGGTGTATCATCTGGACCACAAGCTTTCCCAATTTTAGCATTTTTTAAAGTGTGTTCTACCTCTGATTTCATCATTTCTGGGCCGTCAGTACAATTATGGTAGAATTAGGTAATATTATTTCTGCCATCTTCAAACAACTCTAATATATTTATATAGTTGCCATTCTCTTATTTACAATAATTTTGTTGTTATTGTCAACTAGTACAGAGGGAACACCCGTTTTTTAAATATGTTGCTTATTTCTTTTACTTTTTGTGCACATTAAAAATGTCGTGCCTTTTATTTCATCTCTATAGATACCTAAATTCTAATTCATTCGATTTTATAAGTCGATCCTGATCCATCAATTTCAAGATATCCATTTATTTTTCTTGATAAAGTTACTTGTATAATCATTGTTTGTGGAGATTTTGTTAACTTTGTTTTTAAATTCATCCCACAGTTCCTCTGGTTCTTCTAATTGTTCTCCGATGTTCTTTATTCTATTGTTGAATTCTTTTTTAATGCTATCTTTTATGCTTATATCGTCAAAGTTAATTATATTGGTTTTTACCATATAAACGTCTAAGGTCAGTACTTTTGTAACAAAAGTTTACAAATACGTAAATAAAACAATCAAGCAAAAAAATCCAAGAAGCCAAGGCATTGTGGCTATCAAAAAAATTTGCAGAAATAGAAAGATTAGAAAAAAACATGACATCTTTAACACATAGGTACAGGGAAATTAAAGAAACAGCTGGCATATACAAAATACAGGCAGGCATTCCATTTCTGTTGCTACTAGCTTATTGCTGTTTTTCTTGTTTATAATCCAATTTTCAGCCCCATATGTCAAAATACTTCGCATTAATGTTTTATAAATTTGTGTTTTTGTTTTCATATTTCGGTGTCTATCCCACCATACTGAGTTAAGTTATCGGATTGCTGTTCTTGTTTGTTCTAATCTTTGCTTAATTTCTTCCTCTGTTGTTGCTTTTTTTCTGATTATAAACCCCAAGTATTTAAATTTATCCTTTTCTTTGATTTTTACGTTGTCGTCAATCTGTAGATCTTCTATGACTTCTTCACTTGTAGATAGGAACTGTGTTTTCGCGAGGTTAATATCTTAGCCAGTCTTACTATATTCTTCTTGTAGTTTCTTCATCATGTAACTGAGGTCTTCTTGGTCTTGTGCAATTACTACTTGATCGTGTGCAAAGCTTAACATATATAGGTATTCATTTCGTACCGGTACTCCCATGCCTTTGCATTTTCTTTTCCATGTAGTCAAAGTTTTCTCTAAGTATATTAAGAATAGGGTTGGAGATGTGAAATAACTTTGCAGGAGCCCTTTTGTTGTGGTTAAGTTTAATATGATTCTTGTTCCCATTTTATTGGACACTTTATTTTCTTTATACAAAGCTTTTGTAGTTTCTATGAGCTCCGTCTGTATTTCTAAATTGTACATTGCCTCCCATAGTTCTGACCTTGGTACAGAGTCATACGCCTTTCTTAGATCCACAAATGTCAAATGTATATCTCTATTTTTTGCTTTGTTAGTTTTCCAACAGTTGTTCCAGTGTTAATATGTAGTCTATGCGTGATCTTCCTGCCATGCAGTCTGCCTGATCCTCCCCGCTTTTGCCTTTTATCGCTTTATGTATATTTTCTTGCAGTATTTTCCTAGATAATCTTCCTATTGATGATATTTAGCTTATTCCTCTGTAGTTTTCGTATGGTTTTCTATCCCCTTCTTAAATATAGTTGTCATATATGCGTCCTTTCAATCCTTTGGGAGCTGTTCTCTATTTATGGCTTTCTGAAATATCCATTTTATCATCCGGTATAATTTTTTTGAGTCGTACTTTAAAAGCTTAGGTGAGATGCCTCAATCCTCTCAGTACTTTCAGGATCCGAAGTACTTGTACCTCCTATGTATGTTTCAACATTTTAGCAGGTTGTTTCCCATTCTTCATTCTTTTGTTGTGATATTTGTTTTTTCACTTCTCTACATTTTTCTCTATATTCTTTATAAATTTCATCGTTGTTTGTAGTCAGCCATTTTCTGTATGGCTGCTTTTTTTCTTCAATTATTCTTTTTGTTGGTTCATTTATTTCATAATAGTGCTGTTTATTTGTTATATGTTCTCCCTCCATGGGCTTCGAATACTGCTTGTTTTATACTCGCCTTTATATGCTTATCTATTTCTTCGATGTTGCCGTATCTGAATTCTATTAATTTTTGGTATAGACGTTTTTTAGTATATATTGTATAGTTTTATAGTTGATTGATTTTTCTTGGAGTAGTTCTATATTGTATTGTTTTTCTCTTATAGTGTTTAACGGTTCTTCTGTAGAGGGGGTCTTGTTATTTTTTTAAATTAATGCCCATTTTTGCTGTCAGTAGTTTATGATCAGTTCCACATTCTGCCCACCTTCTAACTCTCACATTTTTTATGTTTATTGTGGTATCTTGTTTGATTAATTCTTCTTCTTCTTCTTCGTCTAGCCATTCACGTCCACATCTGAACATAAGCCTCTTCAAGTCTTCCTTTCCATTGTTTTTATTGTACGCTACTTGTAGCCAATTTTTCCCGGCAGTCCTTTTCAGATCATCTGTTCATCTCATAGGAGGTTCTGATTAATTACGTAGTCAATTATCGATTTTAGATTTCGCGTTTCTTGCGTCCATGTATATTTATGAATATTTTTATGTCTGAAGAATCCGTTGGTGATTTTTAGGTTGTTTAGTTCGAATAATTCAATCAGATGTTCTCCTCTATCGTTTTGTTCATCCTCTCCAAATCTCCCCATTACTACTAGTTCTAAATAAATTCATAAAATTAAAAACAAAATATACATTATTAAACAAAAAAAAGAAAAATCAATATAGTACAAAATTCAGAAATGAATTACTTATAATACAAAAAAATATAAAAAATATATCAAAAAAATTTACCTTGAAAGGCTTAAGTCCCTTAGAGCTCTTTACAATAGCTAAATAAAATTGTATTTTTTTTTTGTGTTTTGGCTTGGACAATTGTCATTCAGCCAGTCTCAATCAAGATAAGTTTATTAATGTAGTGAGTGTATGTGTTTGTGTGTGTAGAGTAATTGTCTTGATACTTCGCAAAGTCGACGTCATTGTCTTTGCTAAGAGACGCTAATTGTATCCGAACGTCTGCGGTCCCTCTGGTGAAAATAAAATTGTAAAACAATTTTTATATGATTTAGAAACAAAAAACTAAGTAGACAGTAACTATTTGATAAAACAGATAAGCAAGGGAGAGATTAAAGCGTCTCTAAAAGGACAAAAAAGAGAACATAACCTGGGTATATCAAAATTCTTACAAATAAAAGAAATAGATGTAGTTAAAAGGCCTTACCGCCTTACGCGAAATATGGAAAAATTCTATGACCATTCTCCATTTCTGCAAACATCAAAATGGAAATATATTCAACTTATAGTTTTAAAAATTTATATTATCATATTGATACTTATTATATTTATCAGAAATATAATTCTCAACTCTATCTGGCTGATTGACATAATTGTGGTCTGTATTGTTCAAATGCCGACAAAACACAGGCTGAAAATGGATCTCTTACAGAACTGAGGAACGTCAATATACGGAACCAAATATGTGAGTAACAGTTCTGTAATCATCTATACATGGATGTATAGACCCCCACATTCACACCTTCAAGGCCCCAATCCTTTTAGAATGTAACAGGTTCATAAACATAGAAAATATCTTGAATTTAAAAAATGATATTCAGTAAATTCTTACTTAACTACATTCGTTTCATTCACAAATAAATCCCGACTACGAATAGAATAACAGTAACACTAAAAAGGGTTTAAGTATTTCGGAGTTATCCATGGCAGGAAAATTACATGGAATGTGTACCTCGCAAATATTTACTTCTTTTATCGAGCCAGAACCATTCTGTAGTATCAAAAAATTCTCATAAGTAAGCAAAAACGTTATAACTACCCAAAGTACTCTTAGAACTGCAGAAAATTAAACTCAGAGTAATTACAAATACAAAGTTATTACTATTAACTGGAACATATCAACTAAGAGATGAAAGGCTATCACAGAAAAGCATGCAGGCAGGTCGGATGTATGAATGGAGAATGAATGAATAAAGGTAGTGCTTCGGAAGTGATGCCGGCCTTACAGCGGCCATTCCGCTTCCGGATCGCTGGATGACAGAGGAGGGTCTGGTTTAGCAGGTGGCGTTCAGCGTAGACTCGGCGACGAGAGGGCATTTTAAAGTACCTCGGGAACTATCGCCGGCAGTACGAAGAAACGAATCCTGCACTAAGGTCAGTCAGGCGGCGTCCTGGACTGAGATGTCTTTTGAAGATTCCAGACCCCCCCTCTATAAAGACGAAAAAAAAATGGCCTCCCTACCATCCTACGTAATCATAGATTGGTAATCGGTACTGGGGAAATTGAAAACACTCAAAAGCATACAATTATAAGGTCTACTGGATCAAAATTACTATGAACCAGGTAAATTAAGAATAAACGAACTGGAATAATATATAGATTAAAGAAAGTTACCTGAAATTGTAGAGGATTAAGATTTCGTAGATGGTTGTCCAGGCTGTCGAGGTGTGTTTGGACGTTTTTCTTTTGCAAAGTTTGGTAGGTTCCTTACCCATCGTACTAGGTCTTGGATGACACATATCTTTCTTACTTCTTCATTACTTTTACAGTCGTATAGAGTAGGTATATAGCTTGCTACTACTCTTAATGTTCGCATTTCCATGGTTACTAACATTCTTTTCGTTGTTGTATTTCCCTCTCTAGAAAGGGTTTTCTTCTAGATTCTTACTTTACTTATGGTGCTCACATTTTTTTTTATAATATTAGTGATGTCTTTCTTGTTTGTGACCTTACTTCGTCTTTTAGATTTCTGTCACTCGCTATTTTTACACCCAGGTTTTTGAATGCCGATATTTGTTCTACGCTCTAATTGTAGATTGTAATTTTTTAAAATAATTGTTTTCTTTATAGATATTTGCATGTTTAATTTGTTTACTGTTTGCTTAAACTACACTTGAATGCAAAAAAATCGACTCAAAATTATTTTGCGAAAGTACGTCTCCTGTTTCAATCAAAAAAGGTGTAAATTTAAAAATATTTCTTCTTCTTTAAGTTCCATCTTCTATCGAAGGTTGGAAATCATCATGGCTATGCGGACTCTGTTGACTGCCGCTCTAAAAATATTTAGTGTACAATTATTAACCTAATTATTGAGTTTGAAAAAAGTTTTGATTTTGGTAAATCGGGTGACGTATTACAAATAAATAATGCAACACGTAGAGAGGGGGTCATAATTTGACCCATTGAAATCGACACGCACCCACTTAATATCGTAATAACATTGACATTGAATAATTAACATTGGTTAACATCGTAAGAATCAATTTCCATAACAGCCCAGTAATACATCAGTCAATTAAGTTCGCAACTTCATAACAAATGGATCACATCCGTCAAAGCAACTCAAGCAGTAGCATTATTGAGAGAAGACCTGAACCAGAAAGCCGTGGCAAATCGACTAAATTTAGGCTAATCTGCTGTGTCCCGAGTGTATCGTCGGTACCAAGATACTGGTGATTATGTCCGCCGACAAGGAGGAGTTCGTAAACGAATAACAACAGAGAGAGATGATCGATTTCTTGTATCTAAATCTTTGAGAAATCGACATTTGACTGGTGCTAATCTCAAAGAAGAGCTTAGAGAGGTCCGAGGTGTGGTTACCAGTATTTGGATAGTCAAAAGGAGACTGAAAATAGCCGATATGACACCAAAAAGAGCAGCTACTGGTCCCAAGCTAACTACAGTCCAGAAGCAAAGACGACTAGAATTTGCTCGCGAACATCTGGATTGGGACGACTATCAATGGAGTCAGGTATTATTCTCGGACGAAAGTAGGATCTGCCTACAAGGCAGCGACAAGAGGCGTCGAGTCTATAAAAGGCCAGGGGAACGATTTGCTCAATGTTATATGGTGTGAACAGTGTATACAAGAAATTGTGTCATATGGAGGCGGTTTTTGTATGTTCTGGGCAGGCATTTACATGGATGGGAAAACCGATCTGGTTTTCGTGCCTGGTGGACGACGTGGAGGAGGTTTAACGGCAGATCGTTACATCAGAGATATTTTGGAGGAACACGCGGGATTTTTTGGTAATGCCTTTATTTTATTGCATGATAATGCACGATGTCATACCGCACGAGTCACCACCACCTATCTGAGTGAGATCGATATACCTACAATAAATTGGACTGCGTTGAGTCCGGACATAAATCCAATAGAACATGTTTGAGATGAGCTTAAACGAAGGGTCCGGAGCAGAAATCATGCACCAAGGAGCACAATGGAATTGAGAGCTGCGCTTAATGATGAATGTAAAGCAGTGCCTCAAGAATTTATTAGAAAAGTCATCCACTCCATGCGAAATCGATTGGAAAGTGTAATTAGGAATAGGGGTGGTAATATCAGATACTGAAAAACAAAAAAAATTATTTTGTAATTGATGATTTCTCTGTTCATTACGTCTTTCTTGGGATAGTTCCAATGATGAATATTTGAAAAACTCTGTTCGTATTGCATACTCTTTTTATAATGTGTCTTCCAAATAATAAAACAGCAGTTTTTGTAAGTACAATAATAAAGTTGTCAAAGTTGGATGACAAAGGGAATAAAAATAGATGGAGAATATCTAAACAACTAACGTTTCGCCGATGATATACTTATAATAGCTGAAGATCTAGATATGGCAAGAGAGATGGTACAGGAACTCGTTGTGGCTACAAAAAATGTAGGTTTAAATATAAATATCTCGAAAACAAAAATCATGACCAATTTGGTGCCCAACCAGAACATCAGTATTGGTGGGAAAGAAATAGAACTCGTAGATAGATATAAATACCTGGTACATGAAATTATGATTGGCAGAGATAACCAGACTCATGAAGTGAAGAGAAGAGTGGGCAGCATTTGGAAAACTGAGAGAAACTTTTAAAAGTGAGCTGCCCACATGCCTAAAGAGAAAGGTATTTGATCAGTGCGTCCTCCCAGTCTTGACGTACAGAGCAGAAACACTTACCTTAACAAAAGCAGCAGCTACCAAACTGAGAGTCACGCAGAGAAGAATGGAGCGGTCCATGTTAGGAATAACTCTCCGAGACAGAATAACAAACGAAGACATCAGGAGAAGAACTGGAGTGACTGACATCATCGAGAAGATAGCCAGACTAAAATGGAGATGGGCAGGACACATAACCAGAATGATAGATGGGCGATGGACAAAGAGGTTATTGGAATGGAGGCCAAGGGAAGACAAGAGAAGCGTCGGTCGACCACCTACAAGATGGACTGACGATTTAAGAAGACTCAATAAAAACTGCATAAGAGCGGCGCAAGATAGTCAGGGTTGGAAACATAAGGAAGAGGCCTATGTTCAGCAGTGGACTCTTGAGGCTGGATGATGAATAATAAAGTTACTGTTTGCACATTATATCTTGTTATTTTCATACTTCTTACATTAAAACTGAAGGTGTAATCTCAAATATCGCTTTGTCGATTGTTTTGCACTCAAGTGTAGTATAGGAGTATTTCTAAGGTATCCTCGTCTGCGGATATAATGTCTAGGTATATCGTCCGCGAAAGTAAAAGACGCAGGAAAACATGCTGCCAAATTAAAATGGAACTTCGCAGGACACAATGCCTGACTAAAGGATAAGAGATGGAACCACGAAATACAACAATGGAGACCATGGTTAGGAAAAAGAAGCAGAGGAAGAAAACAAACGAGATGGGCAGATGATATTAAGAAGATCGTAGGACATAACTAGAAGCAAGTGGCGCAAAATAGAAGACACTGGATTAATTTGGGGGAGACCTATGTAGAAAGTTAGATTTCTTAAGATTAGATTACTTAAATTACTGAAGAAGAAGAATATCGTCCGCATAATATAGTTTTATCCCGGTTATCATTGGTATTATATTGCTTAACTTGATTGTCACCCTTACGTATGTGTAGTTCTCGGTGTTCAGTTCTTCAACTACTTTTATTATTTTAGAATAAATGTTTTTCTTCTGTGGGAGATTTATTATATCAGGTAGTCTAACTCAATAAAAGACCTTATTTAAGTCAACAAAATACTTGAAAGCTACCTTGTTAAACTCTATGGCTTTTTCTTTGAATATTGGATATTATAATTTTTTTTTAATTGCCGTATTGCCAGATATTATCAGAAAATGTTTAAACGTTAGACCATAAACTAATAAACAATATTAACTATAAAGTTTTAGATCCCTGGCTTAATTTCCTCTTCTGTCCTCCTGTTCCTTTTTATTCATCACCCCAGAAATCAGACAGTGTACTTCTCTCCATTCTTTCTCTCCTCTCAACATAATGTTTACAATATTTCTTTCATCCAACCCGAAACCCATTCGCCTCTCGAAATCTCCCATCTCATTTGCCCATCTCTGGCAGTTAAAAATGTGGGCGGGAGCATCCGGTACCGCACAAACAGTACAGTCTGCCGAGGCAGATTTGCCTATTCTATTTGTGAAGGTGCCAAAACTACCATGTCCGGTCAGAAACTGTGTCAAGAAGTAGTCTAGTTTTCTGAACTTACATTCCCACCACGGTCTCAGATCGGGAATAAGCTCCTTCGTCCACCTTGCCTTTCCACTATCATTCGCCCATTCTCTCTGCCACACTACTATCGTTCTTTCTCTTTCATTCTCATGTATATTTACATGCATCCTCCTCGTATACATCCTCGCTCGCTCTTTACACAACAAAACGATCGGTATCACCGCTCCAATGACATATAGAGCCTCATTAGAGACTGTCCTATATGCACTAGACACCCTGAGGAGCATTCGCCTTTGCGAAGTCTCCATCAGCTTAGCGTATTTCGCAGTGTTTAGTACACTACACTACACAATGGCAGCGTAGGTTACTACCGACTGGAAAACTCCATTTAGCACCTTTCTGTTGGTGCTTCCTGGGCCTCCAATGTTTGGCGTCAACCGTATCAAGGCTTCCAGATTTCGGTTTGCCTTCTCTACTGTCTTTTGGATGTGTATTCCGAACATTAGACCTTCCGACAACCAGATTCCCAGATATTTAATTGATTTAACCAGTGCAACCTCTACATCCTTCACTATAAAACAAAGAGAGGATCTTTCCCGGGTCCCTTTGAGAACTAACACCTCAGTTTTCTGAGGCGCTAGCTCTAGATCGTTCTCTCTGATCCACCTACTAATGCGACGCAGGGCTATATTAGCCACATTAGCCATGTCCGTTTTCTGATTCGCCTTCACAACCAGTGCGAGATCATCAGCATAAGCTACAAGAGTGCATCCCCTTGGCATCTGTAACCTCAACACCCCGTCGTACAGGACATTCCACAGGATGGGACATAGTACTGAACCCTGTGGAACATCCTGCGACAAACTGATGCTGGTATCTTTTTCTCTTATGGACCTGTCAGTGAAGTATCTGTCAATTATGTTGACCAGGTATTCACTAACGCCCAATCCTCTAAGCCTGGACATAATTTTTTCCCATGATGCCGTATTAAAGGCATTCTTGACATCGAGCAGGATGAGAGTCACCCATCTTTTTGTATCCTGCGTAACTAAAGAGGTTACTTCTGTGACCGCATCTATGGTGGACCTTTTGGCCCTAAAACCATATTGGCGATCGGTGAGCGCATGATTTTCTTCTAGCTCTCGCTCAAGGCGGCCTTTTATAAGCTGTTCGTACAATTTAGCTATCGAACTAAGAAGACAAATTGGCCGAAATCGTACCTCTTCCTCTTGACCTTTACCTTTCGGTATAAAGACAACTTTAGCTTCTTTCAACGTTGTTGGAAACTGATGTTGTTCAAGCAGTTTGTTTAGCAATCTCAGAAAAACCTGCGGGTATTTTACTGCAGCGAGTCTTAATGTCTCCGGCATGACTCCATCTATGCCAGGTGCTTTTCGGATCTTTCATTATTTCACTTCCATTATTTCGTTTAAGAGGATATTCAGCTATCAAGCTCAAATCCATTTTGGGGATAGACTCCTTAAATATAGTAAACACCCAAAATACATAGATGTTACACTTGACAGAACGCTGAACTTTAAAGAGCATCTTACGAAGACTGCTGCAAAACTCCGAACTCGTAACAACATTCTGCAAAAGCTCTGCGGTACTACATGGGACTCCTCAGCACCCACACTTAGATCGACAGCATTAGGACTGGTATACCCTGTAGCAGAATACTGTGCACCAGTATGGATAAACAGTCCACATACTCACCGTGTTGATGTCCAACTCAACCAAGCCATGCGAACTATATCAGGAACAATCAAGGCCACGCCCACTTACTGGTTACCAGCTTTGAGTCATATAGCTCCACCACCCATCCGCCGGGAACATGCCCTTGTCAGAGAATTTACAAAAATCAATACTGATCCTGAGCTCCGCTCCCATGTCGGAACTTCCGCCAGAGACATAAATAGGCTCCGTTCAAGACACCCGCCTCTAAAAACAGCAAAAAGCCTAGTAGATCAAAACTTTAATGTAACTGAACGGTGGAGAGAACAATGGGAGAATAACGCTGCACCAGCTAACTGGAACATGCCATGTATTACAAGCAAACCTGAGGGCTTCAACCAACCGAGACGAACTAGGACCACACTCAATAGAATAAGGACGAACTGTGGCGGATGTTCCGACTCATTTTTTAGATGAGGAAAAATACAATCACCAAATTGCGACTGCGGCGCCGAAAGGCAAACAGTAAAACACATGGTAGAGGAATGCCCGATTAGATCCTATAACGGCAACCCTTCAGATTTCCTGGCTGCTACAAAAGAGTCAATCGAATATATTTATAATCTAGATGTTTGTTTGTAGAATAATATTTTTGTATTTACTGTTGTTTGTAATTTATATAATTTATATTATATGTATATATGAACCTGTGATGTAGCCATACGCTAAATAAATAAATAATAGAGGATATTCAGTTCTTTTAATAACGAATTACCCTTATATTTTATTAACTCATTCAACCATTAGTGACGAGCACACTCAGGCTAAAAACCTAGAACGACCTAAACGTCTTAGAACATAAGGCTGTGAGTACTCTGCAATCAACATCAAACCGTAGAATGTTTATGTAGCCATAAACCATTTTCCTACATTTAAATCTCCATGGGAGGTCAGAAAGAACTTTCGGGCTACTATAGCACTAGGTTATACATCAAAGACTTGGACAACTGTAAGGGTGGTGTACATAAACGAAATAAGGAAAGACACTACCTAAATCCTACAGACCAATCAGTCTTACATAATTTATGTGGAACACAATAGGTCTTACATCATTTCTGTTGAACACAATAGAAAAATTTCTTGATAGACATTATGAAGGAGCGATCTATGGAGGGGCGATATATTGGAGGATTATCTTCTCAATGGGAACCAGCATGCATATCAAGAAGGCGAAGTAGTTCAGAAAATCAGTCACTCCATTAATAATAAACACATTGCATTAAACGTCTTTAGGCGCATTTAAAAATGCACTAGCAAATTCTCTTTATGTGTGGCCAGCCCTCCTGTGGCGAGTATTAGTGGGTAACTTGTTCTCGATCCTTAACGCATAGTGGTAGAAGTGAAGGCCTATGCGAATGATCTAGTAATTATGGGATGAGGAAAATATGGTAATGTTCTATCCACCACATTCCAAAGAAGAGTAAATATCTTTATTAGGTCTTTCGACAGAGAAAACTCTCTGTCAATCCTAGTAAAACAGTAGTAGTCAGGTTCACAAGGAGATGGAACCTAGATAACATCTGGATGATAGAGAAAGTGCCAAAGTCGCGAATGAGGTCAAATATCTAGGAGTAATACTAGATAAACAGCTTACATGAAATGCTAATTTGGTAAGAATAAATAACAAAGCAAAGCTTTCCCTTTGGACATGTCGAACAATACGTGGGATATAACGGAAAATATGGGCTATAAAACCCAAAAAGAAGTACTGGCTATATATGACTGTCATCAGATCTACGATTACGTATGACCACTAATATGGTGGTCTAAATGCCAGTAAAGAGAAGCTAAATAAGCTTCAACGACAAACATGTTTAATCATAACAGGAGCGATGTAGACTATCCCAACCGCCCCCGTAGAGGTCATGTTTGACCTGCCTCTATTACATATATAGATGGATAGATGGAGAAGGAGACGAAGCTAGGAGCATACAAAAGGCCATGAAGTAGCACAAAAGGATACAGGAATCAAATCTGGAAAGATAATAAAAATCATCCAGTTGATTTTGAGTTGAAATAAGAGTTGAAAATGGTACCAGATACAATGCAACCTAAATATAATCTCGAAAAGCCGTTTACCATTCTTTTTCAAAGAAGAGACAAATGGAAATAAAATAAAACAAATCTCATAATAGCAGATCATGGCTGGTATATATACGGCTCTTGAATCAATGAAGTTGAAACTGTAATGTACGAAGGGAAACCAAGGTTAAACCTTAGTAAAAGCCTAGATAATCACTCTTCCAAGCGAAAATGTATGTTATAGGAATGAATTCAGGAATTAATAAGAAGAAACTGTAGGGAGAGATATATAAAAGTTATATCTGCTAGACAGGCGGTAAAAAGGGCACCGGAATCGAATTGGACCGATACCAAGATAGTCTGGAACTGTCTTCAGAACCTAATTCGTATCGGAAAAAGTAGCAAAGTAACAAAGTTGGACATAGTGGTATTGAAGGGAACGAAAAAGTAGATCTATTTGGCAGAATAGAGGCAAAAGAAACATTCATAGGCCCAGAATCTGTCGTTGCATACCAAGAAGCACAGCCACAAGAAAAATATCGGACTGGGTGGAACGGATGAAATGTAACCACTTGAACATGAACACTATGAACAATGGGGTCTCAAACAGTCGAAGGCTTTTATACATGATCCTTCAGAGCTTTGTCAGGTTGATGACGACATGGCGGAACACGTTCTGTGCAACTGCCCAGTGTTGGGTAGGATAAGGCTCAATATATTTGAGCATTGTCAACTTGGGCCCTACGAATTCGCAGAAGTGTCACCTAAGGCCATAATAGACTTTGTTTAAAAGGCTGGGCTGAAGGAACAACTTTAACTTAGCGATGAGCCACAAGAGGTCACTTAGGTAGAGTGGAAGGGTACTTAAACGCCCACTCACATTGAACCTAACCTAGCAACTCATTCGTTATTTCAACGATGTCTGGTGCCTTTCTGTTCTTTAGTTTCTCCGCTATTTGCTTCTTCTGAACTTTCTCTAAGGAAATTGTCCAATTTAGCGCCCACTCATATTGAACCTAACCTAGCAACACATTCATTATTTCAACGATGCCTGGTGCCTTTCTGTTCTTTAGTTTCTCCGCTGTTTGCTTCACTTTATCTAAGTAAATCGTCCAATTTGCTTGTTGGTTGGTGTTCACGCCCTCCTGGTGTGTTTCCTGTGTTATAGTATTGTTTTCACTTGCACTGTAGAGATTATTGAAATATTGTTTCCATTCTTCTGATGTCATTCTTGGGGGCTGTTTGTACTCATTTATTGTTTTTTCTTCCTAGCTCTGAGTAAATTCAATGATTTTTTTTACCTTCGTCTAGGTCGTGTTCCATATCGCTCGAACATTTTTGCCAATGTTCTCCTTTAATTTCTTGGATCTTCTCATTAACTCCGTTTTTTACATTTCTGTACTCACGTTGTATTTGACCTGAATGGTAGAATTGATCTTGTTTCTCTTTAGTTAATATTTTAACTTCTTATGTACCAAGGCTTTGTATTTCGTTTTCCTCCTTTTCTAATAGTAATTCTTTCGACTAGTTCCTCTGATGCCTCTAGTAAATCGAGTCTTATTTTGTCCATGATGTTTCAACATTATCAGATTCTCGTAGTTTATTAGAATCAATTTTTTTCAGTCAATTTTTTTTTGTATAGGTGTTTGCTCTAATGGATACGTAGGATTTTATATTGAGTTTGCGTGTATGTTCGATGGAGTCATGAAGTAATCGTTGTTGTAGTTGTTCCTATTTTTGTCATCACAAGGTTATGATCGGTTCCACAGTTTGTTGAGGCTAGAAATCTTACATTCTCTATTCTTGATGTATAGAAGTTTTTGTTCATATGTAGTCTATTGTTGTGTTTTATGTGGGTAGAAGATGTTGTTGATTCTGACTGAGGTTTCATTTCTCACCAGGAAGATTTAAAGGTAGCTCGAATTGAAGCAAGCAAGCAAACAATTTAATAAAACCCAGCCTGGGAGACATGTTCACCCCTAAGAATTATGTTCGGGTGTAACAATTCATCACAGCGAGGTGTATTGACTCGAGTTATAAACAAGAATCACTCCACCGAGCTCCAATGCTCCAGACCATCCCTTTCTCCTATAGCACTCTGATGCGCGATAAAGGCACAACTATCAGCCAAATGCTCTTCATGTGGCAATCCTGGGTAATAGAACTTCAACAAGGTACCCTATCCGATTAAAAATTCAGGCTATCGTTAGGCACTTTATTCCTATTATTTTCATGTGACTTATCCGCAAAACTAAAATTGCTTACTTGGGATTTAAGTATCCGCTCTGAACTAGGCCCAGTTCGGAGAATTGGCGCTCAAGGGGTTGGGCCCTACGTGCCCGGGTTTTTGTTAGTAGTTTTTATAATTTTTTGGTGGCCGAATACGTTTTTTGTCTGAAACATAAAATTAGAATTAGTGCATGTGTTGTGTAGTGCAAAATTGCTACGAACTATCCGCTTTTGTGTGTTGTTGTCCACTATTTGTTGTTTAGGTCTTTTGTGCTTCCATCAACGGAAAGCGTCGTATCTCATGATCTCCCGCATTATGTGACTTGTAACTCACTCTAATTTGTTGTAATTTGCTAAATAGAAATCTTTTAGCAACGAATTTCGTTGCGTTGGCTGCCTCTCTTTTCTCTCTTTTTTGTAGTATTGCATATGTGTCCCTATGCGAGAGATGGATATATTAGTATAGGAAGAATAATACTATTTATTAATCCTATTTTTGTTTTCATCCTCAGTTTACTTTGTTTAAGCTTTATGCTTGAAACTATACACCTGGAAATCTCCACAGGATACTGTGGGAAAGATTGTAAGAAATCAGATTGATTAAATGCTAGTAAATAAGACGTATAGGAACAGCTATACATCTGTCAAAACATACCCGGGGGCAGACATAAATTCTGATCATGTACCAGTTGTAGGTAATTTCAAAGTCAGAATGAAGAAGGTTACAAGTAAGTCGATGAGGAAGTATCATTTTAGAAAATTGAAAGATTCCAATGTTAGTGAGAGAAACAGTGAGAGAAATAAAAGAACAACAACTGAAGAAAGACATAGAGAAACGCAAATCGTGAATATAAGAGAATACATACCATCGTCAGAAGAAAAATAAGAGAAGCCAAAGAGAAACAAAAGACAGAACAATGTCAAGAAATAGAAGAGTATCAGAGTCGATATAATAACTTCAATGTTCATCGAAAGGTGAAGAAAATAGCTGGAAAGTTTCGAAAACGCAACAGCGGAAAAATAACAGATAATGAAGGCAATCTTGCCATAACTAAAGAAGATAAAAAAAATGTATGGGAAGAATACTTGCGAAAACTTTTCCATGACCTTAGAACAGTACAAGAACCCACCGTTGAAGAAAATTCAGGTCCCGAAATTCTACCAGAAGAAATAACGGCAGCTGTCAGACAAATGAAGGATGGAAAGACACCGGGACTTGATGAAATTCCTGCAGAAACTGCTAAAGTTATTAGATACAGAACAAATAAAAATAATAACTGACATATTTAATGAAATATATAAGGCAGGAAAAATATCAGTAGAGTGGCTTAAATTGGAGTTCGTACTATTGCCCAAAAAACCAGGAGCAAAAGTTTGTTAAGATTATAGGACAATAAGCCTAATGAGCCATCTGCTGAAGCTGTTTTTAAAGGTCATCCACAAAAGAATTTACCGGAAATGCGAGAAACAAATTGCGCCCAATCAGTTTGGATTTGTGAACGCCGTTGGTACGAGGGAAGCTTTATTTAGCGTGCAGATCTTGTTTCAGAAATGTAGAGATGTCAGCTGTAATGTTTCTGCATGCCTGATTCA
>OU898279.1:92136668-92424168 GCA_918026665.1 Diabrotica balteata | reverse complement strand
TTGATTTTTCGTGCTCTCTTTACTTTATTGAAGATGTTTGCGGACGGGAGAGTTTCTTATGAGATCTATGTCATTAGCATATGCTAGGAGTGCTTTGTACCTTGGGCCTTTAATGAATTACATCTTAAATAGGCGATATTTCCATTTTAGTAAGCTGTTCATTAATTTTTTGACTATTTGAATCGACAATCTGTATTTTATTCGACTGTTATATCACAGAGTTTCTTGGCGCATATCTTCATTCTTGGTTTTTGTTTCCCGTATCATTATTACAAAGATTTTTCTGGAGATCGACATAGGCAACCCGGTGGTACATGATGTTTTCATAACCAACATCGAAAATTTGTCTTACTGTAAAGTCATAATGATTTTACTAGGAAATATAGTGTTGTTTAATAATAATAAAGTTCAAGCAACAATTCCTATATGCAATACCTTGGTATGATATTTCTGCTCCCCGATACCAAGTATCAGTCCAATTTAATAGGATTTTGTGTGTTATAATATTATTTCTCCGAGAAAGTAAAGAATATTTATTTGCTATCCGAATATAATCCATAAATTAAATATTAGAATGCTATAAAATAATGCTACTAGCAGCAAAAACGGTATAATAGTCACTAATGAGAAAATCGAATAAATGTTTTTTAACATACAAAAGAAAGGATGTAGAGTAAGGCATAACGTAACAATAAAGCTATATAATTTTGAAAGATTGCAGCGTTTTAGATATCGTAGATAACGTTGTCACATAAGAAATAAAAGGGAAAATTCAGGTAGCTAACTGATGTATATAGAACCCTTATAACACTTTTAAATCCAGAAGCCTAATATAAATCTCTAAAATCAGGATATATAAAACAGTGAACCAGTGCTAATGTGTGGATATGTAACGAGAACGTATTAATAAGATCAGGATTGCTAGAAAAGCCATCAGAGGTATTTCCCGACTTACAAAGGTCCGAGTACTAACCAATACCGAACGAAACTAATGCCAAGGTCAAACACATATATAAAGATAGCAACGAGGTACAAGAACCTAAATTTCAACTCCAAAGTTGCGCTGGCTGTATCCAAAGGCTCTCTCATTAACTGCATTCCCAAGTTAAATTGGTATGATGCCCCGAGAGAAAAAATGCCCTTAGGATGTCCACGGATGAAGGGCGCAGATTTAGGAATAATGAGACTACTTACCGACTCATCATATTTATCAACACCTGCTATCCTACCTACAATCAATACATATCTGTTGAGGACTATCAAATCAATTACATGTAATCAAACGAACAAGGCTTAAAAAAAGTATCCTAGGAAAGGCACTTCGGCAATATTGACATATATTTTTAAAACGCCATTTATATGGCTGAGTTTGCAATAGGAGTAAGGAGACAAAAAGGAAGAAATGGTAATAAAATCTTGTTGCGTTCCGACTATACGATGACGATGATCTCTATATAACATATAGGAAGAAATGGAGAATAATGTCTATGTTCAATTTAGAACTCGTTGGTTTTCTCCCTTTCGAATTGGGTATGTATATGTATTACCATAGAAAAAATCAAAAAAAAACTATAATTATGAAACTCTATCTAAAATAGTAAAATCGATAAACAAATTATATAAACAAAAAGATTATATAAATCCCTAATATTTAAACAGACTGCTTTACAAAAGGTGAACGAATAAGCATAAATAAATTGTCAACAAAATAAATCAGAAGAATATGACACAGTATATTGCTTAAAAAGAATTCTTATGTGACTATGCTAAAATATGATACGATCGGAAAAACGGCAATGACTTTTACAGCTGATTGCCACATAAATATTAATGTAACGTAAATATGATGATATTGCCTCGTACTGTTATATAGCAATTTGTTGTCACATTGCTGAAATTTACTTGATGGAAATTCATTGTATCTAACAATAAAACAAGTATGCGTTTACACGTTATAGATTGTAACTGAATAAGTTGAGGAGGCGAAAACTGTTTGTCCCAAGTTGGTATTCAGAATTATGTCTGTATTTTGTAATTTGCCAATTTCCATAGGTTTAAATTTTCATGGATATCACTAGACTCGAGAGCAGTGTTTTTAAAGGATAGTAAAATAACCATCTAAATAAATATGCATTAGTTAATAACGTAACCTTTGTTTCTAACCCAATTGTCAAATTCCTTTCTTACCATGGCCTAGTGTTGTACGTCTTTTTAAAAAATGCCTTGAGGGGCCCCTAGGCGAGAAGAGAGTGACCCTGTTTACCTGTCTTTTGTTTTGTATATTTATTATCTGGCTGAATGACTAAAAGTCTATGCCAAAAAAATTTCATAGAATCTAAAGACAGCTTAAGGCCTTTATTATAAATATACCTACTTTTTAGTAATGAAAATAAGTTAATAGAACCTAGAATATCCATATAAAAGAATGTAATCTTTGATCTCTGGGATAAACTCATCTACTGAACAATGGCGCCGATATATATGTAGTTAAAATTGTATACACCTTTTTTGACCTATTTGTTTCCTTATTATCCATATGAGTTGTGACCGATGTTACAAACTCATTTACTTTTTACAAAGAGTCTATATAAAGTAAATACTTTGTCATTTTTTATGGAGTTCAACGTAGAAGCCTTCACGAAAATTTAAGTACTAATAAGACCACCGCAATCGGGCCTACCTTGGGTAATGAATAATTAATTAATTGGTTAATTCTTCAAACACTCGTCCAATATGAGTTTTGTCAAATCGGTCCTTTTTAGGACCAACTATTCTATAGAGTTAAAGTAAACTATATCTAGAGATAAAGACAATTCATAAGCCTGATGGAAGGTGTAATAAATAAAGCAAATACTATATTGTGTAATTATATGAGCAAAAAGTATATTAACTTTACATTAACATGAATAATATGATTGTCACTTAACTGGGTATTATACATACGCTCTACTTTACTTAAGCTTATCAGACATAAACGCTTAACACAAATGTGACGTATTTCTAGTGCAGTAAGCATATAGAGGGCCAAACCTAGGGTATTTGGTATAAAACTGATCGCAAAAGATTACATAATAAGTACCGGCAAAGAGGCAAAGAAAAACTTAAAATGAGAGAGGACTCAAACTAGTCACTGCGGGAACCATTTAACTATGTTGAGTTTGGATCCACTATCCACGTATAAAATAAACAATATTACGGCTCCCGATTGAGGATCTGAGCACAAAACTAATTATAAAATTTTGACCAAAAATACTACAATGGCTAATATCTAAAGTCTGTAGACAAGCAAAGCAAAGACAAAGTTATTACTATGCTTTAACCTGGCAAAAACTCCAACGACCACAAAAGCTATCGGCCAATATATCTATTTATTTTGTCAGCTATACAAAATAAATCTGCACATGATCCTTAATATAAACCGATAATAGAAGAAGAACTCAAATTAAAAGACAAAAGTGGCTATATATGACAGGGAAGATCGTGTACATCACAAATACTAAATCTTGCCCAACACCGCGAAGACGGGTATGAAAAATATCAGGTATGAGGAGTCGTATTTGTCAATCTCAATGCCGCTTACGACACCTTAAATTAGAGGGCATTTTTTCAAAATCTATGTGATATCCCCTTAGGTAATAAACTCACTTGTATTATCCGTGTATGCCTACACAACATAAGATTTTTCGTATCACTCAACGGTAAGAATAGCAAATGGAGAACGTAGAAGAACGGTCTTCTTTGGGGTACCGTAATCGCACCTACGCTGTATAACATTTACACAACCCATACCGGTAAATAGTAGGACTTTTATTATGTAGACGATACATCTATTGTTGCATAACCAAAAACTTTTGTTGCTAAAGTAGAGAAAAATCTAAATAATACCTTAAACAAAATAAAAATAGAATCTGAATCAATTTTAAGCCACACCCCGGAAAAAGTTAGTTATGCTCCTTCAATGTTCCTAACAAAGACGCTTTCACAAATCTGAACATATACCTGAACCAATAGTGTCAAGAAATCCTTAAACTCTGCACTTGCTATAAATACCTTGAAGATAGTTTCTATCACATTTTATTATTCACAGAACTTTATTTAAAACTAAATGAAAACCTAATACTACTATAAAAATGAAATGAGAACCAAAAAAATAATATTCTCCGCAAACTTGTCAGCTAAAAATAGGGAGCACATTCTTCCACCCTTAAAACGTAGACTTGAACTCTATGCTTCTGCCGAATATACCTTGCTAGTATGGGTGAAATCAACACATACTTAATACGTAGATTTAGCTATAAATTAGTCAAATTCAGAGTACCTATATTAAGACTCACCTCCATACATAAGCTTAACAATATCGTAGCTATCAATACACCTAATATCTGAAGATAAGTAGCTAGAGAACGAAAGAAACAAAGTCTAGATTCGTAACATTAACTCCACGCATACCAGCCCATTTTATGACTAGAATCGAAGAAAAAACTGGCCAGATCAACACATCTGCAGGATATACAAAAAAAAGTAAGCTGCTCCTCGACATCTGAACCCTCGAAAGAAACTTCCTGATGGTAGTTATCTTCCTTAAATCTGCCAGGAGGACTCCGGTTAACCTATGTGAATGTGGGGTGGTACAAGATTCATCACACTTTCACACATCACACATCACACTAGTTGACTTTATCATCCAAATCGGTCTTTTCTGAAGGAAAAGGTTAATTTATTTGAACTAAACATGTAAAGTACAGTCAGTAAGCTATTACTTATAAAGTAAAGATCATTGCAAATTTGGCACTACCTCCACTTATATTGATTACATATTACCCCTAAATACTAGATAAAATATTCAGAAATATGTAATGATCGTGAAGTGATATAATTCTTGTTAGAAAAATTAAGCATTCTTGCCTTTTTAGTGCACTACTATCCATTTTTACACAAAAATATCTATTTTAGCACTATATTTCGAGATAACCGTCTATCCAGAATTATATCTAATACACAGATACAACTAGAAATAAAATAATAAAAAAGCTGTATACAAGATATCATAAAACAAGAGATGAAATAAAAGAAGTTTTTATTAAGAGGGTTCTTAAATAAAACGTATAAAGACATACTCACGTTAACAAAATACATTAGGAAATTTCCGCATATGAAACAAAATCCAATTTGGTAATGAAATCCTTTTGTACCTATAAAGCTATTTTTAGAGAAGCACGTACCTACCAAAAACAGGTAGTTATTAGTATACATATCTGTTACACACTGTAATGCGTATGAATGATAACAAAAATAAGAAGTCCATATAAACATACTTTATTAAAAAAGGTAAAAGTACACTGGTAAGAAAGTATATTGTATTTCTGATACTTTTATTTTAATCCTCTCCAATCAAGATTTTAGAGCAGCTTCACTCCATTAGTCCATGTTTGTTGCTTTTTGTCACTGTTTCTCCTTTGTCTTTATCATTATCATAACGTAGCGCTACAACACTGGGTGAGTCTTCGCTAACTACAAATTTTCTCCAAGTTGATCGATTTTCCACGAATCTGTAATCAACTGAAATGTTATTTTTTTTAGATATGACATTTTTCTGTGCTAACTTCCTTCCATACCAGTTTTATAAGTTTGACATCTTGGCGTCTATGCATGTGTCCGATCTACCATAAGGGATTTATTTTCCGGAACAATATCGTTATAAAGAGCTTTCTTTATTTAGTATGTGTTCTTATTCTATGCAGATTTGTAGCGATATGATAATGAGGTTAAAAAATGTTTATTATTTTTCTTTCAAATATTCGTAATTCTTCCTTACTTGTTTTACTCATTGTCCATGATTCGCATCCATGTATTAAAATAGGTCTAAAGTTTGAATTATTCTCTGTATTTTTTAGTGGCATTATTATTAACCGTGATAATTTATCTTATAAGATATTTAAAGTGTTCCATATTTTGGAAATTGTGATTGTTAACTTTAATATTTTATCTAGATTTATTGAATTGGTCTCTTTTGTTGATTCGCTTGTATCTGGTTTTCATTTCGTTGATTTTAAGTGAAAAATTTTTCGTGCTCTCTTCACTTTATTGAAGATGTTTGCGGACGAGAGAGTTTCTTATGAGATCTATATCATTAGCAGGAGTGCTTTGTACCTTGGGCCGGTAATGGATTACGTCTTAAATGGGCGATATTTCTATTTTAGTAGGCTGTTTATTAATTTTTTGACTATTTGAAACGGTCCTGCAAGTGACAACAGTAGGTTCATTTAATTTCGCTTCGTAATAAACTTAAAATTATTCGGGAATTACAAGTTAGAAAATTCAACCGAGTTCAAAAATAAGTATCAAAAGTTAAGTGCATACAGGTGATAGTAGTTAATAAAGAAAATACCATCAGACAAGTAAGATAGAACTATTTTAATAATTTTAACAAGTCTTAAGTAAATGAATAATTAAGTGAAAGATTAAAAAAGTGGTTTTGGCGAATGTTCGTAGGGTCGACCTGCTTATGCAGGCCATTCACGTTCCGACTTGTGGTACCACTAAGTAGGACCACTAGTTGGATGTTCGTCTCCACTCACGCTCCGACTTTCTATCCAACTAGCGGTCCAACTTCAGTTCTAGGATGTATCGAATAAACACTACGCAAAATATAATTAGGAGGAGAAAAATGACAGCACTGTGCTTGTTATCTTTATTGTATGTTATGATAATTTAAAAATTAGGTTTAGTTTCTCTAGGTATTTGTCTAGGGCTGAACTAATTAATTTTTTCAACTCTTGATTTTTATGACTTTTTAAGATGTAGGAAAAAATTATAGTTTTTAAAGATTTGTATAGGTATAAAATCTATATTTTATTTGTTTTAAACTGGAGCTGGGATTTATTTTGTTGTGTGTGTGTGTGTGTCGTATATTTTTAATAGGAATAATTATAGTTTGTGCAATTGAAAGTTATTTTCTATTATTTTTTTGCGAACTAGACATAAATCATACTTTAAATCATACTACAAGTATGATTTAATTTTTATTGTATGTTGATAATTCTTCTGTAGCCAATCCCGAGTATCGGAAATTTACCTGTATAGGAATGTCCGGAATAGATCTACAGAAAGGAAAATGATTTGCCCTAACAAAAAGGTAATTTTCGTGCAATTGAAAGTTTATTTTCTAATAAATATTTGCGAACTAGTATTTCATAGAAATCTCATACGTAACAGGTGCCGAAAGTCAACTGACTGAGGAAATTTTCGATCCAACCTGTGATCCGACTTCCAACTTCACCATTCACGCTCCGACTTCGTCGCCAGTCGGAAGTCGGATCTTCAAGTCGTCCCACTAGTCGTACCACTAGTTGTCCAACTAATCCAACTAGCCCACTCACGGTCCGATTTCAGATCCAACTGCAGAAGTTGGACCACTAGTCGTACCACAAGTCGGAACGTGAATGGCCTGCATTAGGCATTCCTACGCGTTTTTTGTTTTTGTTTTTTTTTTTGGCAGATAAGAAAGTAATTAGTGCTGACAAGAAATTAATGATCAAAATAAAAGCCACATAATTTTATTACAAAAATCCAGATCTGGCCTTAAAATAGATTTGATTAAAGTTGGGATTAGAATTAAATTAAATTAAAATAATAAATTAAAAGTAAATGTAATACAATGACTAAATCGAATGAACAGCAAAAGAAATAAGCCAGAACACGATAACTCATTCGACGAGGAGGAAGCCTTCAAAAGAAGCAAAGCCACGTTAAGAACATCTCCAAAGGATAACATAAAAAATCGCGAAATGGAAGAACTAAAGAAACTACTAAAAGAAATAAATAAGGAGATTAAAACGGAAATAAAAAGAGCTGAAAACAGAAATTAAGGGAGAAAATAAGGAGATGAGAAGATATATAAATGAAGTTAAAGAAGAGATAAAACAAAATAACGAAGAAATAAAAAGCATAAAACTGGAAATAGAAAGGGTGAAGGAAGAATGGACAAAAGAGAAAGAAGAACTGAAAAGAGAGAACGAACTAACCAAAACCGATAACAAAAAGATAACGGAAGAATTAAATGATCTAAAACGCTCATTAGAAAGGTTAGACAAAGAAAAAAGAATATAATCATCAGTGGATCAAAAATAGACTCTGAAGACCCAAAAACATTGAAAGAGGGAATGACTACTATATTAAAAAATCATCTTGGAGTCAAAACCAATATTAAAAGAGCACAAAAAATAGGAACAAAAACATGCTTAATTGAACTTGAAAGCGAAGAAGAAAAAACAACAATCTTAAGAAACAAATACAAACTTAAGAATGTGAAGATCGAAAAAATATGGATTACAGAGGATCTCACAAAAGGAGAGAGAGAGAAAATGGAAGCTTTAAGAGATAAAGCAAGAGAAATGAGGGAAAATGGAAAAATGGTCAAAATAGGATACAATAAAATCACAGTGGACGGCAAGGAATGGAGATGGTGCAATAAAGAAGAAAAGGTGTTGGAAATAGCGTGTTCAAAAAACTACCAGAGCAACATAAAAAGAACCAAGGATAGGCCAAGCAACGAGTAGAGAAAGAAGAATTACTTAATAAACCGGACAATGATGACAAATGTTTAGTTTTAAGTAGTAATAGGAATAGGATTAGAAATAATAAAAATAGATTATAAATCAATTTTAAGCCAAACCCCGGAAATGTCCCTAATAGAGACGCTTTCACAAATCTGAAGATATTCCTGAACCAATAGTGTCATGAAATCCTTAAACTCTGGACTTGCTATAAATACCTTGAAGATAGTTTCTATCACAGAACTTTGTTTAAAACCAAATGGCAACCTAGAACCAGAAAAATAATATTCTCCGCAAACTTGTCAGCTCAAAATAGGAAGCACATTCTTCCACCCTTAAAACGTAGACTTAAATTCTATGCTTATGCTACCGAATATACCTTGCTAGTATGGGTGACAAAAACACATACTTAACACGTAAGTATATTTAGCTATAAATTAGTCAGTCATCAGATCATCACATCTGCAAGATATACAAAAAAAATATAAGCTACTCCTCGCCATCTGAACCCTCGAAAGGAACTTCCTTATGGTTGTTATCTTCCTTAAATTTGCCTGGAGGACTCTTGCCTGCAAACACCGGTTAACCTGTGTAAATGTGGGGTGGTATAAGATTCATCACACTTTCTTAGTTGACTTTTCCATTCAAATCGCTCTTTTCTGAAGGGACAAGGTTTATTTATTTGAACTAAATTTTACTTATAAAGCTTTTACTTATAAAGATCATTGCAAATTTGAAACTAACTCCACTTATATTGATAACATATTACCCCTAAATAGAAAATAAAACATTCAGAAGTATGTAATATTGGAGAAGTGGTATGATGCTTATTAGATAAATTCTTTCTTTTTTTTTGTGCACTACTACCCATTTTTACACAAAAATATCTATTTTAGCACTTAAATATTTATTTTGAGATAACCTTTTATCCAGACTTATATGTAGTACATAGATAAAACCAGAAATAAAATAATAAAAAGATATCATAAAACAATGGATGAAATAAAAGAAGTTCTTATTAATCGGATTCTTAAATAAAACTTATGAAGACATATTCACGTTAACAAAATACATTAGTAAATTTCGCATATGAAACAAAATCCAATTTGGTAATGAAATCCTTTTGTATCTATAAAGCTATTTTTAGAGAACTCGTACCTACCAAAAACAGGTAGTTAATAGTATACATATCTGTTACACACTGTAATGCGTATAAATGATAACAAAACTAAGGAGTCCATATAAACCGTCCAGACTTTACGCGAGAATTATACATCTTATAGCAGAGTTGCCAAACTATCAGAGCTTACTTAAACCGATATACATATGGTTCCAATATACAGTGAAAAAGATCTGAACGACCCCTATAATATATACACGTGAACTAAGCGATATACATTTATGATACAGGGATAATTATGGGCTCCAAAATTTTTTAAAAATTATGAAACTATAGATGTTGACGAATCGACAGAGCCAATATTATGGAATGGTCAAGTGAGCTCCGTATATCGGTGTCCACTTGACCACGGAGCTCACCTGAACCTGAATTTTAACATGGGCGGAGTCCACTTTATGCCGTAAATATATATATATATATACATATATATATATATATATATATATATAATATATATATATATATATATATATTTACGGCATAAAGTGGACTCCGCCCATGTTAAAATTCAGGTTCAGGTGAGCTCCGTGGTCAAGCGGACACCGATATACGGAGCTCACTTGACCATTCCATAATATTGGCTCTGTCGATTCGTCAACATGTATAGTTTCATAATTTTTAAAACAATTTTGGAGCCCATAATTATCCCTGTATCATAAATGTATATCGCTTAGTTCACGTGTATATATTATAGGGGTCGTTCAGATCTTTTTCACTGTATATTGGAACCATAAGTATATCGGTTTAAGTAAGCTCTGATAGTTTGGCAACTCTGTTATAAGATGTATAATTCTCGCGTCTGTATAAGTCTGTATAAGATGTATAAGTCTGGACGGTTTATATGGACTCCTTAGTTTTGTTATCATTCATACGCATTACAGTGTGTAACAGATATGTATACTATTAACTACCTGTTTTTGGTAGGTACGAGTTCTCTAAAAATAGCTTTATAGATACAAAAGGATTTCATTACCAAATTGGATTTTGTTTCATATGCGGAAATTTCCTAATGTATTTTGTTAATGTGAATATGTCTTCATAAGTTTTATTTAAGAATCCGATTAATAAGAACTTCTTTTATTTCATCCATTGTTTTATGTTATCTTGTATACAGCTTTTTTATTATTTTATTTCTGGTTTTATCTATGTACCACATATAAGTTTGGATAAAAGGTTATCTCAAAATAAATATTTAAGTGCTAAAATAGATATTTTTGTGTAAAAATGGGTAGTAGTGCACAAAAAAAGAAAGAATTTATCTAACAAGCATTATACCACTTCTCCAATATTACATACTTCTGAATGTTTTATTTTCTATTTAGGGGTAATATGTTATCAATATAAGTGGAGTTAGTTTCAAATTTGCAATGATCTTTATAAGTAAAACCTTACTGGCTATACTTAACATGTTTAGTTCAAATAAATAAACCTTGTCCCTTCAGAAAAGAGCGATTTGAATGGAAAAGTCAACTAAGAAAGTGTGATGAATCTTATACCACCCCACATTCACACAGGTTAACCGGTGTTTGCAGGCAAGAGTCCTCCAGGTAAATTTAAGGAAGATAACAACCATAAGGAAGTTCCTTTCGAGGGTTCAGATGGCGAGGAGCAGCTTATATTTTTTTTGTATATCTTGCAGATGTGATCATCTGATGACTGATTAATTTATAGCTAAATATACTTACGTGTTAAGTATGTGTTTTTGTCACCCATACTAGCAAGGTATATTCGGCAGCATAAGCATAGAGTTTAAGTCTACGTTTTAAGGGTGGAAGAATGTGCTTCTTATTTTGAGCTGACAAGTTTGCGGAGAATATTATTTTTCTTATTCTAGGTTGCCATTTGGTTTTAAACAAAGTTCTGTGATAGAAACTGTCTTTAAGGTATTTATAGCAAGTCCAGAGTTTAAGGATTTCATGACACTATTGGTTCAGGTATATCTTCAGATTTGTGAAAGCGTCTCTATTAGGGACATTTCCGGGGTTTGGATTAAAATTGATTTATAATCTTTTTTTATTATTTCTAATCCTATTCCTATTACTAATTAAAACTAAACATTTGTCATCATTGTCCGGTTTATTTAGTAATTCTTCTTTCTCTACTCGTTGCTTGGCCTCTCCTTGGTTCTTTTTATGTTGCTCTGGTAGTTTTTTAAATACGCTATTTCCAACACCTTTTCTTCTTTATAGCACCATCTCCATTCCTTGCCGTCCACTGTGATTTTATTGTATCCTATTTTGACCATTTTTTCATTTTCCCTCATTTCTCTTGCTTTATCTCTTAAAGCTTCCATTTTCTCTCTCTCTCTCCCTTTGTGAGATCCTCTGTAATCCATATTTTTTCGATCTTCACATTCTTAAGTTTGTATTTGTTTCTTAAGATTGTTGTTTTTTCTTCTTTGCTTTCAAGTTCAATTAAGCATGTTTTTGTTCCTATTTTTTGTGCTCTTTTAATATTGGTTTTGCCTCCAAGATGATTTTCTAATATAGTAGTCATTCCCTCTTTCAATGTTTTTGGGTCTTCAGAGTCTATTTTTGATCCACTGATGATTATATTCTGTTTTCTTTGTCTAACCTTTCTAATGAGCGTTTTAGATCATTTAATTCTTCCGTTATCTTTTTGTTATCGGTTTTGGTTAGTTCGTTTTCTCTTTTCAGTTCTTCTTTCTCTTTTGTCCATTCTTCCTTCACCCTTTCTATTTCCAGTTTTATGCTTTTTATTTCTTCGTTATTTTGTTTTATCTCTTCTTTAACTTCATTTATATATCTTCTCATCTCCTTATTTTCTTCCTTTATTTCTGTTTTCAGCTCTTTTATTTCCGTTTTAATCTCCTTATTTATTTCTTCTAGTAGTTTCTTTAGTTCTTCCATTTCGCGATTTTTTATGTTATCCTTTGGATATGTTCTTAACGTGGCTTTGCTTCTTTTGAAGGCTTCCTCCTCGTCGAATGAGTTATCGTGTTCTGGCTTATTTCTTTTGCTGTTCATTCGATTTAGTTATTGTATTACATTTACTTTTAATTTATTATTTTAATTTAATTTAATTCTAATCCCAACTTTAATCAAATCTATTTTAAGGCCAGATCTGGATTTTTGTAATAAAATTATGTGGCTTTTATTTTCATCATTAATTTCTTGTCAGCACTAATTACTTTCTTATCTGCCAAAAAAAAAACAAAAACAAAAAACGCGTAGGAATGCCTCAGCAGGTCGACCCTTCGAACATTCGCCAAAACCACTTTTTTAATCTTTTACTCAATTATTCATTTACTTAAGACATGTTAAAATTATTAAAATAGTTCTATCTTACTTGTCTGATGGTATTTTCTTTATTAACTACTATCACCTGTATGCACTTAACTTTTGATACTTATTTTTGAACTCAGTTGAACTTTCTAACTTGTAATTCCCGAATAATTTTAAGTTTATTACGAAGCGAAATTAAATGAACCTACTGTTGTCACTTGCAGGACCGTTTCAAATAGTCAAAAAATTAATAAACAGCCTACTAAAATAGAAATATCGCCTATTTAAGACGTAATCCATTACCGGCCCAAGGTACAAAGCACTCCTAGCATATGCTAATGATATAGATCTCATAAGAAAATCTGTCGTCCGCAAACATCTTCAATAAAGTGAAGAGAGCACGAAAAATTTTTCACTTAAAATCAACGAAATGAAAACCAGATACAAGCGAATCAACAAAAGAGACCAATTCAATAAATCTAGATAAAATATTAAAGTTAACAATCACAATTTCCAAAATATGGAACACTTTAAATATCTTATAAGATAAATTATCACGGTTAATAATAATGCCACTAAAAAATACAGAGAATAAACATTTTTTAACCTCATTATCATATCGCTACAAATCTGCATAGAATAAGAACACATACTAAATAAAGAAAGCTCTTATAACGATATTGTTCCGGAAAATAAATCCCTTAAGGTAGATCGGACACATGCATAGACGCCAAGATGTCAAACTTATAAAACTGGTATGGAAGGAAGTTAGCACAGAAAAATGCCATATCTAAAAAACATAACATTTCAGTTGATTACAGATTCGTGGAAAATGGATCAACTTGGAGAAAATTTGTAGTTAGCGAAGACCCACCCAGTGTTGCAGCGCTACGTTATGATAATGATAAAGACAAAGGAGAAACAGTGACAAAAAGCAACAAACATAGACTAATGGAGTGAAGCTGCTTTAAAATCTTGATTGGAGAGGATTAAAATGAAAGTATAAGAAATACAATGTACTTTCTTAGCAGTGTACTTTTACCTCTTTCAATAAAGTATGTTTATATGGACTTCTTATTTTTGTTATCATTCATACGCATTACAGTGTGTAACAGATATGTATACTAATAACTACCTGTTTTTGGTAGATACGTGCTTCTCTAAAAATAGCTTTATAGATACAAAAGGATTTCATTACCAAATTGGATTTTGTTTCATATGCGGAAATTTAATAATGTATTTTTTTAACGTGAGTATGTCTTTATACGTTTTATTTAAGAACCCTCTTAATAAAAACTTCTTTTATTTCATCTCTTGTTTTATGATATCTTGTATACAGCTTTTTTATTATTTTATTTCTAGTTGTATCTGTGTATTACATATAATTCTGGATAGACGGTTATCTCGAAATATAGTGCTAAAATAGATATTTTTGTGTAAAAATGGGTAGTAGTGCACTAAAAAGGGAAGAATGCTTAATTTATCTAAAAATAATTAACTATATCACTTCACGATCATTACATATTTCTGAATATTTTATCTAGTATTTAGGGGTAATATGTAATCAATATAAGTGGAGGTAGTGCCAAATTTGCAATGATCTTTACTTTATAAGTAATAGCGTACTGACTGTACTTTACATGTTTAGTTCAAATAAATTAACCTTTTCCTTCAGAAAAGACCGATTTGGATGATAAAGTCAACTAAGAAAGTGTGATTAATCTTGTACCACCCCACATTCACATAGGTTAGCCGGAGTCCTCCTGGCAGATTTAAGGAAGATAACTACCATCAGGAAGTTTCTTTCGAGGGTTCAGATGTCGAGGAGCAGCTTACTTTTTTTTGTATATCCTGCAGATGTGTTGATCTGGCCAGTTTTTTCTTCGATTCTAGTCATAAAATGGGCTGGTATGCGTGGAGTTGATGTTACGAATCTAGACTTTGTTTCTTTCGTTCTCTAGCTACTTATCTTCGAATATTAGGTGGATTGATAGCTACGATATTGTAGAGCTTATGTATGGATGTGAGTCTTAATAACTACCATCAGGAAGTTTCTTTTGAGGGTTCAGATGTCGAGGAGCAGCTTACTTTTTTTTTGTATATCCTGCAAATGTGTTGATCTGGCCAGTTTTTTCTTCAATTTTAGTCATAAAATGGGCTGGTATGCGTGGAGTTGATGTTACGAATCTAGACTTTGTTTCTTTCGTTCTCTAGCTACTTATCTTCGGATATTAGGTGGATTGATAGCTACGATATTGTAGAGCTTATGTATGGATGTGAGTCTTAATATAGGTACTCTGAATTTGACTGACTAATTTATAGCTAAATCTATGTATTAAGTATGTGTTGATGTCACCCATACTAGCAAGGTATATTCGGCAGAAGCATAGAGTTAAAGTCTATGTTTTAAGGGTGGAAGAATGTGCTCCCTATTTTTAGCTGACAAGTTTGCGGAGAATATTATTTTTTTGGTTCTCATTTCATTCTTATAGTATTAGGTTTTCATTTAGTTTTAAACAAAGTTCTGTGAATAATAAAGTGTGATAGAAACTATCTTCAAGGTATTTATAGCAAGTGCAGAGTTTAAGGATTTCTTGACACTATTGGTTCAGGTATATGTTTTGATTTGTGAAGCGTCTTTGTTAGGAACATTGAAGGAGCATACCTAACTTTTTCCGGGATGTGGCTTAAAATTGATTCAGATTCTATTTTTATTTTGTTTAAGGTATTATTTAGATTTTTCTCTACTTTAGCAACAAAAGTTTTTGGTTATGCAACAATAGATGTATCGTCTACATAATAAAAGTCCTACTATTTACCGGTATGGGTTGTATAAATGTTATACAGCGTAGGTGCGATTACGGTACCCCAAAGAAGACCGTTCTTCTACGTTCTCCATCTGCTATTCTTACCGTTGAGTGATACGAAAAATCTTATGTTGTATAGGCATACACGGATAATACAAGTGAGTTTATTACCTAAGGGGATATCACATAGATTTTGAAAAAATGCCCTCTAATTTAAGGTGTCGTAGCGGCATTGAGATTGACAAATACGACTCCTCATACCTGATATTTTTCATACCCGTCTTCACTGTGTTGGGCAAGATTTAGTATTTGTGATGTACATGAACTTCCCTGTCATATATAGCCAATTTTGTCTTTTAATTCGAGTTCTTCTTCTATTATCGGTTTATATTAAGGATCATGTGCAGATTTATTTTGTATAGCTGACAAAATAAATAGATATATTGGCCGATAGCTTTTGTGGTCGTTGGAGTTTTGCCAGGTTAAAGCATAGTGATAACTTTGTCTTTGCTTTGCTTGTCTACAGACTTTAGATATTAGCCATTGTAGTATTTTTGGTCAAAATTATATAATTAGTTTTGTGCTCAGATCCTCAATCTGGAGCCGTAATATTGTTTATTTTATACGTGGATAGTGGATCCAAGCTCAACATAGTTAAATGGTTCCCGCAGTGACTAGTTTGAGTCCTCTCTCATTTTAAGTTTTTCTTTGCTTCTTTGCCGGCACTTATTATGTAATCTTCTGCGATCAGTTTTATACCAAATACCCTAGGTTTGGCCCTCTATGTGCTTACTGAACTAGAAATACGTCACATTTGTGTTAAGCGTTTATGTCTGATAAGCTTAAGTAAAGTAGAGCGTATGTATAATACCCAGTTAAGTGACAATCATATTATTCATGTTAATGTAAAGTTAATATACTTTTGCTTATATAATTACTCAATATAGTATTTGCTTTATTTACTACACCTTCCATCAGACTTATGAATTGTCTTTTATCTCTAGATATAGTTTACTTTATCTCTATAGAATAGTTGGTCCTAAAAAGGACCGATTTGACAAAACTCATATTGGACGAGTGATTGAAGAATTAATCAATTAATTAATTATTCATTACCCAAGGTACGCCCGATTGCGGTGGTCTTATTAGTACTTAAATTTTCGTGAAGGCTTCTACGTTGAACTCCATAAAAAATGACAAAGTATTTACTTTTGACTAAAAATCTAAATTTTTACATACTGTTAGTTTTAGACGATATTTCGAGTCAGATTTGTATAGTTATAACTGTAGCCATGGACAAATAAACATTTATACGTCCATGACTGTAGCTAATATATAGACTCTTTGTAAAAAGTAAATGAGTTTGTAACATCGGTCACAACTCATATATGGATAATAGAAACAAACAGGTTAAAATAGGTGTACAAAATTTTAACTACATATATATCGGCGCCATTGTTCAGGAGATGAGTTTATCCCAGAGATCAAAGATTACATTCTTTTACATGGATATTCTAGGTTCTATTTACTTATTTTCATTACTAAAAAGTATATTTATAATAAAGGCCTTAAGCTGTCTTTAGATTCTATGAAATTTTTTTGGCATAGACTTTTAGTCATTCAGCCAGACTCAACATGGTACAAATAGTTGTTTGAGTTTATATTAATAAATATACAAAACAAAAGACAGGTAAACAGGGTCACTCTATTCTCGCCTAGGGGCCCATCAAGGCATTTTTTAAAAAGACGTACAACACTAGGCCACGGTAAGAAAGGAATTTGACAATTGGGTTAGGAACAAAGGTTACGTTATTAACTAATGCATAATTATTTAGATGGTTATTTTACTATCCTTTAAAAACATAACTAAGGAATCATACACTGCTCTCGAGTCTAGTGATATCCATGAAAATTTAAACCTATGGAAATTGGCAAATTACAAAATACAGACATAATTCTGAATACCAACTTGGGACAAACAGTTTTCCCCTCCTCAACTTATTCAGTTACAATCTATGCCGTGTAAACGCATACTTGTTTTATTGTTAGATACAATGAATTTCCATCAAGTAACTTTCAGCAATGTGACAACAAATTGCTATATAACTGTACAAGGCAATATCATCATATTTGCGTTACATTAATATTTATGTGGCAATCAGCTGTAAAAGTCATTGCCGTTTTTCCGATCGTATCATATTTTAGCATAGTCACATAAGAATTCTTTTTAAGCAATATACTGTGTCATATTCTTCTGATTTATTTTGTTGACAATTTATTTATGCTTATTCGTTCACCTTTTGTAAAGCAGTCTGTTTAAATATTAGGGATTTATATAATCTTTTTGTTTATATAATTTGTTTATCGATTTTACTATTTTAGATAGAGTTTCATAATTATAGTTTTTTTTTAATTTTTTCTATGGTAATACATATACATACCCAATTCGAAAGGGAGAAAACCAACGAGTTCTAAATTGAACATAGACATTATTCTCCATTTCTTCCTATATGTTATATAGAGATCATCGTCATCGTATAGTCGAAACGCAACAAGATTTTATTACCATTTCTTCTTTTTGTCTCCTCATTCCTATTGCAAACTCAGCCACATAAATGGCGTTTTAAAAATATATGTCAATATTGCCGAAGTGCCTTTCCTAGGATACTTTTTTTAAGCCTAGTTCGTTTGATTACATGTAATTAATTTGATAGTCCTCAACAGATATGTATTGATTGTAGGTAGGATAGCAGGTGTTGATAAATATGATGAGTCGGTAAGTAGTCTCATTATTCCTAAATCTGCGCCCTTCATCCGTGGACATCCTAAGGGCATTTTTTCTCTCGGGGCATCCTACCAATTTAACTTGGGAATGCAGTTAATGAGAGAGCCTTTGGATAAAGCCAGCGCAACTTTGGAGTTGAGATTTAGGTTCTTGTACCTCGTTGCTATCTTTATATATGTGTTTGACCTTGGCATTAGTTTCGTTCGGTATTGGTTAGTACTCGGACCTTTGTAAGTCGGGAAATACCTCTGATGGCTTTTCTAGCAATCCTGATCTAATTAATACGTTCTCGTTACATATCCACACATTAGCACTGGTTCACTGTTTTATATATCCTGATTTTAGAGATTTATATTAGGCTTCTCTGATTTAAAAGTGTTTTAAGGGTTCTATATACATCAGTTAGCTACCTGAATTTTCCCTTTTATTTCTTATGTGACAACGTTATCTACGATATCTAAAACGCTGCAATCTTTCAAAAATTATATAGCTTTATTATTACGTTATGCCTTACTCTACATCCTTTCTTTTGTATGTTAAAAAACATTTATTTGATTTTCTCATTAGTGACTATTATACCGTTTTTGCTGCTAGTAGCATTATTTTATAGCATTCTAATATTTAATTTATGGATTATATTCGGATAGCAAATAAATATTCTTTACTTTCTCGGAGAAATAATATTCTAACACACAAAATCCTATTAAATTGCCAAAAACCTCCGTACATATTCTATTCACTTATGAGGGCAGTATAGTCCTGGACTGGCTAATTTTTGGATAATAGGAAACATGAGTGTAGCAGTTTTAATGTTTTCGGGACTGCTACTTGGTATCGGGGAGCAGAAATATCATACCAAGGTATTGCATATAGGAATTGTTGCTTGAACTTTATTATTATTAAACAACACTATATTTCCTAGTAAAATCATTATGACTTTACAGTAAGACAAATTTTCGATGTTGGTTATGAAAACATCATGTACATACCACCGGGTTCCCTATGTCGATCTCCAGAAAAATCTTTGTAATAATGATACGGGAAACAAAAAACCAAGAATGAAAATATGCGCCAAGAAACTCTTTGATATAACAGTCGAATAAAATACAGATTGTTGATTTAAATAGTCAAAAAATTAATGAACAGCTTACTAAAATGGAAATATCGCCTATTTAAGATGTAATTCATTAAAGGCCCAAGGTACAAAGCACTCCTAGCATATGCTAATGACATAGATCTCATAAGAAACTCTCCCGTCCGCAAACATCTTCAATAAAGTAAAGAGAGCACGAAAAATCAACGAAATGAAAACCAAATACAAGCGAATTAACAGAAAAGACCAATTCAATAAATCTGGATAAAATATTAAAGTTAACAACTACAATTTCAAAAATATGGAACACTTTAAATATCTTAGATAAATAATCACTGTTAATAATAATGTCAATAACTAAATACTTTTAGCATAATTCAAATTTTAGACCTATTTTAATACATGGATGCGAATCATTGACATTAACTAAAAAAAATAAGGAAGAAGTACGAATATTTGAAATAAAAATAATTAGAAAAATGTTTTAACCTCATTATCATATCGCTACAAATCCGTATAGAATAAGAACCCATACTGGATAAAGAAAGCTTTTATAACGATATTGTTCAGAAAAATAAATCGCTTAAGGTAGATCGGACACATGCATAGACGCCAATATATCAAACTTGTAAAACTGGTATGAAAGGAAGTTAGCACAGAAGAAAGAATGCCGCTTAGGCGTCTCAGTAAGCAATGGAGAGAAAACATCCAATTATATCTCAAAATATTATCATTTCATTTGATTACAGATTCGTGGAAAATCTATCAACTTGGAGAAAATTTGTAGTTAGCGAAGACCCACCCAGTGTTGTAGTGCCACGTAATGATGATGATAATGAAAAAGGAGAAATAGTAACAAAAAGTAATAAAAATGGACTAATGGAGCAAACCTGCTTTAAAATTTTGATTGGAGAGGATTAAAATGAAAGTATAAGAAATACAATGAATGAATGATTGATGGATTCGAGAAACTTGAGACTTGAGAAAAGCACACTGACGTGTGTATCCATATTAAATTCCTTAGATTTTTATACTTTTTTTTAGACTTTTATACTAATAGCTTTAAAATTGAATGTTTGGTGAAAATAGCTACGCGACTTTAATGCATCAAATATTTTGTTAATTAAAAATCAACATATTGAAATTAGACAGCAAAAAATTATAATATTAAAGATTAATTTATAAATTATTATAGTCTAATTTTAACTACTTCATGAAATAAATATTACACGCCATAAACTGCAGTAATTGAAAAATTATAAAGATCTTACAGAAGAGTTTCTTAAACTGTTAGACGATTACGCTACTCGATGTTCATATTAATAGGTTCCAAAATGTACCACCTATAAAATTTAAAAATCTACTACTAATACAATTATTGGCAACATCGCAGGAGTTAAGAAGTGTACGGGAAAAGTTATATACGGATCCCAAAAATGTTTGATCCTATTACGGAGTCCACTTGATCCGACGTATTGGTCGGAGTCTACATAAAGCGCTACTCAGATAATAATATACACGGCGTATATTCTCCTGGAGTTAGTATAATACCGTTTTAGTCTATCTATACAGCCCTTAAAATCCATCCTTGGATATAGGCCTCCTCCTCCTTCTTCCATGCCTCTCTATCTTGGGCAATTTGCATCCATTTTGACCCGGCGTGTTTCTTCAGGTCATCTGACCATCGCATTTGTGGCCTTCCCCTTTTACGTTTGTGATTCCATGGTCTCCAATGTATAATTGTTTTAGTCCATCTTTCATCTTTCTGCCTTAGGGTGTGTCCGGCGAACTTCCATTTAAGCTTTGCTACTTGGGTTGAGACATCTTTCACTTTTGTTTTATTACGGATCCATTCGTTTCTTTTTTTGTCTGATAGTTTAATGTTCAGCATTTGTCTTTCCATGGATCTTTCTGTCTTTGCTATTTTATCCATATTTTCCTTTGTAAACGTCCATGTCTGAGAGCCATATGTGAGGACAGGGAGTATACATTGATTGAAGACTCTCGTTTTTAAGTATTGGGGGTATTTTGAATTCTTTAGAATATAAGACAGTTTTCCGAATGATGCCCAGGCCAATCTTATTCTTCTCTTTATTTCTTCGGTCTGATTTTCTTTATTTAATTTAGTGATTTGGCCTAGATATATATATACTCTTTTACTTGTTCTATTTTTGTTTGTGCCACTGTAATCATAAGTTCTTCTGGTTGATTAGTCATGGTTTTTGTTTTACTATAATTCATCTTGAGTCCAATTTTTGTCGATTCTCTATCTAGTTCTTCTATCATTCTTTGCAATTCTTCACTTTTTCTGTTATTAATACAATATCATCAGCATATCGTAAATGATTCAGATTTTGCCCGTTTATATTAATTCCCAAGTCATCCCAGTGTAGTCGTTTAAAAACATCTTCTAGCGCTTGGTTAAATAACTTGGGCGATATGGTATCTCCTTGTCTTACTCCTCGGTTTATTTTAATAGGCTCCGTTTGTTTCATTAGCTTACACCGTTTTAGTACGGAGCCCATATTAACCGCTAGAAGTATATATATATATATATATATATAATATATATATATATATATAATATATATATATATATATATATAAATATATATAATATATATATATATATATATATATATATATATATATATATCGCACACCTAGTTCAATAGTGCCACAAGTCCAAAATACAATAATTTCGAGAAATGAGCAAAACGTTCTGTAGCAAACGAGGTGTGCCTTGTAAATAATTTATTTTTAGAATGACTGGCTTCAAAATTACAATTTAGTTAGCAAATTATACAGTTATTCGCTGGATCTTATTACAATTTATTAAAAATAAAACGTTAATTGTATTTTGATAGTTATGGCGATATTGCATTGTGAAGAAAGTCATTTATAAAACGATAAATAGGAGATACGGCGGCAACATAATAAAAAAATCAACTAGTTCTTACAAAAAATATTTTTATTATTATTATAACAAGTGTGTATGAACATTTTTTTAATTACTATTAATCAAGTCCTTATAAAAATTGTGATGAATAGGACAGAAAACCTTTCAAATAGCTTTCAAATATTCCTATACCTTTTTGCGTTCCAATCAAATTGATTTTTTAATAAAACTGTTCCGTTAACAGTGAACATTGCAAATTGTTTTGCTTTAATCTACGACAGAAATATTGAACAAGGTAAAAATGATGTACCGCCAAATTGAAAAAGTAGAATCAATAAAATACTTTGTGGAAACTTTGTAATAGTATTTCAACTTAGAAAAAATATGGTTGTTTTTACTCAAACTTTGCTATCGCCAAAATAAAAGTGAGTAATTCTCACCTTAGGAGGAAACAAAGTTTCGATAAGAATATAAAAAAACTTTTGAAAAAATGACAAAAACAAAAAACTCGGATGCTGAGTTTTTATAGGTTTTTTTTTTATTTTATTATTTAATTATTTATTACTTTAGTTTTATTCATTTTAAATAAATTAGACATTGAAAATAAATTAAGTATACAGAATGCTTTATGTAAACGGCCCGTTAGAAGGATATATATATATATATAATATATATATATATATATATATATATATATATATATAATTCTTTGGAGGGTTACTTTCGGGAAAGCGTCAAAACAAGGATCAGCTAGAGATGGTATAAGCCAGCTTGGTGTAGAACTTTATTCTAAATGTGAAATTTTCGGTGATATGTTGTCACCTTCATCAGCACCTAAATGGAAAACCTATTATAGTACAGTGGTGGAAATCAACATTTAAAAACCTACATTGAAAATGTTCAGTTGGTCCTAGTTGTAAAAAACACTGTCACAAACATGTTAAAAATATTAAAAAATACATTTAAAATTTTGAATAAAAACATTACAACACAAACAGGGTAGTTTTTCAAATACAAACACAACAAAAAGTCTAAAATTTACAACATACAAAAACTGCAAATAGAAAAGAAGAATTAATCTTCTTTTTTGATGACATATTTCTGTCAACATCCGGGTGTCATATGTAACGAGGTTATAATTTTCACTTTTGCACCTCACACACCACCACATGGATACGAAAAGAAAGAGCCCTAGGCAACATAATAAGCAAGGAAATGAAGTCCCCTCTAAAGCACAGGTAGGTAATCTATGCATGTCATGATAAGTTCCCCACATTTTCCAGTTTGTTACTTCTTGTCAAGTCCTGTTGAAGTAGAAAGGAATAAATACAACTTAAGTTTTCAACATCTTTCTTACAGTTCATAGGAGAGCTGCAGTTATGGATGTAGCACATTTCTATGAAGTTTCTCTTAAATTGGTTGTCAACCCTCTTTAGTACTTGCACATTTTCATAGTTAGCAGTGTGTCCAGTATTCTTAATATGTTGGCTAAAGGCTGTGCTGGTGGGCTTCCTCACAACATCACTCCTGTGCAAAGCTATTCTTTTTGAGAGTTTCTGGCTGGTTTGACCGACATACACTTCTGAACAAGAACCACATGGAATAGAATACACTACATTGAAGTTATCCAGTTTTTTAACTCTTTCTGTCAGGTGAGTAAAGTATGTCCCTAATCTTTTGTAAACAGAATTTGCTATCACTATGTTGAACTGTCTGAAAAGGTTTGTGATCTGTGGTGATAAACCTTTGATGTAAGGCAATCTCCCATAGAACACTTCTACTGTTTCTCCTTCTAATGTTTGTCTTTGCTGTGTTCTAACTGTTGGCATATCTTGAAATAGCAATTTATTAAGAAGCATCTTAGGGTAGTGATTTTTTCTAAGAATCTCATACAATAACTTGATGTTCTTATTGTAGTTTGAAGGGTGACAAATTCTTTTTATTCTGTTTTTCAGACCTTTGATGATGTTAATCTTCTGTTCGTCTGGATGATACGAGTGAAAAGGCACATATCTACCTGAGAATGTTTTTTTTCTGTACCAATCTCAACCTTACTGTATTGTCCTCATGTCTGGTTACATAGGTGTCTAAGAATGGAACACTATTATTTTCTTCTGTTTCAACTGTGAATTGTAGGTGAGTGTTATATGAGTTGAAAATGTCAAGAGTGTAGTTGATTTTGTCTGCAGGGACTGCACATATGAGGTCGTCTACATATTGGTAAATGAAGGGGAACTGGAAATCAACTTCTTGAGTACAGTAGTGAAGTAGGGAGTTCATTACAATTTCTGCCAAAGTAGGGGATATAGCTCCACCCATGGGTGCTCCTTTTATTTGGACATAGAATTCATTTTGAAAAGTGAAATATGTATTGTTGTATAAAAAGGTAATCAGTTTCAGGAACAAAACTTTGGGAATTGTACAGTTCTGTTCAATAAGATGGTAATTAGTTGTCAGAATAGAAACTACCAGTTCAAGAGGGATGTTGGTAAACAAGGAAGTAACATCAAAACTCACCAAGACATATCCTGAAGGTAGTAAAAACCCATTGATCTTATTTGCAAATTCAAAAGAATCTTTAATTTTGTAGGTATTATGAGAAGAAAAAGAAGTGTCAATAATACCTGCCAGATATTTAGCCAAGGATTGAGTGGGGGCATTCTTGCAAGCAATTATAGGACGTAGAGGGCACCCTTCTTTGTGAATTTTTGGAAGTCCATAGTATGTTGGGGTGGTACCGGTGTAGTTGGTTAATTCTTTTTTTGTTTTGGTGGTAATATATCCTTCTTCATGTAGTTGTTTTATTAGTAAGTTAGTGTTTCTTTCTACTGATGGAGTCAGATCTTTGGGGATTTTTTTATAGGAATGTGGGTCATTGAGAAGTTCAAATGATTTGGTGATGTACTCGTTTCTGTCCATTATGACTGTAGTGTTACCTTTGTCTGCTCTTGTTACTATAATATCAGGGTTGTCTTTCAGAAATTTTCTCGTTTTTGTTTCAATGGCCATGGATGGACTGATGTAATAACGGTTGGTTTTGATGTGGTTGGTAATGATATTCGTGATTTTTGAACGTTGCAAATTCTGTGAATCTGTAGGGAGTTTCTTAATACAGTACTCAATGTCTGCTAGGTATGTGTACATGTCAATATCTTTCACTGAGACTGGTAGTGAAAATTTTGGACCTAATGATAGAAAAGATTTTATGTCTTGAGGCAAAGTCACTTTGGATTGATTTACCAACCATGCATTTTCATTTGTAGTTGTGAGTGAAGCTAAAGGATCTTTAAGTTGGTTAAGTTTTGAGATGTTGCTTCTTTTTATACAGTTGAAAATTCTTTTATATCTTTTGTCCTGTAGTCTCAGGAAATCAGACATCATGTTGTAAGAGAGTTTGTTATTAAGATACTCTATTGATTTATCTACGTTTGTCTGTAAATTTCTGATTTTTGTATTAGTTTCATTAATAGTGATGTTTAGAATCCTCTTTGTTACAAGATTTCTTAAGTATGATATTTTTCTTGTATTTTTATTTTCTGTATTTTCAGGTATTGAGAGGATCCTTTCTGTACCCTGTTGTAAAAATCTAGGAATTATGTTGTTTCTCCTGCATTCGTACAGGAAGATGAGCCTGTTCTTTGCTGAAGCCATTTTTGTTAGTGATGACATGTAAGTTTTCGCATGTTTAACTCCAGTGTTACCGTCAACGTTCTTTATCTGTTGTAGGAATCCCATTTTTGTAGTCAATTATTGTAAATAGAGTGTGTATAACGACGCTAAGAATACAATTCTTTGGAGGGTAACTTTCGGGAAAGCGTCAAAACAAGGATCAGCTAGAGATGGTATAAGCCAGCTTGGTGTAGAACTTTATTCTAAATGTGAAATTTTCGGTGATATGTTGTCACCTTCATCAGCACCTAAATGGAAAACCTATTATAGTACAGTGGTGGAAATCAACATTTAAAAACCTACATTGAAAATGTTCAGTTGGTCCTAGTTGTAAAGAACACTGTCAGAAACATGTTAAAAATATTAAAAAATACATTTAAAATTTTGAATAAAAACATTACAACACAAACAGGGTAGTTTTTCAAATACAAACACAACAAAAAGTCTAAAATTTACAACATACAAAAACTGCAAATAGAAAAGAAGAATTAATCTTCTTTTTTGATGACATATTTCTGTCAACATCCAGGTGTCATATGTAACGAGGTTATAATTTTCACTTTTGCACCTCACACACCACCACATGGATACGAAAAGAAAGAGCCCTAGGCAACATAATAAGCAAGGAAATGAAGTCCCCTCTAAAGCACAGGTAGGTAATCTATGCATGTCATGATAAGTTCCCCACATTTTCCAGTTTGTTACTTCTTGTCAAGTCCTGTTGAAGTAGAAAGGAATAAATACAACTTAAGTTTTCAACATCTTTCTTACAGTTCATAGGAGAGCTGCAGTTATGGATGTAGCACATTTCTATGAAGTTTCTCTTAAATTGGTTGTCAACCCTCTTTAGTACTTGCACATTTTCATAGTTAGCAGTGTGTCCAGTATTCTTAATATGTTGGCTAAAGGCTGTGCTGGTGGGCTTCCTCACAACATCACTCCTGTGCAAAGCTATTCTTTTTGAGAGTTTCTGGCTGGTTTGACCGACATACACTTCTGAACAAGAACCACATGGAATAGAATACACTACATTGAAGTTATCCAGTTTTTTAACTCTTTCTGTCAGGTGAGTAAAGTATGTCCCTAATCTTTTGTAAACAGAATTTGCTATCACTATGTTGAACTGTCTGAAAAGGTTTGTGATCTGTGGTGATAAACCTTTGATGTAAGGCAATCTCCCATAGAACACTTCTACTGTTTCTCCTTCTAATGTTTGTCTTTGCTGTGTTCTAACTGTTGGCATATCTTGAAATAGCAATTTATTAAGAAGCATCTTAGGGTAGTGATTTTTTCTAAGAATCTCATACAATAACTTGATGTTCTTATTGTAGTTTGAAGGGTGACAGGCAGGTATTATTGACACTTCTTTTTCTTCTCATAATACCTACAAAATTAAAGATTCTTTTGAATTTGCAAATAAGATCAATGGGTTTTTACTACCTTCAGGATATGTCTTGGTGAGTTTTGATGTTACTTCCTTGTTTACCAACATCCCTCTTGAACTGGTAGTTTCTATTCTGACAACTAATTACCATCTTATTGAACAGAACTGTACAATTCCCAAAGTTTTGTTCCTGAAACTGATTACCTTTTTATACAACAATACATATTTCACTTTTTAAAATGAATTCTATGTCCAAATAAAAGGAGCACCCATGGGTAGAGCTATATCCCCTACTTTGGCGGAAATTGTAATGAACTCCCTACTTCACTACTGTACTCAAGAAGTTGATTTCCAGTTCCCCTTCATTTACCAATATGTAGACGACCTCATATGTGCAGTCCCTGCAGACAAAATCAACTACACTCTTGACATTTTCAACTCATATAACACTCACCTACAATTCACAGTTGAAACAGAAGAAAATAATAGTGTTCCATTCTTAGACACCTATGTAACCAGACATGAGGACAATACAGTAAGGTTGGATTGGTACAGAAAAAAAACATTCTCAGGTAGATATGTGCCTTTTCACTCGTATCATCCAGACGAACAGAAGATTAACATCATCAAAGGTCTGAAAAACAGAATAAAAAGAATTTGTCACCCTTCAAACTACAATAAGAACATCAAGTTATTGTATGAGATTCTTAGAAAAAATCACTACCCTAAGATGCTTCTTAATAAATTGCTATTTCAAGATATGCCAACAGTTAGAACACAGCAAACACAAACATTAGAAGGAGAAACAGTAGAAGTGTTCTATGGGAGATTGCCTTACATCAAAGGTTTATCACCACAGATCACAAACCTTTTCAGACAGTTCAACATAGTGATAGCAAATTCTGTTTACAAAAGATTAGGGACATACTTTACTCACCTGACAGAAAGAGTTAAAAAACTGGATAACTTCAATGTAGTGTATTCTATTCCATGTGGTTCTTGTTCAGAAGTGTATGTCGGTCAAACCAGCCAGAAACTCTCAAAAAGAATAGCTTTGCACAGGAGTGATGTTGTGAGGAAGCCCACCAGCACAGCCTTTAGCCAATATATTAAGAATACTGGACACACTGCTAACTATGAAAATGTGCAAGTACTAAAGGGGGTTGACAACCAATTTAAGAGAAACTTCATAGAAATGTGCTACATCCATAACTGCAGCTCTCCTATGAACTGTAAGAAAGATGTTGAAAACTTAAGTTGTATTTATTCCTTTCTACTTCAACAGGACTTGACAAGAAGTAACAAACTGGAAAATGTGGGGAACTTATCATGACATGCATAGATTACCTACCTGTGCTTTAGAGGGGACTTCATTTCCTTGCTTATTATGTTGCCTAGGGCTCTTTCTTTTCGTATCCATGTGGTGGTGTGTGAGGTGCAAAAGTGAAAATTATAACCTCGTTACATATGACACCTGGATGTTGACAGAAATATGTCATCAAAAAAGAAGATTAATCCTTCTTTTCTGTTTGCAGTTTTTGTATGTTGTAAATTTTAGACTTTTTGTTGTGTTTGTATTTGAAAAACTACCCTGTTTGTGTTGTAATGTTTTTATTCAAAATTTTAAATGTATTTTTTAATATTTTTAACATGTTTGTGACAGTGTTCTTTACAACTAGGACCAACTGAACATTTTCAATGTAGGTTTTTAAATGTTGATTTCCACCACTGTACTATAATAGGTTTTCCATTTAGGTGCTGATGAAGGTGACAACATATCACCGAAAATTTCACATTTAGAATAAAGTTCTACACCAAGCTGGCTTTTACCATCTCTAGCTGATCCTTGTTTTGACGCTTTCCCGAAAGTTACCCTCCAAAGAATTATATATATATATATATATATATATATATATCCTTCTAACGGGCCGTTTACATAAAGCATTCTGTATACTTAATTTATTTTCAATGTCTAATTTATTTAAAATGAATAAAACTAAAGTAATAAATAATTAAATAATAAAATAAAAAAAAAACCTATAAAAACTCAGCATCCGAGTTTTTTGTTTTTGTCATTTTTTCAAAAGTTTTTTTATATTCTTATCGAAACTTTGTTTCCTCCTAAGGTGAGAATTACTCACTTTTATTTTGGCGATAGCAAAGTTTGAGTAAAAACAACCATATTTTTTCTAAGTTGAAATACTATTACAAAGTTTCCACAAAGTATTTTATTGATTCTACTTTTTCAATTTGGCGGTACATCATTTTTACCTTGTTCAATATTTCTGTCGTAGATTAAAGCAAAACAATTTGCAATGTTCACTGTTAACGGAACAGTTTTATTAAAAAATCAATTTGATTGGAACGCAAAAAGGTATAGGAATATTTGAAAGCTCTGTAAAGTTTCACCGATTCTAAAAATAGTTTTTATAGTAAAGTGGTTATGGTTCATTATTTTGTGACCATATCTTTATTGCGAAAAACTAAAACGATGAACGTATCAATTTAGATTAAAGAGGACCAATAATTAGGGGGAACGAAATACTTGTAAATAATTAATCACTATTTATATCAGGAGACCGGCCCTGACAAGGTACGGTTAAGTTGTACTGATATCGTACTCCTAGTTTTTAATAAAAACAAGTGGTTTTATTAAATAGTTTTTTAAAATTAAAGTGTTTATCTACTAGATACTACTACGTAAGGCATCTATACGTAATTATTATTTTATTATTGTAAAAAGAAAACGTCAAATAATAAATATACACTAGCGTACAATCATTTTGTGAGGTTTGCTGCTATAAGTAGCCTATAGTAGCATGCGATTGGTTTTTTACTTACCAGAGTCGGAGTAAGGCCTTCGCCGCCGCAGCTTAAAATGACTTCACACAATGTAAACACACCTTCGGATCTAACCAGTCCAGTAAATAAATGTTCGAATTTCAGAACGATTTCCGAACTGGAAATTGAAACGTCAATAAACGTATTTTTATCTTTAATTGTGGCTTATTCCCAGTTAAATAGTAATTATACTATTTAAGGTACCAAAAACCCAGCAGTCATCAAGTTATCCATTATCAAATCCAAGCGTATTTTATTTTAAATTTGTTTTAAATTTCCACCAATTTTCCTTACTGATTTATACTGTCCAAGGCTCCCCCGACACTACTAGCGTCGTTAGAAAATTTACAACTGATATGGCTGGTTTACTCCATCTTTTACAAAGCAGCTATCAATATGCAATTAATAGATCTACAAAAAGCAAGTTTACAAAACTTTAAAACAAACTACACAACCATTTAGGGAAAGAGATTTCTGACTTAGATAGTGACTCTTCTGTAGACAATTGTTCAGTATCATCTAACTTCGAATCTGTTATAGTTTATTTTTATGAACGAGAGAGTAATTAGCATAATTTTAACTGGTACCTCCGACCACTCCATGGGCGTGCTCAAGATTAATTGAAAAATTACTTTGAATAATTGTAAAAAATAAATGAATTATTTCAGTGTTATAAAGTGTTATGTGTATGTAAACAAAAGTGACCTCTTTTATCACACACTATATTAGAACTGACTGGCCTACATTAAAAAGGGTTTTAAAAAATTCACATTTTTTTTAATTTTTAAAAATTACAAAAGAGAAAAAGAGTTTTTAAAACCGTCTAAGGTATGTTAAATAGATGAATAAAAATATTAATATAAAACTTACAGCTACTTGTTACAAATCCAAATCAGATTCAGAAGATGAACTTTCAGAACCAAGATTTATAATAACTGGCTCGATCATTTTATCAGTAATATTGTCCAGCTTCCACATTTTTTCCTCTTCTTTAATAGTGTGATTTACTGCCTTTTCCCAGTTTTCAGGTTTTACATTATTTACGGCCTCCAAAAACAACTGTTTAACATCATGAATTTTAAAAGTGGTATTTTTTCTTGAAACTTCACTCTTTATCTGTGCCCATACCAGTTCAATCGGGTTTAATTCACAATGATATGGTGGGGATCTAAGTACTGTCATTCCACGATTTTTGGCAATTTCATCAATTTCGTATTTTTTAAATTTTTCTTTATGAAGGGCACACAACGAATAAAGTTCCTTTCTTATAGATCCGGGATGGTACGTAATATTTTTTGAACTCAGCCAATTCTGCAAGTCTTTTTTTAACCACTTGGTTGTGGGCAGTCCTTCTATAAGTCTGGAGTGATAACTTGCATTATCCATTACTATTACACAGTTCTTAGGAAGAAGATCTATCATTTGTTCGAACCATTCTTGAAAGACATCACGTTCATGTCTTCAAGGTAGTCACCGGTACGAGTTGATTCAAAAGTTAATAAACCACCTTTAACAAAACCGTCTGAACTGCCAATGTGTACTATTATCAGCCTGCGTCCCTTTCCTGATGGTGGGTTTAAACCAGTAGATAAGTTATTTACAAAAGCGTGCCTTTGACTTGTAACAGTTTCATCCTGCCAAAATTTATTTGGTGTATGACCCTCGTTGATCCATGTTTCATCAAGATAAAATATTTTTCTTTTTTGGTTTCTCATTTCCTTTATGGTTCTTAGAAAATGTCTTCTCCATATGACAATATCGCTTCTTTCTAATAAAATAGACTTTCTGGGATTCTTTTTCCAGCGGAAGCCTATTTCTTTTAAAAGTTTCCATAACGTACTTCGACTCATTTCTGGGTAATCCTTATCATCTCGAACTGAGACAAGAACTTTATCCAATGTTGGAAATTCTTGTCTAAAGAAGAATTCATGCACTTTCCGTCGAAGTCCTTCTTTAAAATGATATTCTATTTGAAATTTTGGTTTCCCTGGAGCATTACGTGGCATTTGAAAACTACCACATTTCTCTTCTTTAATAACTCTGTAAATCGTAGATTTCCCAACACCAAGTGTACTGCTAACTAACTCAACGGTCTCATCAACACTTTCACATAAATGTTTGTCTGTAAATGATTTAAAACAATTAAATATTAATGTTTTTTCATTAACTGTTAAAGGACCAATTTTTCGGCGTTTACACGGCACTTCCAAATTTTCCATAACACTAGTATACACAATAAACTGCACCTTGCAACTGAAGTACCTATTTTAGTGAACTGTTAAGAATTTTGAATACGCCACTTGGACCTTCCTACAAAATGGAAAAACCCACTATCACATTTTCTGTGGAATAAGTTTAGAAGGTAATTATCTAGTCAATTACTGTCGTAGATTCCTGGAATTAAAGAATTAAATGTTTGATTGTTGAAACCCTTACTTCGTGGAATGCACTCATTTCAGATAAAATAAAACGTTTTATTTTATCTAAAGAATTAAACTTTATTTTGCAAATAGGTAGGTACTTATTAAACTTTTATTGGTTATATATAACCAATAAAATAAACATCTTACATTTCTTGCAAATTCATTAGTACCTGTTAACCTCCATCACTCCGACACTGGCAACCTTATTTAGGGATTAGTAACCCTCACAACTATTGTATTCTATTCTGCTCCAACCTTTATACCTGGTGGTCATACTCAATTTAAAATTGTTTTCCTATATACTTCTGTAAACTTGTTGACAAATATCTGTTTTTCATTGAGTCACCCGTATCAACAGTTTAGGGATTTGCATACATAATTTATTGTTTTATTACTCTCTCATACATAAAAATACACTATAACAACATTCAACTCGATACTTCAATGGAACATTTATGGATTTTTCTATCGTCTCCCTATGCTATAGCTTCTTTTATCTGAATATTATTCAGATATTAATTGTCTACAGGAGAAAAATTTAAAGACCAATCAGTTGTACAATTCAAAAAATTTCACTTGTTTCAGCAAAGACCGTACTGATGCATGTCATGCAAGCGGTGGTGTAGCAATACTAGTAAACAAATCCATTGAGGCGATACAAATTCTAATAGTCAGTGATTTGGAGGCCGTTGCTATCAGAATCATATCTACCAGTTTAATATCTACTTGCAATGTTTACCTTCCTTGTGACAATGTTTACCTTCCTTGTGACAAACAAGTAAGTTCTGATAGCCTCTGCAGGTTATTAGAGCAACTGCCACGTCCTCGTATAATTCTAGGCGACTTTAATGCTCCCAACATAATGTAGGGTTTAGATCACACGTCTATCAGAGGTTCAAGTATTGCTGATATCTTAGATCAACTTAATATATATTTTCTTAATAATGATGGTGGCCCTACAAGATTCAATATTTCAACAGGATATTCCTCATGCATCGATTTAACTCTTTGCGACCCAAATTTAGCTCATTGTCTCAGTAGGGATGCTTAAACCTATACATATGGTAGTGACCATTTTCCAATTCTAATTAGAAACCATAATTATCCCTGATCAGGACCCATATTCATATCTAAGTGGAGAATAAAAAATGCAAATTGGCAAAAATTCTTCTAATATATGGATAATAACATTTCCAGTTTGGATATAACAGACGATGTTAACTCGAATGCAGAGCAGTTTATTCACGTTATCTTAAGCGCCGCCCACAAATTTATTGGTAAATCTAAATCTGTTAAAGGCCGATGTCCTGTACCATGTGGAATGATCGTTGTGCTTCAGCAATCCGTGAAAGTAAATCAGCCCTAAACCGATACAAAAAACATAAAACATTCGAAAACAAATTAAAATTCAAAATGCTAAAAGCAAGGGCACAGCTAACTGTCAAAACGGCTAAACAATTTTCATTGAAAAAAAAAACGTATCGGAAATTAATAGCAATATCCCCATCTCTGATGTCTGGAACAAAGTTAGGAAAATTTCTGGTTTACATACTTCATATAATTTCACGGGGCTAAAAGAAAATAATAATTTCATAGCATTGAGCAGCAATATTGCAAACATTTTTGGAAGAATCTATCAAGGCCACTCATCGAATCAACAGTATACCGCCAATTTTCTCAAAGCCAAAGAATTTTCCGAATAAAATCCCATTTATCAGTTTGAAGCACAAAAAAAATTATTAAACCATATTATCACTTTTCAATAGATATACTCATCTATTCTTAACTTGAAGGACTTTAGTCCTGGGCCTGATGATATTCTTTTAGCATTTCTGAAACAACTCCCTATTTCAGCCATAACGTATCTCTTAAAACATATTTAACAGAATTTGGCTTCACCACCAATGGCCAGCTACTTGGTCAAATGCAATAGTCATTCCTCTCATAAAAACTAATAAATCTAAATATGACCCAGAATCATATCGACCATATCTCTGTCATCGACAACCTGCAAATTACTAGAAAATATTGTTAACTCCAGACTCTCATGGGTTTTAGAAAATTCTAATTTCTTAATCTCCAAGCAAAATGGCTTTAGAACTGATCGGTCATCCACAGACAACATTTTAGATTTGAAAAGTGAAATATGTGAAGCTCTTGCTAGAAAACAAAAATGTGTTGCTATATTTTTTGACTTAGAACGTGCATTTAATAAAGTTTGGAAATACAACATTTTAAGACAACTTCATAAATGGAATATTCAAGGTCACCGCCTTGCTTTCATCCAAAACTTTTTAAATAACAGATCTTGTCAAGTATCTTTTCAAGTAAATAAATAATATCTTTTCAAATATTTATAGTTTGGAAAATGGTACACCCCAAGGATCCACACTCAGTCCAACACTATTTCTGGTAGCAATAAACGACATCATCAAAAACACCCTTATAGGCTCGTTTATACGCTGATGACCTAGTGGTATCTACTAAAACGAAATATTCTCGAAACTAAAATACTCGAAAATTGGTCCAACTTTACAGGTTTTCAATTTTCAATAGAAAAATCAATAGGAGTCATATTCTCTTCAAGCTCCTTGTCACAACCTCCTAACCTAAGAATGTATGAGAAACAATTGGAGTTTAGAGATCACCACAAATTCTTAGGTTTAATCTCCGATTCAAAGTTAACATGGAAAAATCACATCTCACAACTCATCCTTTCCTGTAATAAAAGATTAAATATATTAAGGAAAGTATGTATCTCTCTGTAATAAAAACTGGGGCTCAGACCAATCCACTCTACTCCTCCTGTATAAATCTTTAATACGTTCGAAGCTAGATTATGGAGCAATTGATTATTCAACTGCTAATAAATCTCTACTGAAATCATTAGATATTATTCATAATAAAAGTCTTAGATTTATCTTAGGGGCTTTCCCAACTACACCAGTATCCAGAATTTTTATGCTCTTTTAGGAAAACCATCGCAACATCACCGCCGCATGTACCTCGCTCTATCAGATGCAGCCTTAGTCGCTGGCAATATTTCAAAGCCAATATATCAAAATACTTTTACAAATAAATATGTAAACTTATTTCAAGATATTCGTTATACTAAAACACCATATCACGAAAGAATTAAATCCATTCTTCAAAACCTAAACATTAATTTTCCGGAGGTTTTCTCGTCGTATATTAAATACCCCGAGCCTTGGCTGATCGATATACCAACTTGTGATACATCTGTAGAGTATTTAGATAAATCTAATACACACAATATAATTCTCTGATTCAGTCCAAGTTTGAGGCCCTCATAAATAAGTACTTCAACTACCATAAAATCTACACAGAGGCATCTTAAACCGAAGACGCAGTGGGGGCATCAATCGTTTCTTCAGAAAACAATCTTCTTTTCCGTTTATCCCCAGCATGCAGCACATATTCAGCTGAACTCTACGCCATATACCGTGCTGTGAAACTTCTTAACTAGCTTACACTCACAAAAGCTCTTCTCATAACAGATTCCCTTAACTCTCTAAACTCATTAAAACACATGTTTCCGAAACATCCTTTTAAAAGTTGCTAAAATACCTGCTTTTCCAAGCTCATGAACATGAAACAAGCGTCCAATTTTTATGGGTTTCCTCACACGTAGGAATAAAAGGAAATGATGAAGCTGACAGGATTGCAAGAGAGGCAATTTTAAGTGATTTGTCGAAGCGATAGACAAGTGTGTTTCCAGTGACGTAAAAACTTGTTTAAAAATAAAGTGTTGTGTTTCTGGCGAAATGAGTGGTCTCAAACTAATTCCAATCTAAATAAAATCAAAAATAATGTGTCTCAGTGGTTTCCATCGTCGCGTAATAGACGAGAACAAATTGCGGTTGCGCGTTTACGTCTAGGACATACCAGATTAACGCACTCCTACCTTTTCACAAAGAAGAATCCACCTATATATGATCAGTGTAACGTCCGATTAACAGTCGAACACTTTTTAACAATTTATAATAAATATGACCAAGAAAGGCAATGCTCTCACAAGATCCCAAACGCTCTACCACAGGCTCTAGGTCAAAACTGTTCCTGTAACAATGTAGTGAATTATCTTAGTCGATCGGATAACCAAGCGGGCTGGGCGGCTGACTTTTCCTTCGCTTCAATGCGAGAGACGTCAGTTCAATTCCCAGCTCGGTGTACAGAAAACAAAAAGGCTAACGCAGCAGTTTAAAATTCTAAATGAATCTACGGCTTAGTCTAGAATATGCTGGTATCTGATCGGCCTATGGTGGAGCAGTATGGCAAGAGATAAGGGCTTGTGGTTCGCTGATACTCCTCCATAGATCCCTACCGGAAGGGCGTGTGTCGCCCAAATACCGGACATATGTATATATATATATATATATATATATATATATATATATATATATATAATATATATATATATATTATATATATATACAGATTGAACGAAATAAATTCGGAACATAGGAATATAATGTTTTTTAGGCTAAATTCTGCTGTAGGTGGTTGGCCAACAAAAGATTGTCAAATAATTATATTATAAAAAATCCCATAATTTAGCGGGCTGCTGGATTCTGAACTCATAAAAATTGAAAGCTACAAATAAATCTACGATTTTATTATGCTGTCAAACCAGTTTATAGTCCAGGAAATGTAGCATTTCACCTCGCAATTTTTTCGTGTGGCGTAGATTGACTTGAAATTTAACAGAAGGTAGGTAATAGCCTAAGGATCAAAATCTATATCGAACCAAAGTGCGCCAAAGCCTAGGGGGTGGTTGCCACCATCTCCGGGGTGAAAATTTTTTTTACGTTTTAACTACAGGTTTCGATTAGAAAAGTGATTCTAAACAAAAAATGTGCTATACATTTTTTTTATAAAATGATATTTTTCAAGTTATTCGCGATTGAAAGTAACAACTTTTAGACGAAAAAATCCACGTTTTTAATCGATTATCCGCGAATAACTCGAAAATGGTGCATTTTATCAAAAAAATTGTAGAGAACAAATTTGTAGCTTTTAAAAAGACCAATACAATTACAAATACAATATCAATGTTTAGCGGTTTTCTTCAAATGCCAAATTTGAAAGATTCAAAGTCAAATATCGGGAAAATGATGCATTTTGGAAGAAAACTCACAAAACCTTTTTACAAGAGCATAAATAGACCTATCATAAAAAGATAAGGTCAATACCTCATTTTTTACGAAAAAATCGAGGAAAACAACACCCTAACCACCCCCATAATTAAAATTGATCTTCACCCTTCTGCAATTCCTTTTGTAGATGTATTGTTAATACGTCCAAGAAGTTTGACCCATTTAAAATGCTTAGTTTTAGAAAAAGTACAGCTTTTCTTACAGTTACTCTTTTTTTAAATATGCCCGAAAATACTGAATATATGAAAAAAATAAAAATTATTAAATTGTAGCTTTTTTAATGACTCAAATTATCCTATATTTAGATTTGTTGTACAATGAATATTTGGGGAGATATAGCCGTTTAAAGCATCGATTTACGATCAAGCACAATCTTTTTCAAGCCCTTTAAACTCACCCCATTTAAAAACCAAGGGTTCCAAAAAGATTTAATTCACAGATACTTGTAGCTCTTAAAAACCTCTACAAATAGTTTTTGAAGAAACACTCTATCGTTAAAAATTAAAGAACAATCAGGGTTCATTGGCATGACATAAACTATAAAGCAGAGGGTGAGTTGAGCTTAATTCCAAATTTTTATGCAAATCGTTCCAAGGTGAAATCATTTTCTTCGCATTACTAATTTTTTTATATTAATCTCTAATAAGGGTCACTTTTTAAGGGTTGAAATATGATGGAACTTTATTCAAAAGCACGAAACTATCATTATTTAATTAATTCAAACCAAATTTTACCCATATTCAGGTTTAATATGTTATTTTATAATTTTTGACAATTAGGGGTAGTTTTCACCCCTAAGAACAATCAGGGTTCGTCGACAGGACATAAACTATAAAGCAGCGGGTGAATTGAGCTTAAATCCAAATTTTTATCCAAATCGATCCAAGGCGAAATCATTTTTTTAGAATTAGTCATTTTTTTACATTAATCTCTAACAAGGGTTGCAATATGATGGAACTCTATTCAAAAATATAAAATAATCATTATTTAACTAATTCAAACCAAATCTTACCCATATTCAGGTTTAATATGTTATTTCATAATTTTTGACAATTAGGGGTAGTTTTCACCCCTAAAACCCTTCAGCCCTTCGGTTCGATATAGATTTTGATCCTTGGGCTATTACCTACCTTCTGCTAAAATTTCAACTGGATACATGCAGAACGAAAAAATAGCGAGGTTTTAACTTTTTTCGAGCTTCATTTCCTGAACTATTATCGCCTCCTTAGACAAACCCGTCTTACGCAAACAACTTTGTTGCGAGACAGATAGTTGAACGATATTTTATACAATGTCTATACCCAGGTATGGATTTATTTTTGTCCAAGTTTTATATTGGTCCACTATTTCAACATGCAGTTCAAACAACATGTATTAAATGTATGTTCCGTTTTAATTTGGTTCAATCTGTATGTAATATATATATATAATATATATATATATATATATATATATATATATATGTATATATATGTATAATATATATATATATATATATATATATATATATATATATAATATATGTATAATATATATAACATATATATATGTATATATATATATAAATATATAATATATATAGAAACTTAGAGCTAAGATTAATATTATTACTAATAATTAATATCAAACTCGCCAGTCTTCGGGTTGAACCGCGTCGATATCCGCATTTTGCCGAGCTTTCGGCATCCTCTCTGATGCCTTCCTCAGCGCTCTCCGAGGTCTCAGTCTCCCGAGCCCCAGACACTACTACACTGTTCACTATTTACTGCACTGTCACTACTGTACTGTCACAGTACAGTATAATCCGAATCTGAAACAGTCAAAGATCGGTATAGGACATTGTATTCAAAAAATGTCTAAAAGGATCTGAGAAATCTAAAAATTAATTAATATATAGGGTGTTCTATTTAAAATAAGCAAGTTGCTATTGGCCACCCTTATCTGATACACCCCGTATAAAAAGTTTTTATGGAAAAAATGCGCAACTATAAATACTAATCGAAAAAATGCTCAATTATTAAATACTATTCGAAGTGCTCGAGCGTTTTTTCGAATACTCGCTCATTGATTTATTAGCTAATTTATTCCATTTGGCTGATACACAGTGGATTAAGTTATTCATATACTAGTTCATAGTACAGATTAATGAAAAAAATAGTAATATTTTCGGATATTATGTGGATCTCAATATGTTATAAACAGTTTTTTTTTTATTAGAAAAAAATGTCGCATCCACCAAAAGGTTATTAACGACGGAAAAAAATGATGTTTTCGACGGGAATCCGTGTCGGTGCAATAGCAAAATTTGAACCCTTTGGAAAGGACACTATTGCACCGACACGGATTCCCGTCGAAAACATCATTAGCGAAATGGAAACAACTATCACTAAGTTACCATCAGAAACAGCCGAAATTATTCGACAACATGTAGCACAAATATTAAGAACAGTCTCCAGAAGACTCCAATGGGCAGAACACCTCAGAAGACATTCTGACAAACGAACAGTAAGACTGGTGTGGGAGGAAGTCCCAACTGAAGGAGACAACGCGGACGCCCATCGTCTTCGGTGGCGAGATAATATAGCAGAAGACCTAAGCACTATGGGCGTGAGAATTGGATGGAGGTTGCTCAAGACAGAAAACAGTGGAGGCATGTTGTCGAGTCGGCTAAAACCCAAGAAGGGTTGTAACGCCACGGAGTAAGTAAGTAAGTCTCCGAAAAAGAATTTAACTTACGAAGAAAAGAAAGCCTTGAAGATTATACAACAAAACAAAGACATCATCGTACTTCCAGCTGACAAGGGCACGCTACTGTCATAATGAATATTAAGACTACGACACAAAAAAACAGAACATATAAACGATAGTGCATATCAAAAAATCGCAACAGACCCAAAGAAGGGTCTTTGCTATTCCACGAGAAAAGTCAAGATGTCCAAAACTTTGCGGTTTGTCCAAAGTACATAAGGCAGAGTTACCATTACGACCAATAGTCATCTCTATCGGGTCACCGCTAACAATCACTGGCAAAATTTCTGGCCGACCAGCTACAACCATATGCAGAAAAAGCGGATTCTTACGTCAAAAAGCAAGCCACTTTATCGATCGTATCAAGGACGTTGTTTGGAACCGGAACACTGTATTAGTGAACTTTGATGTAGTCTCATTATTCACCAATGTGCCAATAGAACATCATAGAAATTATACGCAGAAAATATCCAATACCACAGGATACAATAAACATAACGAGGCACTGCTTAAACCTATTTCTCTACAAGGACCAGAAGTACAAACACAGTTGAAGGGGCACCGTTGGGTTCACCACTGTCACCCGTAATAGCCAACCTTTTTATGGAAGATATGGAATCAAAAGCAATGAAACAGCAGAGCATAAACCCAACTGTGGCTTAGGTATGTTGATGACACATGTATTATCTGGACGCATGGAGACGAGAAGCTTAACGAATTCCTACAACACAGTAATAATATCCACCCAAAAATACAGTTTACCATGGAACGGGAGAATAACCAAAAACTTAAATGGAACAACAATGCTAGCCAATATCGAAAATAAGGGCCAAACGTGTAATCAGGGAAGCCATAGAGATCGAAAAACATCCAAAAATTTAAATACCAGACGATGCCCAAAGACCCCCAAATACGTGGACACCAATTCTGCAGAAAAACGTAGAAATTAAAATAGCGAAGAAGACCCGCCCACTCTGCGCATAGGACCAATCACAAGAAGCGCTTCAAGGTATTTAAACTTAGCGAGCAGCGACCGAGAAATCAGGTCTCCTGAAACATCAAGACGAAGCAGAAACTAATCTGACTTGACAATGTGCAAGTGTGACCTTGCCGAAACGTCGTCAAAACAATGTTTTTTCTAAAACCAAATTACTTAACGCGGAGTCAAACCGGAAAACAGCTGAAATCACATATAGCTCCCGTGGAAATTTCAAATCCAATATATATATATTATATATATATATATATATATATATAATATATATATATAATATAAAATTAAATTTTCTTGGGTTAGGTCAATAAAGATATGTTACATGTGGAACTAGATTTTATTTTCCATTGCAATTAATCAACGTTTCGCCAGGAAACCCTTGCCATTGTGTCAAGATTCAAAACGTAAAAGTGACACAGACATTAACGAACTGAAACGGGTATTTCCTGCCGAAACGTTGATTAATTGCAATGGAAAATAAAATCTAGTTCCACATGTAACATATCTTTATTGAACCTAACCCAAGAAATATTAATTTTATATTAAAATAATACGGTTTCAAGAAACTCAAACTACTATATAATATATATATATATATATATATATATATATATCTATATATATATATATATAATATATATTATATCCGGTTTTTTAGGCGTTACGCCCGTTCGGTAGGGATCTATGGAGGAGTATCACCGAGCAGCAAGCCCTTATCTCATGCCGTACTGCTCCACCATAGGCCGATCAGATCCCAGCATAACCTAGTCTAAGCCGCAGATTCATCTAGAATTTTTAAACATGCTGCGTTATGACTTTTTGTTTTTTCCGTACACCGACTGGGGGCTCGACCCCACAATCCACTGAACCATTCGACCGTGAAGCGAATGAGAGGCAGCCGCACAGCCGCTGAGCTATCTGACCGTTATATATATATTATATATATATATATATAATATATAAATATATATAATATATATAATATTATATATATAATATATATGTATATATAATATATATTGTTAAGGTTCCAAAAAAAAAACTTAAAGAACCATACAAATTGTTATTTGGAAATAATCTGGACAAAAAAATAAGTAAGTTTGTTTACTAAAAAATATATAAAATTATTTCTGTCATTAAATATAAGATATGTAAATTAGTGGGCTTATAAAAAATGAAAGCAATTTTTGGATAAAAAAGACAGTTTTGACATTTTGCGGAATAATAGAAAAATAACTTTGACAAACGTCACTCTCTTTAGAAATTTCCCAAAGGAAGAACGGCTGTTATTTGAGAGTTTCGGTCGGTGCTGGTTGGTAGAATGTGGCTGATGCCAGTGAAGAGTCAGTGGAATGGTGACATTTTTGTTTTGTTTTCTAGAGCATGAGAAAGTTAGAATTTAAATTGCCAAAGGGTAGTCTTCGTGGTTTTGTTTTCCTGGTGGTCTATATAGAGGTGTTTCGAGAGCCCTGAAAAAAAACCTTACCAGAACTGTAATTTTTGTTTCTTTATTTAAAAATTGCCGTGGCGAAGTGAAATCTTGCAAGAGGGACTTAATTATTGACTTTTGAATTTTTTATATGTCAGGAACATTTGCTGGGTTTATATTTAAATAATCGAAGGACTTAAAATTTAGTATAATAGTATTGTTTTTCATAAAGGGTTTGCATGGATAAATGTTAATTAATATATATTTTTTTAATATTGGTAAATATAATCTGATTTGTTTATTGATTGAATATTTTGTATATTATTTTATTTTTTTCCTTTTTGTCCTCTTACCTAAAATACAACGAGATCGATATTTGAAGCACGATCCTGATAAAAAAATTGAGGATTTGTTGGTAAGTTTTTGTTTTTTTGGTAACAGTTAATTGAAATAATTGATAAATATAGATTCTACTTACCATAACAATATATATAATATATATATATATATATATATATATATTATATATATATATATGTATATAATATAATATATATGTATATATATATATATATATATATATATAATATATATATATATATATATATATATGTTCGGAAAGATTTCCGCGGTTAGTACAATGAAACTTAGAGTAAGATTAATATTATTACTAAAATTAATATCAAACTCACCAGTCTTCCGGGTTGAACCGCGTCGATATCCATTTTGCCGAGCTTTCGGCATCCTCTCTGATGGCCTTCCTCAAGGCCTCCGAGGTCTCAGTCTCCCGAGCCCCAGACACTACTACACTGTTCACTATTCACTGCACGTCACTACTGTGACAGTACAGTAGTGACTTACTGCTTATCTCTTATCACTTATCACTTAAATCTCTTATTAGTATTGAAATATCTTTACCTTTTACCATATCAGTGACACTTTTAATATCTGAGTAAAACTATTTAACTGGTTATAACTGCTTTCTGCTGTTGGTACATATATATTAACGAGATTCGTATAAGAAGTTTTGGACCCCATTTGCATAATAATAACTCTGTCGCATAGGTAATACTACTCTACAGCTATGATAGCTACTTAATTTCAAAGATGCTTATACCGTTTTCACCTGAGCCATATATTATGTGGTCATTTATATCTCACTTTCGGTGTCTGAGTCAACGCATTTCTACGCATATCACTAATATCACCAATAGCCAATATTGAGACATTCACTATTTTTATTCCTTTTATAGCATTATAAGTTTTTAAGCCTTATATTATCTTTTTATTCTTCTTCTTCCTCAGCTTTTTTCCTTTTTGGGGGTTGCTGTTCCTTACTCATCGTCGCTAATCATTTCTGTCCACTGGAGCTTTTTCACCTATCCACAGTCCTTTTAGCTTCTCCCTACTGTACCTTTCCTTTTATTATGTTCTTAAATCTATATTCTTCGTCCCACATCGTTTTCACCTCTATGCCTGACATCACCAAATAATTGCAGCTTTTGTTCTTGGATGTATTTTGAGACTGTAGTTACCCCGACTCTTCCCCTTATCAAGTTGTTTCTGATCCTGTCTCTTCCAATCCCACTCAAAATCCACTGTAACATTTTTATTCCATCTACCTTCATTTTCGTTTTCTTATTTTTTTTTACTGACGACACTTGACCGCCATACACCGACAGCTTGGTGATATTTCCCTAGGTCTTTTATCTTTAACTCTGCACTCGATTATCTGTTTTTCCTTTTTACTTTTTCTTTTAGCAATGTTTCCAAAATACTGCAAGTATCTTTACTGTGTTTGTTTAATTATTCTATTTTTCACTCTGAGTTTTTCTTTTACTAATATATTTCTTGATGTTTACCGCAGAATATTCTTAACATGCGGCAATACCCCACATCATAAAAGCCTCTATTGAATTATCTACTTTTTTACGGTTTTATGGAAAAATTATTATTTTTACCAGTCTTAATTTTATGTAAGCCATAATGATCAAGTTTTTTCAAATTAATAATTTGAAATTTCACAATAGCTGTTTTTGCAATAGTAAACCTTCTACGTATCTCTCCGTGACATTGTCCTTTATTTGTTATGAGAGACCCCAGATATATAAAACTATTTACTCCTATATCCATAAATATATACTCTTAAATGGTTATTCTACCTAAACCAATGAACAGATGTATGAAAATTGTATGCAAATAATTGCAACATAATACTACTTTAATTAAAGTTATTCTGGTATAGAATCTCCTGTAAGAATTTGTTTAGAAATTATCTTATTATTTTAACTAAAGAATATCGTAGCATAAGTTTAAATTAAATACAGAATCAGGTACAGAAGGTTACCTTGTAGTACGCTTATTGTCAATCCTTTGAATTTTAAAACAACTTGCTCAACTAAATAAATACCCTTTAAGGATATCCAATATTTTCAACTAAACTAAAAGTTGCAATTTTTTTTTGTAATAATTTTATATATTTTTTATATGTATTTTTTAATAATACTAATATAATATTTCAATTTTTCAATATTTTATGGTTTTTATGCTAATAGACTTATGGAAAGGAAATATTAAAATGTGAAGTGTTTATTAACAATTTTCCTTTTCGTCAAGTCATTTTTAATATAAATGTATTAAAAATAAACCATACTCTAAAGAACAAAATGTTAATAAACATTATCTTTACTTTTAATATTAACATCAGTAGATTTCTTTGTCAAAATTCATTCATAAATACACGTTTCAACGTCTGAGATATCAAGTTGTAGGCAGTTATATAACTCCAGCAGTCTTAATAAATTACAATCCCGTCTACCCTTCTTAAATCGTACATAAAAATAAAGAACCGTTTCTAATATCCTCTCCACCCTTGTTACGTGTCTATTTCTTTTATTGTGTACTAACGTCTTTATATTTATGCTATCCAAGAGACTAATAATTTTTCGCCAGCCATTATTTCTAGACCATTTAATGCAAAGTTTATACCTAGAGGAATTTACTTGAAGCACGGAATAGAGATTCATTTAGTGGAATTCTGGTAAAATGGCGTGTTGGCTATATTTAAGAAAATATCCGACCACTTTTTAAAACCATAAAACAACAAGAATTGCTTGTGGTTAAATCACGGCAACTAATTCGTATTAAATGAGCTAGAATATTTCCTGATTAAGAATGATACAGTAGTTCTTTATTTTAATTGTTGTTTTAGGTTATGGCTATTTAAGATCGTTTTCTTTCTGAAAAAAATTGATATTAGTAATTTTTCTTTTAGATTTTCTCTTACTCTCTGTTTATTTCTTATAGTATTCACTACTTATATAAATATGATAAAGATTTTTGCAGTAAGTACAACTAAACAAAAAGCTAAAGCTGGGCATTCACATTCCGACTTGCGGTCCCACTCCCTTCCGACCACGGTAGGACTACTAGTTTGATATTCGATATTCGTCTCCTCTCATGCTCCGACTAGCTATCCAACTAGCGGTGCAACTTCATTTCTAGTTTGTTTTCACGACGGTGTACATCGCTTAACCAAAACATTTATCGAGAAAATACTACGCAAAATATAATTAGGAGGAGGAAAAGGGCAGCATTATGCTTGTTGTCCTTATCAATTGAAAAAAGAAGAAAAATGTTGGATGAAGAAATTATTTGTAGATTGTGTGAACTATTGCGACACGAAATTGCTCAATGTCATTGTTGAGGATGATTACAAAAACTACCTTAGAATGGACAACTTCACTTTTTCGCTGTTGCTGGAAAAAGTTGGTATACTTATTTCCAAAAAACATACCGTCATACGTGAATGTGTCAGTACTGGGGTCGTATTTTTGAATGTGTTCGAATTTACTTGCATGCGATTAGTTCGAACGAAAAAAAATCGTGCACGAACGTAAAAGCGTATTTTCGAACGCAATTCGAAAGTTTAATTCGCATACGAGAATCCGTTAACCCAAATTCACCGGCAACGCCGCAAATTCGCACGAAATTAAGAAAAAAAGAGGTAGAGCTGACAGGCGACATTTATTTGACTGACAAGTTTATTTTACTTGTTGCAGCAGACTTGAAGTTTTTTAGTTTTTTGTGATTTGCTTAATTTTCTACACAGTGTTAACGTGTTTTGGCTTGTATTTTCGTACTTATCTGTTTTCCTCTGTTTCCAATGTGGACAAAGAAAATAAAAAATCCATGTTCGGAGCATTTGTATCTTCCGAAAAAAAAAAAGAACTGACAGATTTTATGGAAGAAAATCCCGATTTAAAAAGTGTGAAATTTACAAACAATTTTACATATAAAACTGACCAAACAATGTGGCAGAAATTAGGCCAAATTATTAATTATTAAATGCTTTACCAGGAGCAAAGAAAGAGTGGAAACAATGGCGTAAGGTAAGTAACGAAAGCAAAATGTAGATAAGTATAACTTGATATCTATTGTAACATGCATAAAAAGTAAAAAATAGCCCCTTGTAATGTTTGTCCAAGCCCAAATTGTTTGTCTGATAAGGCTTCAAGAGGGTGTAAAAAATGCGTGGTATACTCTATTCTCCACATTCGCTAACATTTCTACATCTTCTAAGGCATTTAAAACATTTCTTTCAATTAAAAAATTTTAGGCCGACCATCTCACTTATGTAAACAATTAAAAACCAAACTAAACGCAAAAGTCAGAAATGTCAAACTCCGTGTGTTTACCGCTATTCGAATGGTGAATACCCACTCGAGCAGTCGTGTACGAAAATCGTCGTATACGATGCGTTTGAAATCAACTCGAAAATACGAATATCGATTTTCGTTCGAAATTCATCATCTTTCGCATACGACTTCCGTTCGAACGGTTTCGTAAATACGGGCCCTGAACAACGCCTTGTAGCAACTTTACGCTTTTTGGCCACTGGAATGTCATTTTGAGAATCTGAAGTTCAGCTGTAAAATATCTTCACAACTATTGCGAAAGGTGATACCAGAAATTTGCCAGGGCTCTCTGAAATTATTTATTTGCGAACTAGGGATGTTTGCTCAGCGATGTCGGACAGACAGCACCAATTGAGATTTTGTTTGGAGTTTATGTTGTAATCAATACAGGAAGGAAATATCAGTTACAAGTGATCTTGTAGTAAATTTACTTTTTTAATTAGGAATAAGCCACAATATGAGTTAAAAATTAAATTTATTTGACGTTTGGACTTCCACTTCGGAAATCGTTTTTAAAAATATTCCGAAATTAAAGTCGGAACGTCAAATAAATTTAATTTCTAACTAATATTCAGGCTTATTTCCCATTTAAGTAATAAATTTGCATAAGGTGTCACAAGAAAGTTACTTTTAATTTCAGTACAGCTTTGATTTAATTTTCGTTGTTTGTTAATAATTTTTCTGTAGCCAATCCGGAGTGTTGAAAATTGTACCTATGAGGGAGTGTCCAAAATACATCTACAGAAAGGAAAATGATTTGACTTGACAAAAAGTAGATGATCATAAAGAATCGTGTATTTTAATAGGGGTAATTGTGCAATTGAAAGTTTATGTTCTATTACATATTTGCGAACTAGGGCTCTTTTCGTAAAGTAATTCGTAGAAATCTCATACGTAACAGGTGTCGAAAATCAACTGACTGAGGAAATTTTCGATCTGACCTATGATCCGACCACCGAACAACCCGAAGGTGCACTCCGATAAATTTACATTGATAGCTGTCAGACGAATTCGACGACCTTTCGCCATTTTTTTTAATGGGATGTCAGTGTTTACGATTGCACAAAATCAAATTATTAACGAAACAAATAATATGATCTGCCTGACAACAACAAACACAAAATGATCGTCCAACGGCGTGACTGAAATTTAAAACATGACACGCACCCACTTCATCGCTAGTCGAAAGTCGGACCTTCAAGTCGTCCCTATAGATGTTCCGACTCGTATCACTAGTTGTTCAACTAATTCAAAAAGTCTACTCATGGTCCAATCTCATATCGAACTGCGGAAGTTAGACCCTTAGTAGGACTAAAAATCGGAATGTCCCGTTTAAGATAAATACTATTACAAACATTAATATTAAACTCAACAGGTTTTTCCAGATTGAACCGCGTCGATTACCACTGCGTCGAGCTTTCGACATCCTCTCTGATGTCCTATTTATTGCATTCGAGGTTCTAGTCTCTCGAATCAATTTATTACTGCTACTGGAAATAGCGGACGGTTCTTTATACCATCCATAGTGACGTGGTTTGGGTTGAGGTCGGCGTGAGGGTTGACTTGAGGATTTGCGTGGGACTTGACGCAAACATTTCTGACAGCAGTATTTTGATTGGAGTGAGTAGCGGACGATATTTTCCTTATGAGTGGTCTCCATGTCGAAGGTAACCGAAAGGCGTCATTTCTTATTCTGAGACAATTTGACCTTTGTTATAAAAGCGGATGGGGCTATAGTTCTAGAGTTTTCAAAATTAATTTTGTGATTTATATGAATATGTTGTTGACCTAGAGCTGAAATTGAATCGGAATTGTGAACAGAAGTGAAATATTCATAAATTCTATTTATCTTATCTTATAATGTTTTCTTAGGTCAAATAATGCGTAGAATCCTAAAATCATTAATAAACACATAAACAAAGCCACAAATAAACACATAAACGACATAAACAAAGTCACAAATTCACATTTAAGAAAAACAAACATGACCTGGGCCCCAACCATTGAGCAAAAAGACAAAATATGGAATGTAGAGGTAGTGAGGGCAAAAATATTGTTAGACAGGAAGTGCGATCTTTAGAGGCCACAATAAACAAGAAAAGAGAATCTCTCTCCTCTTTTGACATTAAATTTAGTTGGGTTATGTTATTGTTTGTCCCAAATGTGACCTGAAATCTTATTTATATTGAAGTTTTTTAACAATCGGGTCGCATTTTAGACTATTACCGTTAATAATTAATTAAAACTTTCTCGTCTAAGACACATTCTGAAAAATATTATATAGCTACTGTTAATAAGTATCGGAAAATTTATTGACAATAATTCAGTTGTACTATTTGACGTATTCGCATTTCCGGATATGTCCGCTATCAGAGGCCACTGTTTTAGTCTCCTTTTCATAAAGATTAGATTCCCTCTTTTGTCTTTTTGCTCGATGGCCTCAACAAACGCAGAAAAAATCACAGTATTCGCAGAGTATCTTGTTAGTATGTTCTTAACACCAGTTACTAATAACGATAAAGTTGAGGGTATAAAAATGTTTCTTTAAACTCCTTGATAGGTAACTATTTTTTACTCTGACAACATTTACTCCGACAACAGGTTCAGAAAAAAACAAATAAAAATGCTAAATCCTACGAAAGCTCGTGGCTATGATTTGATAACAGGAGAATTACTTCAGAAGCTACCGAGAAAAGCAGTGGTGGTATTAACAGTAATATACAACAGCATACTTCGTCTTCGCTACTTTCTAATACCATGAAAATTTGCATAATTTATTATGATTTCGAAACCTTATAAGCCCGCAACACAAGCAAGTTTATATCTCCCTAAGCCTACTTCCAAGAATGTCGAAAGTATTGGAAAGGGTAATATTCTATAAACTCGAGCAAGTTGTTCACATTAACGAAATTATACTACGGCACCAATTCGGATAGACGTGTACACTCAACCATTTAACAATGGCACAAAATAGTAAATATAATTAAACAAACTTTGAAAGAGAAAAAGTTATACTAAAATTGTATCATACTGACCGTTACTTCCAACTCAAAATTGAAGACAGCTACTTAAATTACCACGGCATACAATCTGGCATACCTCAGAGTAGCGTTTTGGGTCAATTTCTGTATCTGATATTTACAGCAGACATTCCAACCAGGAATGATACCTTCTTAGCTACTTTTGCCGATGACACGGAAATCTTGGCAGTAGATATGGACCCTAATGTAGCATCACAAAAAGTACAAAATAATTTAGACCAATTACAAAACTGGCTTAAGCTTAAGATTAATGTTAATGCCAGCAAATCAGTACAAATTACTTTTGTCAATAATGAGAAAATCTACATGTCCACAAGTCTCTAGTAACAATACCCCCATTCCAATAATCTTTGCAGCCATGACATTCTACGCCTCCCTATGCTTCTCTTTCCTTGGATCTTTTCCTGCATAATCAGTTGGAGAAAGGTGTATTTACGTGTGACAAAATACTCCGTATGATAACTGTGGTATGTATCTAACCAAACACTTTACAATGATCTGGATATTCCACTAATCAAGGACATAATAAAGAATTATTCAATCAAATATGAAAATTGCACTGATAGCAACAACGAACTGATAAATAAGTTATTTACTCAACTACTTACCGAGAAGTCTAAAAAGAAAATGGCCAGAAGACCTACCGCAATAATACTTAGAGAACCGTCACTGGACGGTACCTAACTTACGTTAATTTACTCACAGACTATTTACTTATTACTCTGTGCATAGAGTAGATTCTAAACATGCAATGTAACAATAAAAAAAATATTTTTGTATTTCTGGAAACTATTTTTTTTGCATTAACACATATGTTTATATTTTAACACTAGAAGTACCAGCATTTGTGCATACCTAGAAGCACCACCGGCGGGCGGTCAAAATGACGAAATTAGAATTTTCTATTGCCTTCCGTTTTTGTATTCTTTTGTGTTTGATAAAAGCTATATTGAGTTAATAACTAATAATAAAAGACATATTTAATATATTTAAATAAATTATTTAATTATTTAAGTACAATTTATACAGTAGCAAAATTTTTCAATTTTGCTTGTACATGACCCACACACAATTTTTTTACATATATGACAAATTTCAAATGTTTTAATTTTTGTTGCAATTCCCTGTTTGACACTGCTTACGTTTATTATTTGGTGGTTTTTTTGTACCTCTTGGATTTGTATCCTTTGATGTTGTCCTGCCCTTAGTCATGTGATCTTTGCAATTCTTCTGCTAACTGAAGTAGGAAATCCTGCCTAGATATTTGACTGCCCGTAACTTTCTTATACAGAACCCAAGCATTTATTCCTGCCATATCTAAAATATTAAAAAAAAACTTGCAACGGCCATCTTCTTGAAGCGGATTTGGTTGAATACAGTCTAGCCATCTGATCTATAACGTCTACTCCGTATTTTGTCTGGTTGTAAAAGATGATGGTTTCCGGTTTTTTCTTTTTATCTGTGCCCATTTTAATATTATTCGAGTGTAAAGAACTCAGCACTAGAACATTTTTGTTGACTTTTCCCTGGTACGCCGTTAGCGTCAAGTCTTCGTGTTTGAAAATTTTTGTTTTGTACAATTCCCTCTTTTAATTTTTTACTGACGGTGGAATATCCTATCTCGTTCGTTTGATTGTCCCAACAATGCTGCTAGCCATCTTTCGTAATTCTTTTGCCAACTTTATGGACGTAAAGAAATTATCCGTCGTGACATCTCTTCCTTTATTTATAAATGGTTCCATTAGACGGCTAACAACATGTTCCCCCAGAAGTTGATTGGCTGGTCGTTGTTCATTTTTCCTAGGTAAGGAAATCCGTTCAACAATATTTGGACTCGACATCAGCTGCAAGCCAGAATTGAATTCCAAAACTTATCGGGTTTATTCGCCATGTACTGGGTAAAGCGGCATCTTGCCTTCGTGGAAAAAAGCTCTTCGTCGATAGTTATATTTTCGCCAGGTGTATAACATAATATACAATTCCCTATAAATGGGTTCCATATTGCCGACGCAAGTGCAAATTTATCTGTTGATAATTGCTCAGACCTGGTATTTCTCATATCAATAATCAACAATCAACGGATAAAACTCATTATTTTTGTAAATTTGTTTCTAGACATCGTCTCTTGAAAAAATTTTGGACCCCACGTACCAGAACACAGCATCTTTATGCTAACATTTCTTCGATTTCTTCAATAGAAATTTGCCAATTTTCATCTTTGAGTTTTCTTCTACCTTCAGCAACAGTACACGATTTTATGTTACGGAGTATGCATTCATAAATCAACAGCCGCCATGCATTAGCTGCAGAATCTCTAATAATGCTTCTCTTAGCATGAGGGGTTGGTCCAGCAGCTTCCTTTAGAACATTTTGACTGGTACGCCTTCCTAAAATGAACGAGATAAATTAGTATGCAGGTATGTACTCATTTATTTATTTATTTAAATAAATAAATAAATAAATAAATAAATAAATAATGGAACAACAACCAAGTAATAAGAGCGCACATCGGAAAGCTAGATCCACCTTGAACCAGATGGGGGCCTTCTTCAAGAGCCATAACCTCTCTCTTGTATAAAAGTAAGGATGCTGCGATGCTACGTATTCTCTGTTCTTCTTCTAGAACTAGAATCTAGATGCGTACTTCTACAAGCCATCCTGCAAGGAAAAATATTTGGAAAACGGGGTCCAGGAAGAAGAACATCCTGCAGATAAGGTTATTATTGCCATAATTATCGCCAATATTCGTGACATTAAGAAGAATATACTCAAAAATATTATACACCTAAGTGAATACATAAATAGAAGCTACTAATATAATATAGTTGCTTACCTGGTGTACTAGCATTTTTGTCAAGTAACTCGCATCCTATGGTATCTATGGAAGAATTCTCTAAATTGCTTCTGCAAATTCCTCTTACCTGGTTGGTAATCATTTCTGAAGATGTATTGAAGTCTGCATTCAAAGTTGAAGCAGAAGTACTGGGCATCACCTCAATCCCAACTTCACCTTCAGAATCACTGCCCGATGAATGTCCTTGATCAACTGTATTAGACACATACTCGTCAACTTCATTATTGGATACATCTTCATCAGATAACTCTGCTACAGGTTCATCTTCTGACAAATTCTGTAGACACTCGAATAGCTCCTGATGAGTCAAATATCGGCTAGATAATATGATAACAGCAGAAATAATAAAAATCACAATGTAAAATTAATCAAAATACAGATTGAACATGCAATTTTAAAAAGTATACTCAAACTACATAATAACAAATATTTTCGATGTACTTTATACATAAAATAAGTAAAAACTTCCCAGAAAATTAGAACAAAAATTAGACTACCGCGTTCATTAGGACCGCATTTTTCTAGGTAGACATCAATATAAATATATTCAAAATGTAATTATACTAAGTACCTGTAAAAGAGAAATTATAATCCTCAAGTAAATATAAAGTGCCAAATCATAAATTTTGTAAAATAAATATGAATGAGTAATACTCTACACTAATGATGGTCGAAAATAGAAAGCAGTCAAAATGACTGCTATATGGTAGTTCTAGGTATACGTTACCATATCTTAAAAAGTAATTACGCTAAGTACCTGTAAAAGAGAAATTATAATCTTCAAATAGACCTAGGAAAAGTCATAAATTATCAAGTTGTCAAATCAGAGTGTCAAAAATGAAAAGCAGTCAAAATGACCTCTCTGGTGCTTCTTGTTTTAAAGAGCTCTGAACTTAAGCATTGTTAATGCAATCTAATTACAGTCGCAAGATTGAAGCCAACTTGAGACAAGCAAAAACGTTTTGTCTAGATAAAATTTAGTGAAGTCAGAACATATTTTTATCACGTAACCAGAATTATAACCGTTAAGTATATTTCCTAATTTTTTTGTGACCCGGACTTTTAAGTTTTAAAAAAAGAATTTATTGTTCACTACTAAAAATATTATTGTACTTGTTCTAATCGTTGATTTTATATACTAACATAAGCTTTTAACATCGGTCTAATAAAAATAAATAACCTGTTCTCCGTTGTTCAATTTTCCTCTTTAAATATTCTCGCACTAACATCATCACGTCTATAATTTTACCCGATATTCCCGCATATTACGCCTTATTGACACTTTGTAGATAGCGGAAGAAAAAATACAAACTTTGATCATAGTCAGCAGTAGAAAAGTAAATTCTGCTTTGATTAATAAACAGTATATTTACCCCTTGGTAGTAGTGTCACGTCTCAGTGAGATTTCAGCCTTAAGAACGTGCTAAAGAGTAGAAGTTTCATAAGAATTCTGGCGATAAAATCGCTTATTGAAAGTCAAGTTCGAGCATATTTCACGAGCCTTGGCCTTCGTTATGAAAGCTTACTCAGATCTCGACAGATTTTCTTTTGAGTGAGATGCTTTTCCACCAGAAACTCATTTCGAATGATGAATTTTTCGCTGACGGAGTTGGTATTACCTCCATCAATCCAGTTTATCGTATTTTATTCCGAAATAATTCACTTTTTAGGTAGAAAAATTGCATTTTCGTGAAATGTTTAGTGATCTCTATTATATACTGCGATAAAAAATATGAGAAGCTATGAAAGAAGTTAATATAAGACATCAAAAAAAACGCAAGCGTGCGAAACTTTTTTCAGTGAAAAATATGTTATTGCTTGTGTACTGTACCGTGAAGAGTAACATAATAAAAATTTTGGATTTATGTTTTATTTTCAGTTTTAAAATACATGTTTCTATAACAAAAATAATATTTATTGTATAGGGTATCGCTTAAATACTTCTATCTAATATTTTATCGTAATTTCCCTTTTTGGGGTTTATAATTAAGTCTTGCAGACTTGCCTGACTTCGGTAGTTTTTCTTCCATTTTTTTCTGTCCTTTTTGTCTGACCGTATAATTGCAATAATTTGTTATTGGTTCTTGTTTACCAGATATTCTTCTCCTTTAAAGAATCCAGGTCGGTTGAATAACTGTTGTATATATACGTATTTCTGTGACACCGGATATTTTCTTATAGCTGAACCTCTCAATTAGTCTTTCAGCATTTTTACTACCTTTATCCATTATTTTTATGACATCTTGATTTTTCCATTTCTATTTGTTGATTTTACCACGTAATCAAAATATCCAACAATTTCAAAATCATAATCCTCAATAGGGTTATCTGTCTTTAACTGAACTGAACTTAAGTTATTCGGATTTTTTCTCATCACCATATATTTTGTTTTTTCTCAGTTTTTTCTAATTCTTACTGCCTGGCTTTACCCTCTAATCCAGGGGTGCTCAAGCTTGAACTGCTGGCGATCTACCTCAATATTTTTAGACTACTTACGATCGACTCTGAGAGACTGCAAGTGTGTGTGATGCAGGGTTGTCGTACATACACGATACACCCTACCTACCTAGGTAGGGCGTACCGTAGCATATATAGATATTAGCTTTCTGCACAATATAGCTACATTATTTTAGTCAAGCTTTGGGTTAGGTTTAGTTAGGTTCTTCTCTACAATATCAATGAAAAAACTCATAGTTATTCAAAATTGCGAGTTTATTTGTTGTTACAAAACAAAAGAGTTACATATGGTGTTAAACTTAACTAAGGAGTGGCTTTGGATGTTGAAGCGTGGAACTGCATGTCCTCAGCATACTTTTCATAAGATGGTACGTAACCACTGAGTGCTAATCGCAAGCATGATGTCATATGATCGTCATTTAGTCGATTGCGATATTTTGACTGAATTATCTTCATTTTAGAAAATGCAGACTCGCACAAGTAAGTTGACCTAAAAAATGCCGTCAGTTGAAGGGCGATTTGCCTTACATTAGGATATTTATCTTCAGATATAAAATGCCAGAAATTTGTATCATATACTGTAGCTTTGAGATGTATATCTGATATAATCTGCACCAACTCATTTTCAACAGAACATGAGTTTCATATTAAACTGACTTGCTATTTCAGTAGCTAATTCCTCAATGTTTTTACATGAAAAAGGATAACTCATAAATGATGCTATATTTTCCAATTTACTACAATCATAAAAACGCATTTCGAATGATCCCAAAATATTTGATAATTCAGCCTCATACGTATCATAATTCAACTGAGGAATCCTTGCTTTCAAAGACGGAAAATGTTTCAGATCCTTTCTTTTTAGTTGATCTATCATAAGTTGCAATTTACTTTTGAATACGTTTACTGCACTAATCATCTCAATAATAGTTTTTTTCCCTTACCTTGAAGCTCCAAGTTAACGGTGTTTAAGTGCATTGTGATGTCAGTCAAAAATGCCAAATCATTTAGCCATTTTTTACAGTCAGGTACCTAGTGTAGTGTGTGTGCGTGTGTGTAGAGTAATTGTCTTGATACTTAGCAAAGTCGACGTCATTGTCTTTACTAAGAGTCGCTAATTGTATCCGAACGTCTGCGGTCCCTCCGGTGAATACCGATCGCACAAGGATAGAAATTATTTTCATTCATTAATTTTTAATAAACGAAAATTTCTCCACCCAGGTGAGATTCGAACTCACGACTCACTGAGCCACAGAGGGGGTTTGTTCTCCCATTTGGTATCCTTTTTTAGGTCTTACTTTTTGTACTTTTCCTTCCATGATCAGGTTAAACAATAAAGAACTTAGGAAATCTTCCTGTCTTATCCTATTGACACCTTCAATTTAGTCAGTTAGTTCCAGTTCCACTTTTACCTTTATTGTGTTGTTGTGCTAGATATTTTCTATCGTTTTGAGTGTTCCTCTTTGATTTTCTTTGAGGTATCTCTCTTTCGTATGATAAGTAAATAAGGTCCTTTAATCAGATCATATCAAATGCCTTCTTAAGGTCTACAAAACATAAATTTATGCCGGTTTGTTGTATTCTAAGGATTTCTCTTGTACTTATAAATATAGCCTAGGTGCACGATCTTCCCGATCTAAAACTTTGTTCTTCTTCTGCTAGTGTTATAATTTTATTTTGTTTATTTGTTATTACTTTGGTTGTTGATTTTAATGTTCTGTTTAATAAAATGATTCGTGGGTAATTTCCCGGATTAGGAGGTAAGAGGATGCTTGATCTTCATTCCTGCGGTACTCTGTTTTGTTCTATAATTGTTTGGATTAGTTTTAATAGTTGTTTGGTGTGGTCCTCCGTACTTTAGTTTGTGTCGTTTTTATTAGTTTTATTCGTCTTTCTAAAGTATTTGTTTTATTTCTAACTCATTAATAGTGTTTGTATGCCTGTAGTGTTTCTGTGTTTGTTGTGTTTCGTATTTATATTTCGTTTATTTTCGCACTTTTTTCTAAAGAATTGGGTATTATTTGTTAATATGTCAGTGTTTATTACTATTTTCTCTCCAAGTTATTCTGTTTCTGCGTTAATCATGTTATTTTTTTGAGTTTTTTTCCAGCCTTCCTTGACCTTATCGTTTTCCAATATTTCATTCCCAGCAACCTTTTCTAATATTATTTGTCTGTATAAGTAATCGTCGTTTCCGTACATATAGTCTTTTTGATCTAATTTTTGTTTGTGTTGGCACCGCTCTCTTTGGTGTGAAGTATTTTATGATGATTTTTGTTTTATGTATTACTAGACTAAGGTCCTTTTTGATTAATGTGTATCTCTATTGATTATAACATTATCATATTATAATTGTGTTATGTTATATCGATGTGTGTAATGATATATTGAACAGTTAGTGTGAATCAGTTCACGTCCCAGTAAAAGACTGTTTTAATGGCAAATTTTTTTTGCAACATTTTATTGCCATGTCAATTGCATTTTATAATCAAATTTATTACAATTTGTTACATTCCTTGTTTCAAACTGCGTAGAGAAAAATAAAATAATTTTAAACTATTTATGTTAACTAAATATCTATACCGTAATTAGCAAACCTCTTAACTCCCTATTTGGATAAAAACTCTTTTTAAAAGCAAGCTCAAAAGAAATCAATTCTTTACAAACTGACAAATCTCCGAACTCCAGAAAAAATTAATCTGTGTTACATTAAAGAATTAGCGTACCTCTTAACTTCATTCACTCGTTTTTATGTTGGCACAACTTCTAACTCCCAGTTGTCATGTTGTTATTCTATGAGAAGCATCTAGGCTGATGGTTCTTTTATTTTTGTAATATTTTGATGTTATTTAAGTGCCCTTTTAATCTTTAAATATGAAAAAGTAAGTACAAAACAAATTAATTTTAAAGCCTTACCTGTACTATGCAAAAGTAGTGAGTTTATAATGTTACGATATACTTTGCTTGCCTCAGGGTAAGAACATGGGGGTAGAAGATTGGGGACAGAAACTACTCGGGGTAGAGATAGGGCAAACAAAATAATCAATACTGGTGCGTACGGCACTCAGGGGTTTATTGGAGAGCTGGGTCGTGGATAAGTTGTATCAAATGGGTCGGATTAGGGTAACTACAAAATGAAACAAAGAGATACTTACATAAATCTCCTGAAAAAATAAAACGAAAAAATATGGCAGACAAGAATTACCTCTAGCTATTTCTATTCGGACGCCGCTTCGAGAAAACTTCCTGCTGGAAGAAAGAAAAATTCTTCTTTCCTAAAATCAAGAATATATACAAGGGTTAGGAGACTTTTCTACATTGAAATAAAAAAATTGATTAGAGAAATAAGTCAAATGTTTATTTTGTCTCAAACAAACAGTTATCAAAAATAAAGATTGTACAAAAAGCATACTATATAACATTATACAAAATTAACAAAAACTTACTGGTTTATCTGTTTACAAAGGAGATTGCTACAAAAATTTTCGAAATGGTTCGTAGGTTATTTATTAATATGGCCAAAATAGATTATTACAATTAAAGATATCCTTGTAAATGAAAATATCGTAAAATTTAACCTTTTCCATGAAACATATTTTCTATGTAGTAATCAAATTAATTTTTTTTACAACAACAACAGATTAGAGCCACACTGTTATATGTCAACACAACATTTTAAGACAGAATGAATTATGACATTTTTAGCTACGCCTCTAACATCATATATAATTTTAATTATTACAAATTTTTAAATTTTTAAATGAAAGCAATACTTAAAAAAGGCCTCTTTTCTACTTTGAAAATTAATATATTAATTGTTACCTTATTTTCACATATTTTTCGCACTTAACTTTAAAAAAAAACTTGCTAATATTTCTGGGATTGAAGCTACCTGGACCAATTCTCAAACAGGAACAAAGGAAACCATTTATATAAACTGGAAAGACGATCAAAGAAGCAAACTAGGTTGGAGCAAGCAGACGACAAACAAAAGCTGGTGGGGATACCCTATATACTGCTTTCAAATTTCCATCAGTTTCCGGTATACTGCACAAATCTTATGGTGATTACTCTGTTCTAAAATGCTATTGTTACAAGGAGTAAGAAATCACCTTGACTGGTCTTAAGACATTACACAAAAAAAACGGCTGTTGATTTAAAGTATCCAAACGTCTTTTCAGTTTGAATGCCTCTGCTTCACTCCAAATCTTTCCTTAGACTCCAAACCAAACGCAATTCAAATTTTCCTCGTGTCTTGGAACCATTTGTGCCTACAAACTTAAAACAAACATAGTTCCTCTCACCAAATAACCTTAAAACATAATACTTTTAAATAGGTAGGAATAACACGTATTATATTGATTTTTCTACCTCACAATGTATACAGAGAATTGGGGAATTTGAATGTAAATAAAGACAAAAATTTTTATATTTTGCCTATCTCGTCATACAACATTGAAATATTTCCAGTTCGAATATCAACACTTACAACATACATTTAACTTCTCCGCCGAAATATTAAAAAAAAAACTTGCTATATTATCGATCGTTTTAAAATTTCTTTGTAAAAGACAAACACAGATTTCCTGGTAATTTTTAATGCGTACCTAAAAACAACTCATTGGCGTACTACAAAACTTTATACAAAATTTATATTATTATATAGATATTAAATATTATAGATAGACACAAATTTAAAACGCTACAATAATAATGATTTAATAAATGCGTGGAGATACGAGATTTACTAAAATTTTATAGGTTATGTCAGCTCGTTAAGTAACTGGAGTTAAGAAATTTGCATTCATTCTAGGTAGATGTACTGTACAACATTTTGTAAAATAATTTCAATTAAGTGAAATATTGTGGATAAATAAATTTGTAGATACGAAGGAGCCTACGTAAAGTCATACGTCTATAATTTATTTCTGAGTTACAGTTGAGGTTCCCCACACTCAATTGTAGTAAATTTGATTTATATTTTTCCAGAACATAGAGGTCAAAGGCTGCTAAATATGGCACTACAACAAAGCAGTCTTAAAACTCGACCAAACAATGATAATGAACAGCTTAAAGAAAAAATAACAGGTCGTTCGGATCATAAAAATGTTGATTCTACTGATACAGAGTGCACTGTTAATATCCCAAAGGGCATAAACATTAATAATAAATGTGCCCCGGAAGAGGAGGAATGCGAAATGTTTGTTGACCCACATGATGGTTTTTTATTCACCTTGCCCTCAGACGACATGAGTTAAATGCTGAATCTTGAAAATATAACAGTTACTGGATTTCTTCAAACAAACAATTTGCCTAATGGGATAAGCAGCTCATATGCAATGGAAGATGAGCAGTTGGAGAATTACGAATATGATACACTTAATCAACCTGAACCTTTTATTGATATTATTAATAATATTGAACAATGAAGAGTATAGGCCCAGTAAACGTGAACATAAATTTGACAATGATTTTGATTGTAAAAAAAAACAGCCAGAAAATTAGGAAAGGAATATTGCAATAAAAGAAAAACAAAAAATTGACCGTATGTATATAATATAAAAAAGCTGATAAAGTAATGAAACAAAGAAGTAAGTGTAGCAGAAAAAAAAAGTGTTATCCAGTGTCTAAGACTTACAGAAGATGATAGAAAAGAAAAATTTAAAAAATTTTCCAAAAATGAATTCGCCGCTATTTCTGAGGTTTTTGACTACCACTTTTGAACCAAGAGATCTAACACTGTTAGGGCTCGAGACCTAAAATCAGAGATAGGGTAGAAGAAAGAACACTTGCAAATATTTTCTTAAACAGAATGGTTCTGCAGTTCGTGTTTTCAAAAATATGTTCCTGAATACCTTAGCTATCGGTGAATGGACTGCTCTAAACTGACACACAGCATCAGAAGGTAGAAATCGAGATGATCCAACAAATGATCATAAAATTACACTCAATGATGATGAGAACTCTGTCGAACCTAATTTAAAAAAACCTAGTCAACCCAAAGAAGTGGAATCACTTGAACCATTTTTTGGTTGGGTTAGATAAAGTTGAATCGCATTATTGCCGTAAGTGGACATTGAAGTTATATCTTGAGCCTGGCTGGCAATCAAAGAGAAGCGTGTGCATGTTATATAAAGATAATTGGTGCAAAGAACAAAATGTAACTCCGTAGTCACAATGTGGGTTCTCACAAATTTTTTATGATCAAAATCTTTCTATTTATCAACTCAAACTAAGATGCTTGCGATATTTGGGAGTCTTTTAAAACGGGAAATTTAAGTCAAGATGAGTATAAAATGCATATTCTTAAGAGAGATGAAGCAAGAATACAAAAAGTTGTACATAAAGTAGACTCAACTTGTGTTACATTAACAATGGATTTACAATAATTATTGCTTTGCCCTAAATCCTTAGTATCTTCTCTCTACTACAAAATGAGGTTGTATGTCCACAACTTTACAATTTATAACATAAATACTAAGGAAGGGTTCTGTTTTATCTCGAATAAGACAGAGGGCGGTTTGACTTCCAATGAGTTTTCAACAATAATTTCAGATTTTGTTTTATTAAACCTGCCCTTACCCGAAGAAAAAGGAAAAAATTGTTTTGTACAGCAACGGCGGTTCGTACCAGAACCGTTGTTGTACACTAGGCAATGCGCTTCTTCATATTGCATATACGAACAATGTAATAATTAAACAAAAGTTCTCAGAAGTCGGTCACACACAAATGGAGGCTGACTCAATGCACTCCTGCATTGAACGGAAGTTAAAAAATAAAAAAGTTTGTGTACCAGCAGAATATATAACAATCTGTAAAGAGGCCAGAAAATTCCCTTCTCCATATACAGTAAAGTATTTGAATTACAAATACTTAGTTCAGGCAAACTTAGTGGATCTCCCCGAGTTGTCGAGACACAGGCATTAAAGTATTTACCTAATCAAACAATTAAATCCAAATTGAATTTTTTTTAGGAATGGGAAAATCTACCCCAAAGAAAAGACAAATTAATTATTCCAACGACACTTCACAATCTTCCAATTTATTTACACCAAATGACTATCGATTAAATATAGGAAGTATTTTGATTTATAATCCTTAACATCCATTTTGGAATCAGATTTTCATCTCTTTTATGCAATTCCTCACGATTACACACCTTGTTTGTGTTACAGTTTACTGTAGTTTTTAAAATTTATGTTTTTTATTTAGTTTAGTTAAAAATATATTTTTGTATTAATAAACTTAAAAAAAGACTTATTTTCTGGATCACTCTTTTTTCCATTTCCAACAAATATATGTTGTAAAATCACGTATCTTCGATATAATGTGTGTGTGTGTGTGTGTGAAAAAACTATAAAATAAAAAAATTACAATTAGCTATATAAGTTAAGGATACAAATATATATTTGATAATTTCAAACCAAAAATATGACTGCTAATATAAATAAAATTTTACAAAGTTTTTATTGTCTTTTATAAAATGTACTATTTTGGAGTTACAAGGTCTGCTAATTAAGGTAGCGATATTTGTTTCTTAGTTTAGTTTATATCACTATTCCACTATGTAATCTATTTAGACTTACACTTGATATAGCGCTTAAAATTTGTCATATATAACAGTGTGTACAGGAATATCAGTTACTCTCAAGAAATGTTTAATATTAATCCAAAGATTGATGGAGGGATGTAAATACGTAATTTTAGTTCCCTGAAGTTTATTGATATTTAGATGTACTTTAAAATTTCTGTTGCCTTAGGCACTTCAGTACATGTTTAAGTTTAAAAGGAGATGAGAAGTAATTAAAGGAAGCTAAAGAAGTAATTTTATAACAATATCTGTAAAAAATCTGTATAAAATTTATACAAAGAACAGAAATATATTACCAATATAAGGTTGAATGTTCGAATAAATGAACTTTGATGGTACACAAGCAAATATCGAACACAGTAATTAATCAAATCTTGCCCAAGTACTTTCGATCACAAGATCATCCTCAGTGAGGTCCTTTCGTCAGTTGTGGCCTATCCAGCAGTAACAGAATGTCATAAATATAAATTGGGACATAACAAATACACTAAACAAAGACAAACAAACACTTTAAAATTTAAAAAAATTGGAGAAGCTACATTTTATATAGAAGCCGGAGACAGAATGAGATAAATTTTTTTTAAATTTTAAAGTGTTTGTTTGTCTTTGTTTAGTGTATTTGTTATGTCCCAATTTACATTTATGACATTCTGTTACTGCTGGATAGGCCACAACTGACGAAATGGCCCTGAGGATGATCTTGTGATCGAAAGTACTTGGGCAAGATTTGATTAATTACTGTGTTCGATATTTGCCTTGTGTACCATCAAAGAAATATATTAGTTAACAATTTTTGACATGTAAATTTAAAAGAATAAATATATCGAATTAATTCTTGTTCCGGTTATTTAATTTTTTTTCTTTCTGTGTCACTTCACTATATAATTGCAAATAATTGTATTGGTTTATTGAAGTGGTAGGAAAATATTTAAAAAATCTTCTATTTTAGATGGGTAAATAATCTCAACTTAATTTCATTATAAAATTGACTACTAGTGTAAGCAAATCGCAACACTTAGTGATAATTTGATTATATAAATGAAGTGTTTCTTCTTTATTTGTCTGTCAGTTTATATCTCTGTCTATGCGATAACTTTTAAAGCAATAAACTTTGAATGTTAAAATTGTGTACATAGGTAATTTTTAATCAAAGGAAGGGACCTTTGGAATTAGTAGCAATAGATGTCATCTTTTTTTAATGTAAAAAAATTCCAGAGTCTAAAAGGCTAAGCTTAGTATATGGGGGAGAGTGGTATACATTAACATTAAGATAGGACGTCTGAGGTGGGTAGACCATGTAATGCGGATGGAGCAAACCAACCCAGCTAGAAAAACGGTCCTTAATACCTATTGGTCCAAGTAGAAGAGGAAGACCCAGAACAAGATTCCTAGATGACATAGACCAAGATATGAGAAATATGGAAATACGTGCTTGGCGGAGGAAGGCGGTGGATAGGGACGACTGGAAGAGAATTCTTGGGGAGACTAGGACCCACACAGGGTTGTAAAGCCAAAATGATGATGATGATGTGGTACACATTATTAAAATTAATGATTAAGGAAATTAAGGAAAAGTGTCGGTTAAAACTAGTACATCACAAATGAAAGACCTTTCTTATAAAACGGAAGGTAGAAAACCCCCACAATAGCAGCTGTCAAGAAAGTGAAACGAAATATTTGTAAAGCTTTAACCACAAAAGGTTGCAAAAGTGATCCTCCCGGAAAAAGACCAAGCCAAGTGATAGTGATTTAGAAACGAATTCGGCAAATTTAGAGTTGACAAACTCTTCAGATGAATAACGCTATGATGCAGGAACTAAAGGATGGCTCAGAATCTTACGCAATTTCTGAAAATACTGCATTAACATTTCATTTCATTCACAAAAACCAGCGTAATTTAACTACCAAATTCGCAGCCAGTATTTTTGAATCAACAATCTTTCAAAAGAGTTGAAAACTAAATTTTTAAAATAATAAACTTGCATGAAGCGGCCGATCTTTTCACCTCCTGATAAGTATTGTCATATCTGACAGATATTTATCTAGAGAATAGACATTTATTTATAAGATAACTATAAATAACATAAACATACAATAAAATATTAAATAACGTTAGCTAAAACATCTTTATCTTCAGAAAATTTATTAATGTCTTTTAATAATAATTGGGTAGGGTATAGAATGTTGCTGTAGATTAAAACCGCTGAATATTTTCAATTTTACTGCCACATCAATTGAATAAAATAGTACCAAAACCTTCTCTTATACACATGAAAAGTTACATCTAGTTTTATTATATATTTCAATATCCAAATTTTCTTCATGGATTCTTTAGTGGACTCCTAAAAAACGGTTTCACTATATAATCAGAATCTGTAAGTAATAACCTATTTCTACTATCTTCATTTAAACTTTTTTTTAATTATCAAGATTATGGAAACATTAGATTTAACTGTATAAATATATATATATATATATATATATATATATATAAATATATATATATATATATATATATATATATATATAAATAATTAATACAACAAGCGATAGCAGCTTTTTGCTAAAAGATTTATTCTTTTACACATTTCGCATAGATCAGAGGTAGAAAATGATGTGATTATATCGTTTTCGTTCACGGCCGCCAAAGCAGGTGGCACCTCTGTTCGCAAACCACTGCGGTGGTGAAGCTTTAGGAGACTTTCTTTCTACTTTCCGAGTTTGAATTTGTATCAGCCCAGTGTCTGATGAGGCTGGGATAGGCCGAAATGAGTCATAACACTTTATTGATACCGATTCGAACACGGGAAGTTAAACGAATTTGTCCTCCTAAGCTATATATTTGGCCATTTTAATACAACAAGCAATATCAGCTTTTTGCTAGAAGATTTATTCTTTTACATATATATATATATATATATATATATATATATATATATAATATATATATAATAATATATATATATCATATATATATATATATATATACTATATATATATATATATATATGTATATATATGTATATATGTATATATATCCACCTCTTAATGTTTTCCATACACATTACTAATCGTATGGTTCAAAATTTCAGAGCGTTAGCTTCATTCTTTAAAAAATAATATATTTTTTAAATCCGTAAAAATATAAATATCAAAATAAAAATCATATTTCTCAAGTCCGCGCTAGCATGTGTCCCAACGAGCACCAATTAAATAAGCATTAAAATATAAATCGTCAGATTCAATGCGAATGTAATGAGAACTTTAATTTTAATTTTTTGGGGAAACACTCCAGGAAATGTATAAATCATAAGACATTTAACAGCCGGGTTTCACGTCTAATTTGTCGTATTTTCGCTTACAACAGCGAAAACTCAGAGGAAAACGGACGTAAATGCTTTTATTTGTCTAATTACGTACGAAGTTAGTTTCACATTGTTGTCTCATTAAGAATGAGTTGGCTGTCGTATTTACATTATATATGCTGATAGAAATAAATTTTTGGATTAACGAGAAAAGGGAAGAAACGAAATTCAATATTGGGTATTTGTTTCCGCCTCTATTTTGGATTGTTTTAATTATTAACGAAAATTTGTATACAAAGATCATTTAGTTCCTACTACGTTGGATATATTTTATTAATAAACATTGGTGTAATCAAAAGTAAATTTTAGGGTTGTGCTTAGGTATCATATTTATATTAATCATAGGTATGGGCTTCAGGCAATTAATTCACTTAATTAACAAAGTTAATACCGTATTAGAACATATATTTCTATTAATAAAATTGAAAATTAATCTTGTGAAACAACAAAACGGATATTAGGTATTATAATAATAAGCATTGGCTTATAAACCCAGGATTTTATCACAACAAATATAAGAGCATTAGGGGGGATTTAAACAGAATAAACTAATTACATTGTATAAGGTTGCTAGCTGACACGGTTCTTTTGATAGTTTATATAGTTAGTTCATCTAATTGGATTCTGTCTAAAATTTTAAAGGCTTGCTGATGGATCTTCCCCTTAGGTAAAAGGCACCATAAAAGTACGGAAAATATATATATATATATATATATATATATAATATATATATATATATATGATATATATATTATATCATATTATATATATATATATATATATTTACGGCATAAAGTGGAGTCCGCCATGTTAAAATTCAGGTTTAAATGAGCTCCGTGGTCAAGTGGACACCGATATACGGAGCTCACTTGACCATTCCCTAATATTGGTTCTGTCGATTCGTTAACATACAGCGGTTCATAATTTAAAAAAAATTTTGGAGCCCATAAATACCCCTGTATGATAAATGTATATCGTGTAGTTTCACGTGTATATATTATAGGGGTCGTTCAGGTCTTTTTCACTGTATATTTGAACAATTAGTTTATCGGTTTAAGTAAGCTCTGAGAGTTTGGCAACCGTGCGATTATAGCGTATATTTTCAAAGTTTACCCTGAACGGTTTTATATGAGCTCCTTATTTTTATCTACTTTTTGTAGGCCGTGTAATGCCATACGCATTACACTGTATAATCAAGGATATCTTATTACCGGTATTACTACGTGCTAATAGGTACAAGGTACAGGTTATTTAAAAACAGGTATATAGATACAAAAGGACTTGGGCTTATTATTTAATGGAATGGTCACTTGCATAGAAAATTTTATTTGCTCTGCATTTTTAAAAATGTTATTTTTTTACTTAATATAGTTTTATTAGTTCAATGTTGAAGTCTACGTTTTTTTTAATTGTAGAAGTTTCGTACTATTTATATTTTTTTACGTGACTTTGCCTTTGTTCGTTTTATAGAAGCATCCCAATAATAAAAAACTGTTTTATTTCATCCAATGTTCTGCGATATCTTGTATAAAGTTTTTTTATTATTTTAGTTTTGGTCTTATTTGTACTACATAATATGATATCTTGATAGAAGGTTATCTCAAATAAATATGGTTAAGTGATATAAATATATATAATAGATATTTTTGTGTTAAAATGTGTAGTAGTGTACACAAAAAGAAATAATGGTTAATTTGTAGGCGAAAGGACGTTCGCCTCATTTTTAGCTGACAAATATTATTTCTGACCTCAATTTACCTTTTAGTTTTAAACAATGATCTGTGAATAATCACGTGCAATACAAGCTACTTTCAAGGAATATATATATAGTCTACAGTTCAACGATTTCATGACATTATTGGAGGTTTAGTTTTGTGAAAGCGTTTGTGTTAGGGAAATTGAAGGAGCACATATGAGTTTTTCAGGCGTTTTGGCTGAAAATTGATTCATAGTTTATTTTTATTGGGCAATAATAGGTGTATCGTCTGTATATTAGAAGTCCTAGTATCTATAGGTATGCTATTCTTACCATCGAGTGATACGAAAAATATTCTATTGTGTAGGCATACACAGATAATTTTATCGTTTGTTATCTACGGGGATATCATATAGTTCTTCGAGAAATATCCTGTAATTTAAGGTGTGGTAAGCGGAATTTATATTGAAAAATACCACCCCTGATACCCGATATTTTTCGTACCCGTCTTTGCTGTCTTGAGTAAGATTTAGTATTTGTAAAGTACGCGATCTTCCTATCTATAGCCACTTTCGTCTTATAATTTGAGTTTTTTTTCTAATATCGGTGAATCATATCATCGTCTCTTGTGCAAAAGTATTTTTAAATAGCTGACAAAACAAAGATATTGGCCAATAGTTTTTTGTGGTCGTTGGAGTTTTTGCCAGGTTTAAGCAAGGTAACAACTTTGGCTCGTCTCTAGACTTTGCGTATCTGCATAATTTGAATACAGTTGCTCATCATCCGGATAAGCCATTGTAGTGTTTTGGTCCAGATTTCGTAATTAACTGTGTGTGTTCAGATCCTCAATGCCGGTAGTTGTATTATTTTTCATTTAGTATGTAGATGGTGGATCTAATCAAGCTGACTGTTTTTGTCCTTTCTTATTTTAAGTTTTTCTTTGCTTCTTATACGACAGATATAGCAGATCTATATCTATAATAAGGTTTTCAGCGATCAGCTTAACACCAAATATCCTAGGTTAGGCCCTATATGTGTTTCCTGTACTAGAAATACGCCAGATTCATGTTTAGCGCATATGTCTGATAAGTTTAAGTCAAGTAAAGTTTCTTTATCTCTAGATATACCCTTAACATATATGGGCATATGTTATTAGAATAGTTGGTAGTAAAAAGAACAAATTTGACAAAATAAATAAGTTTGTGATATCGGTTGCAACTCATACATGTACAGATAGATAATAAGTAAGTATAGATAATAAGAAAATAAACAGCTAAAATAAGTGTAAAAAATTCCAACTACATACACCGGTGCCATTGTTTAAGTGATGGGTTTATCACAGATATCAAAGGTTACATTTTAATTCAAGGTTCCATTTACATATTTTCAACATGAAAAGACATGTTTATGCTTTTATTTTTTTAAATCTATTATTTTCTCTTTCTTGCAGCTATTTTAATGTTCTTTATTAATTGTCTTGTTTGTGCAGTAGGAATATATGTGTACCATGATAGGTTGTTGTTTTGTTTAATGTAATTACTCTTTGCTTTTGCCAATTGCTTTCTTACTTCCTCAGCGATTGGTCTTTTTTTTTCTCATCAATAATCTCATCCTCTCTCGATATAGCTATTCTAAGATATTTAGATTTCACTATATGCTCATATCATTTGGTTTTTATCTCAAATTTGGACCTATGATGAAATTTTTATATCTTAAATCTAATGCTTTCATATTAAACTGGAATAAAATACTTAAATACTAGCCAAATTGACATTAATTTTATAGTTTCCATTTTATTAGTACTGATGGTACATGATTAGCATCTGTTGGTACTATATATCAATTTCAACACATGGAAGTGAGAGCAATCTCCTGTTAGTAATTCCAGTGTCAATTATGACAAAACCCTTGATTGGATATTATAGAGTATCCAATATTTCAATCAACGGTATTTCAGAGTGATTTTTTTTAAATTTTTATATATATTTGCAAAATGGAGAAGGAAGTTCAGTACAGAGCCGGTTTAAACAGCTAATCTGTCAATTTAGAAGTAAGAAACAAGTACCAACTTGCTAAAAAGCACACCCATACACAAAAGGGATGATAAAATGTACTGCACAAACTGTAGTAGTATGAGTTAAATATAAGCTATATATGAATAATTAGGATATACAGTATTTTTCTAATACACCTGGAACGATTGAGTAAATAGGTGAACTATCAAACAGGAGACTATTAGTGTAGAATTAGAAAAACTTAAAAAATCGTTGATCAAATATTCTCTGTTAGGCAGTTAATGAGAAATGTTGGGAATACAGAAAAAACATTAAACCAGTTATTTATAGATTTTAAACAAACACATGATAATTATAAGAATAAAACTATGAAATACCATGGCAGAACAAGGCTTACCTAAGAAATTAATTAATTTAACAAGGGTGAAGGACGAAAACTGGACAAAGTGCTTTAAAAAAAGGCGAACAAATTAGCGTAACAGCTGTTTTAAAAACTAAACAATATGAGACGAATTGGGGATATTATATTACACAAACTAAACCGCTTGGATACGAAAAATATCAGGAAATAATGATACGACAGAAAAGACTAATGACTTTACAGCTAATTTCTACATAAATAGCAATGTAATGCAAATAGATGATTTTGTATATAAGACTAATAATATATTATAAATTATACCTATATAGATACAAATAGTAAAATAAAATACAACTATTATACAATATAGTAAATACTTATTTAGATAAACGTAAAATGTTCCACTGAACGTTAACGATAAATGTTTCAAATAAAGGTTAAAACATGCTTTTCAATTCGCGGTAAAAGACTTAGTAGAGTTCAACACACAAGATAAATTCGTAACAAAATTGATATATCAGTACACGGTACCCGATACAGCAGCAAATTAATTTTAACAACAAATGTGTAGGTTGTACTTTACCCATTGGAATCATAGCATCCGCTATGGAAATTGGTATCTTCTTTGACATACAGCAACCACATATGTGAAATTACGAAAGATTAATGTTAAATTAGGAAAACTCAATTAACCGTTGATCAAATATTCACTCTTATATACTTAATGAAAAATGTTGGGAATAAAAAAAAACATCAAGCTATTTATTTATAAATTTTAAACAAACATTTAAATATGATATAATTATAAGATGCTCAATAAAATGTTATGGAAGAACTAGGCATACCTAAGGAAATTAACTGCCAACTTACTTTTAAATGTATAGTAGCCTCAAACAAGAAGATGCCATGTCTCCAATCGTGTTTACCATTGTTTTGGAGAGCATCGCCCGGAAACTCTAATACCGAAAATCTCACAGTTTAATATCAAGGTCCTCACATTATACGGACATTCGACGATGAGTTTAATATAGTAGGGAGTATAATCATTATTAACAAAAAACATTAATACATTCAATAGAAAAAAGCGCAAAAAGGGTCTTCCAAATCAACGATGATAAAAAATATATGACATCATAAGAGAACTACAAAACAGAACAGGACATAATATTTCATTAGACCAGTACATCTTTGAAATGGTTCATCGGTCTAAATATTTAATATTTAAGATCACTTTGAACAAAAACACTACAGAATAGGATAACAACAGAACACAAGCTGGCAGTTCCTACGTTTTAAGCAAAAAAATTAAATCCAAAATACATCCCGCAATACCAAAAATAAGAATCTACGTATGTAAGTGAAAACACGGGCAATGAAAAACAAAATAAGAGCCGATTGAGCGTCGCAGAAAGAAGAATTCTTAGAGAAATATATGAATCTGTTATGAATAAGATTACAAACATTAACTTTGGCGTTGAGATTTAGTTTCTTGTACGACGTTGCAATCTTTATCTTTGACCTTGGCATTAGTTCCCGGTCGTAAAACACTTCTGGGGGATTTTTTAGCAATCCTGATCTAATTAATACCTGAGTTTTACTTGCATTATTTTATACATTCTGATTTTAGTAGTTCATATTAGACTTCTGAATTTAAAAGTGTTATGAGAGTTATATATGAGTTATATTAGTTTGCTACCTGAATTTTTCCTTTTATCTCTTATTTGACAACGATATCGCGATATCTAAAACACTCCTATCTTTCAAAATTATACGTTACTCCTGTTACGTTACGTTACTCTTGTTAGGTTATATCGTGTCTTTTGTCTGTTAATGGATATTTAGTTGGTTTTCTCGTTACTGACTATTATACAGTTTTTTTTTTGCTGCTAATAGCATTATTGTATAGTATACTAATATTTAATGTATATATTAAATCTGGATAGTGGATAGATATTCTTTACTTTCTCGAGAAATTATATTCTAACTCACAAAAATCCTATTAAATTGCCAAAACCGCCCTTGCATGTTCTATTTACTTATGAGAGCCAGCAGCAATATCAGTACCATAATAATGCGTATAGTCCTGGACTGGCTAATCGTTGGATAATAAAAGCATGCATGTAGCAGTTTTCATGGTTTGATGCCTGCTTGCTTTACCGGCAAAATATTAAATACCAGAAGGTATAACGCTAGCAGTCTCACTGCAGCCTCGATGGAGAAGGCAAAGTGAGACAACTTTATTATTATTAACCAACAGTATATTTTCTAGTAAAATCATCATGATTTTACAGCAAGACAAATTTTCCAATGTTGTAATCAAAACATCATGTAAGTACCACCAGGTTCCCTATGTTGGTATCCAACAAAATCCTTGTAATAACGATACAGGAAACAAAACTCCAGAGATATTAAATAAATTAACCAGATATCTAACAAAATACAGATTCTTGATTCCAATAGTTAAAAAATTAACCAACAGCCTACCCAAACAGATATAACGTCCATTTAACATGTAATCCGTTAACGGTCTAAGGTACAAAGCAGCTCCTAGCATAATGCTGATGATATAGATTTGATAAGAAACTAAAACATAGACGAAGTGAAAACCAAATACAAGCAAATACACAGAAGAGACCAATTAAATAAACCTAGATAAAACAACTAGATAAAAAGTCAACAACTACAATTTCAAAAGTATAGAAGACTTTAAATATATTGGATCAATAACCACAGTTAATAATACCGCCACTGGAGAAATAAAGAGCATAATATAAACTTTAGACCTATTTTAAGACCAAAGAAGACTTAAAACTTCAGCGGCATTTTGACTGACTGTACAACATTTTTTCCAATTTGTTCGGTCTTCCATCAACATAGGGTCAAATAGAATGTTCATTTTGCGGAGATCTGCTTGGATGTTATCTCTCCATCGCATTCTGGGACGTCCGAGTAGTCTTTTGTCTGTGGGAATCTCCTCCCACACCAATTTTACAAGTCTTTCGTTATGCAATCTGTGCACGTGCCCTGCCAATCTTAGTCGCTATGATTTAATTTCTTGGACTATATGGCGTCGCTGTAGAGAGATTTTAATTCGATATTAGTTCTGATCTTATACTGGTTTGTGGTGATGTCATGGTGAAGTTCAAAAATGTTTCAAAGTATTTTTCGTTCAAAGCGTCTGAGCTTTTCTTCGTTTGCTTTGGTCATGGTCCACGTTTCGCATTCGTATGTTAATACAGGTCTGACGATAGATTTATAGATTTTGATCTTTGATTTTCTTGTGAGATTTTTTGATTTTATGAGCTTATCCAGTGCAAATAGACAGCAGTTTGCAGATTGGATTCTGTCTTTTATTTCTTCAGTAACATCGTTGTCAGCTGTGATTACGGCCCCCAGATACTTAAAACGTTGTACTCTTTCGAAATTAAATTTGTTGACCGTCACATTTTGTCCTATTCTGTCTCTTCATGTCGTTCTATTTATACACTATATTATATATTTCGTCTTATCTTCATTAATCTTTAGCCCTACTTCACTTGTTGCTCCTTCCACCTTGTTGAAAATGTCTTTCGTGGATAGGATGGAGTCTCCAACGAGATCTATGTCATCTGCATATGCGAGGAACAGCTTGGGACCTTGAACCGATAGCAATTTCTTTTTATTTCGGCCGACCTCATGGCTTTTCTCCAATACAAGGTTAAAAAGTAGTGGAGATAACACAATTACCCTGTTTAAGTTCACTGTTGATTTCAAAGCTGCCAGACAGTTTATTATTTACACGTACGCGTACTTTAGATATTTCAGAAGTTCTGCTGGTGTCTAGTCCGTACCCGGCGCTTTGTGATTTTTCAGCTTATTTAAGGCCTTTTGGGTTTTTTGACGGCATGTCCGCTGTGATATAGATCTCTTAGTTATGCTGTTCTTCCTGTATGATGTTTAGAAGGTCCTAAAATACTTTTTCCATTCTTCTGTTACTTCTTTACCGTCGATTATCATACGGCCTTGGTTCTATGTCTTCTTTTCTCATGGAAAATTGTTTTATAGAATTCTCTGGAGCCTGGTTTGGGCTGGTCTCTCTCCATAGCTTCATATTTTTGTTGTTCATAGTTTCTTTTCTTTGTGCATATTATTTTTTTCTTGGTTCTTTTCGGCAGTCGTCATATTCCTTTTTACTTTGGTCTGTTTGCAGTTGTATCTAAGTCTTCCTTACTGTTTGTCTTTTTCCAGCTGTTTCCGACATTCCTCGTCATATCAATGGTTTTGCCCTCTTCTGCCTACTCCTTCCAAATATCTTGTCCGCTGTCTGGGTTATTATTTCGGCAGTCGCTTTCCATAGCTGTTCTATATCATTGTATTCTCTTTCAGAGTTCAAGGTTTGTTCAAGTTGTTCTCTATAGTTTTGTTGTTTCTCTGCATTGTGTATTTCGTCCATGTTCCAGTGTGGGTTTATTGTTGCTTTATTGTATTTGTGGCTAGATATTCTGGATTTGACTTTTGCTCTGATTAAGTAATGATAATGATCTGTGTCTCCGTCTATTCCTCTAAGGATTCTTACGTCTATAATATTGTTACCAGGTTTGCTTATGAATGTCTTTATGCGGAAACATGGTTGACTTTATTAGCATAATATTAGCTGCTGCAGTTTCTGTGATTCTTAAGCCATTGACCTTGGATACATTGTGTAGGCTGTGTTTACCTATTGTGGGATATAGGCTAGGCTTTGCCTATTTAGCATTAAAGTCCCCGCAGAGTATGCGCATATCACGTTTTGGGCATCGTATCTATCTCTATTTCTAGGGCATCGTAGAAGTCATCCTTTATATCTTCATCCTTCTCCTCCGTTGGTGCATGCGCTGAGATAATCGAAATGTTGTATCGTTCTCCCTTTATTCGTATGTAGCATATCCATTCATTTATAGGTTTAAAATTTAGTATGTTCTGTACTAGATTGTCTGTAATCACAAAGCCCGTTCCAAATTCATGTCTTTCGTTTTTGTTACCGCTGAAGAAGATGGTGGATTTACTTATTTTTATATTTCCATCGTCTGGCCATCTTATTTCTTGGACGGCTGTTATATCCATTCCTATGTTTCCCAGTTGTTCCACAATATTTATAGCAGCTCCAGATCTGTACCAACTCTGGGCATTCCAAGTTCCAATATTTAGAGTCCTTTTACATTGCATTTGTCGGTTTTTGTGTTTATGTGTCCGGTTCCGAGGCAAAGTTGCAGTTTTCATAACTAGTTTCTTTTTCCGAGGATGGGTAGTTAACCCTCCGCTTAACCTTCTATTTTATCCGGGCTTGAGACGGCTGCAGTAAGATGATTTCCGAGCTACTAAATCCACTCGTTCCTCACCCTACCCCAGGCAGCAGCAAAAGAGTAGTGAATAAAAAATGAGAGAAGTGCGTTGTTGATAACATGTGCAATAATAGGAACGAATGGAAATGAAGAATCGAAGAAGACAAAGAGGTTTTAAATTTATAAATCTACATAATTTTTAACAATATATATTTATTCGTCATTTTCCAAAGCCAGTGTGCTAATTGTGCGTAAAATAAAACTTTTTAGGGTAAATCTGCTACAGCTCGGTGTGACTCAAATAATTCCAAAGCTAAAAAACTATCGATGTTTGTATGAAAAGAAAATTTCATTTTTGAATGCTTAGAATAATGTAATGGTAAATTTATCGCTACGAAACATACCGTGCGATGTCGCGGTGTCTACCCCGCGAATTTTATTAATCTCTTTTAAAAGAATATTGGCAAGTATAACATACATAATCACATAATTGTGGACGGTATCTGTACCTAAATACTAAGAAGGTTGTCGTTGTAATCTAAGAATAAGTTTTACCATTTACAGGAGAACCATGTTGAAGTTCTATTACCCAGGACTCCCACATGAAGAACATTTAGCTGATAGTTGTGCTCCTATCGCGCATCAGAGTGCTATAGGGGAAAGGGATAGTCTGGAGCATTCGAGCGCGGTGGAATGATTCTTGTCTACACTGGAATTAATACACCTCGCTCCAATCAATTGTTACACCCGAATGTAATTTTAAGGGGTGAACAAGTTTCACAAATGGGTTCAATTACTTTACAATTTTTTAATTTTTTGTGATAAACTGAAGTGATTGATTGTTGTTTTGAAAAAGTAAGCAATTTTTTTTTTTATTTTTGTATTCTTATCATTATACAAATGTACCTGATATTGTAATATTTACAACATTTTCATAATATATTCTGAAATGCGCTTTCTTTGGCTGATAACGAACAGGAGTTTTAATAACTTCTTGTTATTAATTATGTAGGTATTAATATAATTATGTAGGTATTTAGATTTTTACCTTGTTCTTACTATAGTGCTAAAGCACAAATGTAGTCATAGTCTACTATATTTTTTCCATAGGGGTCATAGTTTTTAACTGTGTGATAGTTTCTTTTATTGTTTCAATGTTATAAACATTGTTAAAATACTAACAGACTTTTTGTTAGTTTTGATTCTCACCGTGTAGTAGGCCAAGATATGGGTTACAAAAACCCAGACACTATCGAACAATTAGACGGTTGTAAATACATTGTTTTAAACAATAGTACATTGTTTACCGGGTAGAAAAGCTTAACATTCCTGGACGACTGTGAAGATTGCTAAGTCGAGGCGCAAGCCGAGACTTAGCAACACAGAGTCCAGGAATGTGGCTTTTCTACGAGGTAAACATACTATTTTTTCCGCAAATCGTTTAAAATTCGACAGATATTGATTGATTAAAAAAAAACGCGATAATTTTATTCCCAAATAAATGGTGCTTTGAAATTCCTAATAAAATTGTTTGGGTTACTATGGAAACGTATTGAGGTTGAATTGTCAAACTTGACGCTTATAAATTTAATTGCTGGTGTTCTCGAAAGTAAAATGATAAGTGATGATGAAATTTCCATTCCTGGGACTCCTCCAGAGCTGGTTGAGGCAGTGAATACTGCTTCATTAGAATTATTGCAAAGAAATCAAGAGAAAAGTACGAAAATGCATACACACGATTTATGGATTATCGCATGAGTAAAAATACGAGTTCTTTGTCAGAAAATGTTGTAATGGCATACTTCCTAGACCTTTGTTTAAAGATGAAATCTTCAACATTATGGGCCAATTATTCAATGCTGAAGTCAATTCTTGCACTTAAACACAATGTAGATATATCTACATACTCAAAACTTCGTTATTTATTGAAACGGCAAGCTCAAGGTTATAGGGCAAAGAAATCCAAGATTTTAACGAAGGAAGAAATTAAAAAATTTATCCAGGAAGCTCCAGATAAAGAAAATTTAATGATTATGGTAATTTACAAGGTTTTAATTTCTATTTAGATTATAGCTTTATTTATTTTTTAGGTGGCTGTAAATATTGGTATTTCTGCGGGCCTGTAGAATGGATGAGTTAGTCCGAACGACTGTACACGATATAGAAGACTTAGAATCTAAGCTTTTAATCAGCATACCTGATTCGAAAACCAACAAACCAAGATCATTTCTAATTAATTAGATCTACTTGAATGTTTATCGAAAGTATGTTTCGTTAAGACCAGAAAATATGAACAGTGACCGATTTTTCTTTAAATATCAAAATGCCAAAATAATTGCTACTTATTTGAACTTGGTAAATCCGACAGAATATACTGGTCACTGCTTTCGTCGGTCTTCTGCAACAATATTGGTTGACTCTGGTGCCGACATAACTAGTTTAAAGAGGCATGGCGGATGGAAGTCATCAAACGTTGCTGAAGGATATATCGAAGAATCGCTTAACAATAAGGTTGAGGTGGCAAATAAAATTTTCACAGTACAAAATATTCAACAAAATGACACTTCCACCCTGCATGTTGTCCAAAATGTTTCTCATAGTTCTAAGAGTGTTCCTCCAATGTTCAGTAATTGTACTAACTGTCAAATTACTGTAAATATAGCAAATTGATCTTAAAAATGTATTCAGCAATGACTTGATGTTTTCAAAATATAAATTAATTCCTTATAAGCAATGTGTTTTCTATCATTTACGTAGAACACTAACAACTGTACGGAAATATCATTTCCTTACAGTAAGGAAATAACATTTCCTTACAGTAAGGAAGTCCCGACTTTTCTTCAAGAAATTTTGACAGGAATGTCAAAATTTCCTGGCGATTTGCGGAAAAAAGACCTTTTATTCATACATTGTATTTTAACAAAGAGTGAGTGTGAGTGAGTTTTGTCCATAGAAAAAAGAGTGGCTTTCTTCAAAAGTGCAGATCGCAGGGTAATTATCAGCGTCCACTTGGCAAAATAAATTCTATAAAACCCATTTTTTTAAGGAGAGCTGTTCCACTTGCCAAACCACACAGACATGTGTTCGAGTTCTAATTTATAGTGTTTTGCTGCATCCATCCTACATGGTAAAGTACAATACACCATATTTATTTTGTTGTATGCATAGTCTATACATCAATTACTTTTACTTGCTATTGAATTATTTCATATTGTGTCGCGATTTGAACTTTTAATTGAACTTTGTTTTACTTTCGTTTAAAAATTATAACTTTTTTCATAGTTTGAGCTTTATACCGTTGTGTATTATACAAGTATTCTATTTCTTTTTATCGTAGTGAGTCATTATTCAGACAAAATATTTAAGTTTTATGGTAACTTGATTCTGTAATAAAATTCATGGCAGACGACAAGCGGTTTCATAATCACTAAACATATATATTTCTTTATGGGTTCATATGTTTTACAGTTATGGTATTATGTTCGGTCTTATTGTTTTATATACTTTGTCGCTTGTATAAGCTATCATTATCTTGCCGTTCTGTATTTTTTGTTTTCAAGCTTATTTTAATTATATAGACGTTAATCATTTAAAAGTAAATGAATATTTTTTTTTGTCACTTGGTTTAAATATAGTTCTTATTGCTTATTTATTTTTATTCGTAATACCCAAGTCGAAAGGGAGAAACAGCGAGACGAATTTTAGATTAAACATAAATTATACATGTCTCGTTTCTGATGATGGCCACCTATATTACATATATGTATATGTACAGAAAGCAACACTTATTTCAGTTCGTACGATTTGCAGTAATTTTTTTATTGTTATTTCGGGAATTTCACGTTAATACTCTGTTTCTGTTGTTCCGCTTATTTATTTGAGATATGTTATTCTTTTTCTTTTTCACAATAAGCAATTCTGCTTGTTCATTGGCGGATTAATACCTTTATGGAAGGTTGTCACTTCATCTTTTGCGCGGTCGTCCGATACTTCTTTTGCCGATTGGTGACTTATCTCTTGCTATTTTGACGACACGAGTCTCCTCCATTTTGCTTATGTAGTTATTCCATTTTTTACTTCTATTTTGTGTCCATATATTTATACACTGTAGGGTAAATTTTCTTTTAATGTTTTCACTTCTCTTTCGATTTCTCAGCGTATTTCCTGTAATTCTTCTCAGTACTTTCATCTCTGCCGTTTCCATTATTCTTTGCGTTGTGGCTGTGCCGGGTCTTGTTTCTGCTGATGCCATCAATTTCTATTTTACATCTGGTTGGTTCTTTGCTGACTACTATTGTTTTAGTTTTTTGAGATGAGATTGTCATATTAAATTCTTTTGCTCTTATATTAAATCGTGGACCAGTCTTTGCAAACTATCTTCATCTTGGGCTATTAATGCATAACAGAGTATTTGATTTCTTTGTTTTCCATTTTGTATCCTCTTCGTTTGTTAATGCTTTTCATGATATCATCCCCTTGTCTCGTTCCGCTGCCAATTTTTATAAGTTTTGTAAGTTGTCCATCTATTCTGACTTCCATTTTGTTCTTTTGATAGATGTTTTCGATAGTTTTTATAATATTTAGGGGAGCTACTCTATTATACATAATATGGATTACATATTTCAGTCTTACTCTGTCAAACGGTGTCTGTAGGTCAATCAGACACAGAAATGCTGATCTATTATACTCTAGTGATCTCTGAGCAATTTGCTCTATAGCGAATATTGCATCTGTACATGATCTTCCACTAAAAAAAATCGGTTGTTTATCTGCTAAACTTATATTCTGATTTATTAGCAGTTGTAAAATTTTAGTTGTAAGTTTTAGTGAAGTATTTAAACAAGTTTATACCACTGTAGTTTTCGGTTTGTTTTTATCTTCTTTTTTGACTAGTAGAATTAGTTCGCTCGTTCTCCATTCTTCCGGTATTTTATTTTGTTTTATAATTTTATGTAATTAATGTTGGTAATTGTTCTGTCATTGCTGCTCCAAAATATTTCAGTACTCGTTTGGTATCTCGTCTTTACCTTCTGCTTTTCTATTTTTCAGATTTTCAAGTATTTTCGAACTTCCTGTACATTTATATTAGGTTCTTTATTTGTGGTAATATCTGGTGTTTCCGGTTTCAGCGTCGTTTGATCTTCTCCTGCATATAGCCTTTTTAGGTAGTCAATCACGTATCCTTTCTTTGTGTTTAGTTCTTTTAGTTTCTTTACCTCCATTCTTTGACATCTTATGAAGCGCCCTACTTCCTTTTGTAGACCGTAAAAATATTTCTTTCGGAAACGTTCCTAGTGATCATTTTTTATTTTTCTGATAAGTTCATGAGTTTCGTTTCTAATTATCTTGTAATTATGGTATGCCTCTTGTATTTTGGTTGACGTGTATTTCAGGTAAGCTTTTTTATTTTCTTTACATTTTTCCTTCACTTCTCTGTACAAAACCATGGAGTTCTTCACTTGGCAAAGATTTATTTTTATTTATATTTCTTTCACCAAGAACTTTTTTGGCCGAGGCTAAGATATTAGACTTAATTTTTGCCCAACTTTCTTCGACTTCATCACTTTCTGTGATATATGTGTTTCTGCTTTTTTTTTGGTTATTCTTTTTTAGAATAGGTATCTTGTGGAGTCATCCTAAAAACTTTCGACTTTTATCTTTGTAGTGTATTCTGGTATTTTGTTCAATCAATCAATCAACACATATATGTGTTTTCATTCGGATTTTACACAATACCAATTTCTGATCGCTTCCTATTTCTGCTGATATTAGTGATCTTCATTCAAGATTTATTGAGGTCAATAATTCTCTATTCGACCGAATATAGCCCATCATAGATCTTTGTCCTCTACTGTTTTCAAAAGTGTATTTGTATTGTTCTTTTTGAAGGAAAAATGTATCATTAATATGGATCTCGTTTATGCTGCTGAGGTCCGTCAGAAGGTTTCCGTTTTAATTTCTGATATTTTCGTTATATCGCTGTTTTATTCCTGGAACTATATCATTGCCAACACAACAAATGATGAATATATAATGATATATAATGTCGGTTAATAATTTATGTTTAACTACATTAGCCAAATATTCATGAAATTCCTCCATGACTAAATTGATCGATATTTAAATATATTTCAAGTTCCAAAATGTAGCTGCTGTAAAATTTGAAAATCTACTACTAATACAATTATTGGCAACATCTGCAGGAGTTAAGAAGTGTACGCAAAATGGTAAATACGGATCCCAAAAATGGTTTACCCTGCTGTTGAGTCCACTTACTCCTACATGTTGGTCGGAGTCTACATAAAGCGCTACTCAGATAATAATATACACGGTGTATATTCTAATGGAGTTAGTATAATACCGTTTTAGTACGGAGCCTACATTAAACCGCTAGAAAGTATATATATATATATATATTATAAATATATATATATATATATATATATATATATATATATATATATATATATATATAATATATTATATATATATATATATTATATATATACTATATATATAATATATATATATATATATAATCTTATTACAATTTATGTTTGGATTGTCATTTTGAGTAGGAGAGGCAGATAATTATGCTAATCGTATTAGATTTTTTTATTTTCTGGTGACAAAAGCATATAAATTATTTTATTAATATTTTGAGGAAAATTTCCGAGTTAAAAATTAAATTGGTAAAAGGATCAATAAGTTCTAATTATTATCATCATCATCATCACACAGCCAAGTTTGTCCACTGTCGAACATAGGCCTCCTCAAGATGTCTCCATTCTTCTCTGTCTAAATATTATAACTGTAGTTTAAAACCAAATAATATAAACAGTTAATATTGAGACGTGTGTGAATTTGCTCCGAGATTTGTAATAAATTTTGGATAGTTTTGAGTATAATTTGTTGATTCGGCGGTGACTTTTAGCGTTGAACGGATGATAAGAGCGATGAACAATCGTCAACAAAAAGAACAGGTCTATTTTTTAGGTTTCGTATATTTATAAAGATTTAAAGGTACAAAATGCACAGTGGCAGAGCATATAAAAAAACAGGTGAAGTAAGATCGGAATATGACAGTACTGGTGAAAATAACTGAAAAAAGAGAAAGTGGGGACGAATATATATTTGAAAATAGCAAATTAACGAAGAGGTTATCGAGCAACAACAGCTCCTAAAACGAGAATGTGATTAAAATAAAGCGTGGACTTTTGGTGCAAAATAACGATATGATGGCCAAAATGGGAAAACCTCGTAAAGAACAAAAAATGGCACTGGATTGTATTGGAGAATTGAAACAGAAAAATTTAGAACTAGAGAAAGGCAGATAAGTGAATCAAACAGCTGGAGAAAGATAAAAGAAAGGGAAATATACTTATAAAAGACTTGGAAACAAATGAGGTGAGAAATACTAAAGATAAACTGGAGCAATTTATGAAAACAAATCTTTACCTCAACATTAAATTGAAAGAAGGTAACAAAATAGGCGAAAAAACGTTTCTCGCTGAAATGGAAAATATACCGGACAAAGTAAGTGTGCTGAAAAACAAAAGCACACTCAAAAATATTAGTAGTATATACAAAGCATCTATATAGAGTCGTACTTGACAAAAATGGAAAGAGAAGTACACGCTGCTATTAAAAAAATATCCAGGGAAGAAATAGTTGATGGATAGGAATTAAAGTGGAATAAAGTAAAAAAATTGGAAGAAATTGGTAGTGCATCTAATAGAAATGACTCAAAAAACTAAAAGAAACACCGCGGTGTGGAAAAATAAAGACGGATGAGGAAATAAGAACACGACCATGGAAACCAAAGGGGCAAATGTAAAAAAAAGATATTGATAAAGGCAAGCAAACAAAAGGATATAAATTAAGGAAAAACCAACTAAAAATAGCCACGTGTAATATTAGAAGTATTTATGGAGAGGGAGGTTGGAAACCCCAATCGGCGTCTCGAACTAAACTTTTTTGGTCTCCAAAAAACAAAACTTAAGACAACCGGAATATCAGAAGTTGATAAATTAATCTTGTTTAGTAGACTTGAAGAATATGCTATTTACGTCTGACAGGAAATTTTTGTAAAATAGCTATAGTCGACGTATGAGGTAAAAGTGTGGTTTTACCAACAATTAGAAGCCAATTTAAACGACTTACCGAATTACGATGTTAAAATAGTAATAGGCGGATTTCACGCAAATATCGGAAGAGAACACAGCTACAAAAAACACCGAAACTTCTAATGAAAATGACATGCTGCTTGTAAGATTTGCAATAGAACAAAATATGAAAATCATGAGTACACATTTTGGCAGAAACCTCTATAAACAACATAGATCTCTCCGGATGGTAACACTGTCGATCATATAGACCATGTTTTATTTGAAAATAAACACGTCAATACCATCAGGAATGTTAGAAGTTTTTGATGAACTACCATTTTATGGTAGTACCGACTAATAAACAAGAAATTCCAAAGAAATCTAAGCAAAAGCCAAATTCAACCAAGCGTTTTAATTTTTAAAAAGATAAAGGATAAAAACATATAAATAATTTAAAACAGTATATAACCAAAAGTTTAGAAGACACAATTCCAAATAAAAATACTGACCAAGAAAAAACCACAAATAGAGAAGATAATAACGGAAGCGACAGAGAAAACATTAGGAAAAATAAACAAAGCAAAAACAGTAAAGTTTGGTTCGATACAGAACGTTAACAGATTTTGAATCCAGAAAACAGCTAAAATACAAATAAATATACTAAATAAAACAGAAATGAAGAAAAGTTATAAAGCATCAAAGAAAAAAGTAAAAAACAGGCCTGCAGAAAAAAGAAACGGAAATATTAAGAAATGAAAGTAGAAGGAGATGAAAAATTATATAATAAACAAAGAGATTAAGGATTTTTACGAATAATTTAAAGTTAATAAAGCTACGGGTCCCGGAATCGCATGCTGCTGCAGAAGTAAAGAATGCACGTTAATAAGTGACTTACCAGCAAAACCATGATGGCAGAATACTTTGTGGGACTGTTAAACTCAGGGGGAAATACCAATGAAGTACAATCAAAAACCGAACCGAAGCAAAGCCAGAATGATGCCAAAATAAACGAATCATAAGATTAAGAGATAGAGGAAATAATAAAGCAGCTTAAGAATAACAAGAGTTCAGGAGAAAAACGGCATAAAAAGGAAAAAATTTAAGGTAAGTAGACAACTTTTGCTCAAAGAAATATCGAATCTATTAAAACGAATTAGAAAAAATAAGAAATTACCACAAGGCAAAAAAATGCATCCATATGTCCGATCCATAAAAAGAGAGATAAAACTCTATGCCAAAATTATAAAGCCATTGCTTTTTTGGATGTACCATAATATAAGATATTAGCTTTATTAATAAGAAACCGACTCACAAAATATGAATCTGAAATATTGGATGGTTTATAAGAGGAAGGTCTACAATTAATTAGATTTTTATGGTGAAACAAACATTGCACAACATCTGCGAACAAAATCTGAGTTTCCACATTATGTTTTATAGACTTTAAGCAGGCATACGACTCAATCGATAGTGAAAACTATCGATAATGAAAACTATTTACGGTAAAGAAGGATTTTAGACAAGGTGATCCACTATCTACAATATATTTAACCTTATCCTAGAAGCTATCATACGACAAAGTGGTGTAGACAGGTGGTATAGTATACTACAAGAGACAACAAGTTATCGCGTATGCAGACGATATTGCATTGATTACGAGATCAAAAACACAAAATATTTAAAAAATGAAAACAACATTGAAAATATGTATAAACGAGAATAAAACAAAATACTTTGAAATGAGAGCAAAGACAATAGAAGCCGAAGATAACCTAAAAATAAGTAGTGGAAATATACAATATTATTTCAATAAAGTGGATCAATTCGAATATTTGAAGTGACCATTACACTAGAAACTCGAAGGGGCCAATTTGGCCCCTGTTGCGATTTGAAGTTATTGTAGTTCTTTTATTTGACACAATAATAATTTCATATTTTATGACTTTTAATATTTTAATACAAAGTCTTATTTAACGCAAAAAAATATTGTTTACTAAATTTATTAAATGGATTTTTTAACACACCTACCATAGAAGTCTGAAGGGGCCAAACTGGCTCTGTATAAATTATTATGGTTTTCTCGGAAATTTGACGATTTCTTTTAACTTTCTGTCGGATAGATAAAATTATGTTTATGTACGTTTATTCCTAGAAGGTATTTTGTTACATACTGTTTGTTCCTTGAAAGTATTTTGTTTATTGATCGGTTTATTAGGTTCTGCTGACTCTCGTTTCTAGTATATTGAAACATTCGTTCAATTGTGAAAATTCAAGACGACTAGTCTCGTCGTGGACTATCAGAGCTTGAACTTCTTGAATAAATACGAAAAATACAAGAAGATGTTTCGGGAGGTGAATCTGAATTTGCAGAAAATAATGAGTCAGACGATGAACAATACGTACCACCACAAAATAATGATTCAAGTGACTCTGATTCTTCAGAGCAGTTAGAAAGTTTTATTGTACAAGACTCACCAGTTTATGTTAACACTGCTCCTATAACTCAACAGCACGAGTCACCTAATTTTATCGTGAATCCAAGTGCATCTAAGCCAAGTCACAAGAGAAAAAGAGGTCAATAAGGAAAAACTATTTCAATCGGAGACACCGAACAATCGAAAGACGGAACAACGTGGAAAGTCATTGATTCTGGATCAGTACCTGGTAAGATTATGATTTTTAGTATCTTCATATTCATTGAATGTTTGCTCACTACAGGATGCCGCGCTCAGCACAACATTTATCGATAGGAATCAGGTCCTACGTAGTATGCAAAAAGGAACGTGAGGAACAATTATGTGGTAAGTGCTTGGCATCTAATAATCAACTACAGCATGTTACGTCATATAAAAAAAATGCACTATTGCAGAAGCACATCGATGTTTGAAAAATGACACATGGACTATAACTTTGGAAGAACTGGAGGCTGCCTTTGCTATTATTTACGCAAGAGGAGTCTACGGCGCCCAAAATTTCCCAACCAATAGCTTGTGGTCAACAGTATGGGGTCCTCAGTTTTTTTAGCAAACTATACCACGAGACAGATTCAAGGATATTATAAAATATCTCAGATTTGACATAAAGCAAACGAGATCTGAACGATTTGAAAACCGACAAATTTGCTCTAAGCCTCTGCGGTTTGAAATGGATTTATAGAAAATAGTGGTGCATGTTACAAAACAGGGAATAAAACCTTACTGTGGACGAACAACTACTGCCTTTTAAAGCCAGGTGCCCGTTCACACAGTACATATCAAATAATCCGGAAAAATTTGGCATAAAATTTTGGCTTTTGACATGCGTGGAATCAAAATATATTGTAAATAGTTACCCTTATACTGGTACTAATCATCTACGCAAGAAAGATACAAGTGTTGGTAAACATGTTGTTTTGCGGTTAATGTAAAATCAACTGGGAAAGGGCAAAAATGTTAAGACAGATAACTACTTTACATCGTTAAAATTGGCCAAGGCATTGCAAAAAAAAAATCAACAAGTCTTGTGGGTACTTTGAATCGCAACAGAAAGGAAGTTCTCTAAGCGTAAAGAGTAAAAAATTGAGAATTATATGTTACCCATATATTCCAGAGCGACGAAAAGATAACACTTACTGCATACCAAGGAAAGAGTCACAAAAATGTGCTTTTGTTGAGCTCATTACATCAATCAGTGGATGTTGCTGTCGATGGAAAAAAAAACTTCCTCAAACAGTAAGTTTTATAATAAAAACAAAATACGGGGTTGATATAGTGGACCAAATGGCGCGTCTTTATACTACAAAAGTTGCTTCAAGACGATAAGCAATGCACGTGTTTTATAACATTCTTGACTTAGGAGCAATAAATGCATGAATTATTTATAAAGAAGTAACTGGAAGTAAAATCAGTCGTCGTAAGTTTATTCTTCAGCTGTGTGAAGAATTACGGGCTCCATACCTTGACTCCCGAAATCTGGTACTAAACCCATCACCACCGGATTTACCTACCACCAGCACTGTTACTAGCCAAAAAAGAAAAAAATATCAGTTAAAAATGTTTTGTAAAGGAAATCATACTTCCAATGAGTGCCACGGCTGTAACAAGGCAATTTGTGGACAAATGCCAAAAACTGCAAACTGTATGGTGTTCCAAATGTTTAAAATGAAACTAAATATTAAATCAAATTCTATCGTCAAAAGTTTATATAATTTCTTAAAACTGTTTATTTTTTATTTTTAGTTTATTCCCAAATAAATAGTTAATTCTAAACTTGGTTTTTATTGATTTGGGAACTTGGGGCCAAAATGATCCCTTCGGGCTTTCTAGGTAGGTATGCTTAGCCCGACTTTCTAGTGTTAAAAAAAGAGCCGAAGATAATAATGAAATGGGAAAAAGAGTTAATAGAGGAAGTATAGCTGTACGAGCACTAAACAGAATGATCAAAACTAAGTTAATATTTAGAAAAAGAAAATCAAATACAAAACGATTGTGCAACCTTCGGTTATGTACGGCATCTAAACTTGAGTGTTAATTCAGAAAAATACACAGGAATTGGAATGACAAGAAGAGGGTTATTACGTAAAATATATGAGGAACAAAGGATAATGACAGCGTATGGGGAAGAAGAACAGATAAGGAAGTAGTGAAGCTCGATAACCAACCAAGCATCATACAAAAAGTAAAAGTACAAGCACGTTAGCATGTTTATTGGATCTCCACAAACAGACATCTAAAAAATCTATTAACACAAGGAGCGGGTGGAAAGAGCAGATGAGGAAGACCAAAATGAAGTAGTTAGGAGAGGTTAGAACCGATGTAAGTAAACTAAAAATACCCGACATTTTAGACAGTTAATATTAGAATGCTACAAGAAATGAATTTATATTAATTTATAATAATAATTTTAGAACCAGAGTCATAGTTAAATTGGAAAAAACTTCAGATGTAAACTTTTCAATCTACTTGTAAAAACTGGAAACTTATATTTTTATTAGCCTATTGCTTAAGCTACCCAAATTAACATATTTTGCAGTAAATTTTGTAATTCAAACTTGAACTATTTGTGCAAAAACGAAATTATACAACTAGTTACAACAAATACATAAATATTTTTATACAGAACAAATTATATAAACCCCACAAAAATTATCAATTGTGCATTAAAATATATTGGCATATATACCTATCATAGTTTGAACAGTAAACATAAAATTTGGTGTTCATATTTATATAATAAAATTGTCATTTTTCATTAGAGTAAACTTCAATTTAAAGATTTCTTTTAAAAATATTTTATGTGTGGTCTGGGAAAGAAGTAAAAGACCACGAGAACTTAAAATCAATATTGACGGTTTATATCTTCCTCAAAGTTCATATCGAGTCTAAGAAACCGAAAAACACTTTTAACAGGATGGATCAAATAAAGCTATAGCAGCAAGTAAAGATTATTATTAGATGTTATCATTTATCCTATTGATCTAATTTTATACGTTATACGATTAGTATATTATAGGCCATGTATGATTTAAATATATTGTGTTGTGCAATTTAAACTCAAATGCGTGTAATTAAAACATGAAGAAACTTGCTTGACTGTGAATAGAGGAATATAATATTCTTTTAATCAATAGTACCTAAATAGAGCAAATATAATCAGGAAGTATATGCCTGTTTAATTGATTTTAAGAAGGCATTTGACAGAGTGCAGCATAATCTACTTAAAGAAAGTTTATTAAATAAAAACATAGACAGTAGAGACATTAGAATGATCTGTAACCTCTATTGGAATCAAACAGCAAAAGTGAAAGTTGAAAACAAACTGACCAAGGATATCCAGATTCGCCGTGGGGTCTGCCAAGGGTGCATTTTATCACCCTTGTTATTCAATTTATACAGTGAAGCCATCTCAGAATTAGCACTTGCCGAGATCAGTGAGGGCCTTATAATAACGGTGAGTCACTTAATAACATAAGATATGCTGACGGACACCGTCCTTCTGGCAGGAAACACTAGAAGAACTGCAACAACCTTGCTAAACAACTAAATATATATTGCAACGATTATGGACTAAAAATCAATTTGAAGAAAACCAAGTTCATGGTATTTTACAAAAGCACAAAACATCAAAGTTAAGCTAGGTACTAGATAATACAGAAATTGAACAAATATATTCGTACAAATGCCTTGGAGCATGAATCACAGAAGATACTGATCAGACAAAAGAAATACGATGCCGCATTGAAATTGCGCGGTCAACTTTTAATAGAATGAGAATTTTTTGTAATCGCGATATCAATATATCGCTCCGGATAAGAATGATTTGATGTTATATTTTCTCTACCCTTTTGTATGGAGTTGAAGCTTGGACACTTAACAAATCCAACATTAAAAACCTAGAAGCATTCGAAATGTGGTGTTACCGACGTATTTTGAAAATATCATGGATGAATCGCAAAACAAACGAACAAGTTCTCGAACAACTAGGAAAACAATGCGAAGTTTTAAATTCCATAAAAATCAGGAAATTGGAATACTTGGGGCACATCATGAGAGGTGAAAAGTACGAACTACTAAGGAATGTAATGCAGGGTAAAATCAAAGGTAAAAAATGCGTAGGAAGACGTAAAATCTCGTGGCTACGCATTCTTCGTGAATGGTTTGGATGCAGTTCAATTGAACTATACAGGCGAGTAACCAATAAAATTATAATTGCCAGAATGATTTCCAATCTCCGATAGGAGTGGTACTTGAAGAAGAACTTGAAGAAGAAGAAGAGCAAAAATCAGTGTGAAGCCTAAAAATAATCATTTTTAGACTTCATGGCTTGAAGGCCCTGACAAAACACGAAATCTTATAAGAAAAATTTCATTATTTTCTGTTTAATCATCTCTCCACTTTCACCAACATCGTACCCGTATGTCTAAATAATTGTACACAATTTGTCAAAACGTAGTATTAACATTCAATAAGTTTTGTTTTGTGCTCTGTATTAAACATATCATTATCAATTTTAAAAAATTCTGAAACATATTACTTTCGTCACCAAAAATAAGTTATAAAAATATGGAATTATAAACAAATTATATTGACAATTTTATGGTCACTTTATGGTCATAATGGCCTATCTTAATTACGATTTTTTTTTTGATGACTTTAAGTAAATTTTTGTATTATTGCAGGTACAGGTTCAGGAAAATTATATATTATGGGTCATTATTTCATTCTCTTTCCTCGTAAGATAGGTTTAATAATTTATTCGATAAAAAAATAATAGCTGGATAATTTTCGTTTTTCAGGAAAACCTGAAAAACCGACAAGCGTCATTATTGTTAATACATTTTTGTCATATTTGTTTTACTTATGTTTTGTTTAGACTTATTTTAATTGAAAATTAACGATTTTTTTACTATTCATTTAATGTAATCATCATATTTTCGAAGGAGATATTAAGAAAATATTTAGAATATCAAAACGCAATAAATAACAAGTGAAACTCTTGATCAATTTTTCTTATTTGCTTTACCTTCTTTGATTTTGATATTTAGTACGTTTTTTCTTTTTTATATAATAATAATAATATCTAAATACGTTTTGTTTTTTTTTTTCAGGTAAGTCACTTATATATACAAGATGTACATTGGTAAGATACCTTTCATTTTTCTTTAGTGTAAAATATTTTGGGTATATTTTATTTGCATAATTTTTTTAATAATTTTTATTAGCGCATATTACAGTTAAGACTACAATAACCAATATACGACCACTACATAAACTGTTACGTGTTTGTTATTAGTAATTTTTTCGGCCCAGGCATTTTTTTGAGTGTTTTAATCATTTTAAACAAAATAGGATTGATCGTTTTCGAGTTGTAAATAATTTAAAACTATGAAAAACTCAAAATTACGATTTTCAAGGCTCAAAAACAAGAGTAAAATACATTATTTTTGAGTTCTTCAATGGCATAAATTCAAGTTCAAAACTTTTCCAAAAAGTATTTTGGGCCTATTTTATTTTAAAACATTATTCATATTCGTTAATATAAATATTCTTTTAATAGAAAGGGTGCTCGGGCTGTGGCTATAAGAGAGAGAGAGAGAGAGAGAGAGAGAGAACTTTTAAACTATCTTTGGGAAAAATTGTTTGTTGAAACACAGTTTGTTGTCGATAAATAGTTGCAGTAAAACCTATAATCACCTGTGACCAGATTATCATAACGGATTTTTAAATTGTTTTCCCAAACATTTAGTAATAATCCTTGTATTGGCATGTAAGTTTTATTATTAAATATTTATTTTTTATTTAATTATTTTTTCACTGAAGTATTTGTCTAATTAAGTGGAATTATACTTAATAATTGCACACATATAATATTGGCATCGCTATATATTTTGTACTAGATAGCATCCTAACACAGGTTATTATGTTTTTAGTATTTATTTTACCATGTATTAAAATTCCACGAGGAAACTAAGTTCCTGTAGCTGGCAGTATACCATATATCACAAAAAAATTTTGTTTAAAATCCTTTATAAAAGGTATATAAAAATGCCCCAAACGGGCTATCAGGAACACATTGCAAAACATTTTCGGATTAAACAATCCATCATCAGTGCAAACGGTTGTACATGCTAGTATATATTTTGGTGGAGAAGGTATTTTTAGAACACATCAATAATATACACCATACAATCCAGTTTAATATGGAACTGGAAGAAATCGAACAACTAACATTTTTAGATGTGTTCATAAAAAAGAAGGAAAACGGGCACATAGGACACATAGTATACCAAAAACCCACAGATACCGACAGAAACCTACATGCCGATTCATATGACTATCCTACACAATTACAATCGGTCATTAAAACCTTGATGACACGACCCTAAAGACTTACTGATGAAGAACATAAAAATAAAGAAATGCATAATGTGAAAACAGCGTTTAAGAAAAAACGTCTTTTCAACATATATCAACAAAAATGCTTATAATTCTCAAAAAAAAAATTAACGATAAAACAGAAGTGGAAAATCCGATTGCAAAATACATTCTACCATATGTAAAGGGTACAACAGAGAAAATGGAAAAAGTGTTAAGAAAATACAAAATAGAAATTGAATAAAATATGAGGGTTAGTCTCACATTAATTTGATGTAATGTTCTATATTTCCTTCTAGGTTGCTGGTATGCCAAGAAATTGCGGGTAAGGTAACATGTGTGATATTATCAGGTTCTTCCTTGAGGTAATAACCCTTTGCTCTTCTAATATTTCCTTGGAAAGGTATTTCTTCTTTGAGTTTAAATAAATGAAAACCCTTTAAATTGAATTTGCACTAGATTTTATTGAGAGAAACTGAAAATGTTAAGTTCGGAATAGTTTTACAAAAAAATGCAGGTTAGATAGTTCGATTCTTGATGTAAGTTCATTTGGTCACGTAAACAGATGAGAACTTGTCACTTAAACCTCACTTTTGCACTTAAAGTCTTTTACGCAGCACTTTATACAGCTATTTACAAAACATTGATGAAAAACACGTTGAAACCATTACTTGTTATATAAGAAAAAATGTTTTAAAAGATATACGACCACATGTTAGCCGTTTATGAACGTTTAATTCCACTCGTACGTAATAAAAAACAAAAAACCAACAAAATACTACGAGTGGAGATGTGTACAGTGTTAAGATTGGAACGCTACTCTCAGCTGCCGGTGCGCCCACGCTCAAAGAGCCGACAACGAGTTGCCGGGTCATAGTTAACGAACCCAAAAGCCGAAATGAGTATCCGGATCATATCTAACGCAACCCAAGTGACGTCAAGCTGAACCGGCATTCTTCGAATATACAGGTCCGGCATTGGAATTTTATAATGATAATGTTCTGGTTAAATGTTATGAAATTTAACCATATTGGGGGGCGGCGCAAGAGAGTGAATGATTATTAATAATAAATAGAAATAAGTTTTGATTAAAGTTAACAAACTAAATAAGATTCGGAGTGTTTTAAAAACAAACAGAAAATGAAAGATTTTCTCTGGGACTCGAAGGACCAGCACTTATGTGCAATTTGATAATTTGATAGGTGTGTAGCTACTATCAACTCAGAAATACTGACAGTCAGAAAACTAATGATTACTGATGTTACACTGAAAGTGTGCAACATGAAGGTTTAAAACAAAAACAACAAATGATTCTACGCTTGTGTGATAATTACTAAACTAAGTAGTAATAAAAAGAATAGAATAAATAAAAAAATAAAAAAAGAAAGAAATTTTTTTTTTTTTTTTTTTTTTTTGATACTTGATAAAAGAGCGGAGAATGAAATATTAAACTTATTAAATATGTACAAATGATGAATAATAAGACCGGAATACCACATCATGTTATTCGACACTGGGTAATGGTACTAACTTAAACGATTGGACGGATATAAGTGCCATCTTGAGTTTTGATTTTGACTGCTCTGGACTTATTATCCTTTCCTGGTATTAGTTCTATTATTCTCGCCAATGGCCATTTCAAGGGTGGCGTATCATCTTCCCTTAAAAGGACTAAGTCGTCTACTTTCATTTCTAGTTGAGGTTCCATCCATTTGGGCCTATTTTGTAAACGGTTCAGATATTCTACTGACCACCTTTTCCAAAAGTGTTGTTGAATTTGAGTGCAGATGTTCCAAAATTTTAATCTGTTTAGTGGAACCTCAGAAATATCCCGTTCTGGAAACGCGGTTTAAGGGACAACCTATCAGAAAATGCCCTGGAGTTAGAGCTGAAAAATCGGACGGGTCATTAGATGATGGACAAAGTGGTCTACTGTTCATGATTGCTTCGATTTGGCAAAAGATAGTTGCAAGTTGTTCAAAAGTTAATGTGAGCCCTCCGACCATTCGTATGAGATGATATTTCGCACTTTTAATGGCGGATTCCCAAATTCCACCCCAATGGGGAGAATGAGGGGAATGAATTTCCATGTGATTTTTGTTTCAAGTAAGTATGATTTGATAACGTCAAGATTAGTTTGATTTTTTAAGAAAAGATATAAAATCGTGCAATTGATTTTTTGATCCTTAAAAATTGGTGGCATTGTCACTATATATGATAGTGGGACAGCCCTTCTGGAAATGAAACGTTTTTAATGATGCTAAAAAGGCTTCGGTAGTTAAGTCTGAGACTAATTCTAGATGAACGGCTTTAGTCGCCATGCAGACAAATAAAGCTAAATAACATTTGGTGATGACGACTTTTCTAAGTTTTGAAGCTGATTTGATGGAAAAAGGACCACCAAATCGAGTCCTACGTTTTGGAAGGCCCGAGATGGTGTGATTCTCTCTTTTGGTAAATCAGCCATGATTTGATTTTGGTCGTTGAGCATTAAATTTGTAGCAGATGTGACATTTTGATGTGATACGTTTGATTTCTCTAAGGCCATTTAATGGCCAGTACTGCAACTTACATTGGATAAAACATTTTGAGGACCACTGTGCCCCAACCTGTTATGTTCTGCTTTAAGTAATAAAGAAGTAAATTTACATTTACTAGCAATAGAATGGGATGCTTTTGATCATAGGAAGGTCGGAGTGCTTCAACCGTCCCCTACTCTGATAATTTGTTTTTCGTCAAGCAATGGGTTGAGAGTTAAAATTTGCTTGTTATAAATGTGTTCATTATTTTTGAGACATTTTAGTTCGTTTGAGAAAAATTTGTTTTGAATTTTAGAAACTATAAATTGTGCAGAATGTTTCAGTTCTTCAGTGGTCAATAGACCTACCCTTTTGACTGGTGATCTGACATTATGTAAGAATCTAAAAAGTATGCAAAAGTTCTTATTAATTTAGTGTAGCTATTGAAAGTGTCAAAAGTAGTAACCCAAGGATCATCGAGTTGCTGAATTACGTTCAAAGAAGTTTTCTTTGTTTCAGGTGGAGATTCCACCATTCTGAACGTATCCAAATCGTCAAAATTTTCCTGGGGTTCATTTAAGAATTTTGGTCCATTAAACCAGAATGCATGTTTGTTTTGAGGGAACTGTCCTCTAGATAGCAGATCGGCTGGGTTTTGCCCTGATCTTATGTGTCTCCACTTGTGATCTTTAGTTAGTTCTTGGATTTGTACAACCCTGTTGCTGACAAACACTGACCACCTCGAGGGGTGACCACGTACCCATGACAGCGCAATGTGCGAGTCTGTCCACAGATTGATTGATTTGAAAGTAAAGTTGTTTTGTAGAATTCCTAGCACTCTATCCAAAAGTTTCGATATTAAAACCATAGCTGAAAGTTCAAGTTTGGGGATTGTTAATGGTTTGCTAATTGGAGCCACTCGTGATTTCGAAGTTAATAACGAACAATGAATGGATCCATCCGTGAAAACTGATCTTATATAAATGTTTCCCCCGTATGCAACTGAGCTTGCATCGCAGAAAGCATGGACTTCACAATGTGATATTTGTTTGTTTAATGTTATGAGTCTTGATATGGATAGATTTTGTAACATTGTTAAATGTGTGGAAAATGTGAGCCATTCTTTAATAATTGTTTGATCGGTGATTATGTCGTCCCAGCCTAATTTTAATAACCACAATTTTTGCATGATTAGTTTTCCCTTAGCTATCAGCGGATTAGCCAGTCCCAATGGATCAAAACAGCTAGAGATTATAGAAAGAATTATTCTTTTGTTAATTGAGTGGTTGGGAGACAAGAAGGAGCAGATATTTGAAGGGAGTCACTTGTAGGATCCCATTTTAATCCGAGAATTTTACAAGGCATATCCTCTAGATTAAGATCTTTAACGTTTGATTTTTGTTGAGATGATTCTGTTGTTAAATTGGAAGCAAACTTATGTAGTTGAAAACCATGAGGATTTAAACTTTGATTAAGTTCAGTTTGTAATTGTTCAATCTGCGCAGGTTCATTTACACCCGCCAGAATGTCGTCTACATAAGTTTGATTCAGTATTGCTGCAGATGCTAATTTTAAATGAGGATTTCGATAAGCTATTTCATTAAGTACCCTACAAGCAACATAAGGAGCACTTTTTTGTCCGAAACTGACTGTAGTTAATTCTATGCATTGCAAAGGATCGTTAGGAGAATTTCTCCATAGAATGTTTTGTAGAAAGTTAAGTTGAGGATTCATGACCACCTGCCTATACATTTTAGTGATGTCAGCAGTTAAAACGTACTTAAATGATCTAAAACGCATAAAATGTCAAATAGCTCCGGTTGAACTCTTGGTCCTGTTAGAAGAATTTCATTTAAGGAAAGTTTGGAGGTTGTTCGGCAAGAAAAGTCGAACACCACCCTTAGTTTTGTTGAAACACTTTGTTCTCTGATCACACCCAGATGTGGTACAAAATATTTTTGATCATTGTTGATTGTTTTAAGTTCTAAGGGAATGATCTGCGCATGCCCTAGTTGCAGATATTCATCAATGAATTTTTTTATATTCACCAAGTAACCCAGGATTGTTTATGCAATTTTTTCTCTAATGATAGAAAACGATGTTTTGCGATTTGAAAAGAATCCCCTAACTGTGAGTGAGCTGTCGGTGATGTAAGGGGAAGATCTACTTGGAATCTTCCACTTGGTAATAGAACAGTAGTATCCTTGAAAATTCGTTCGGCTAACTCATCGTCTTCTGATGATGCATTTTCTGTAATCACTTCTTCTTGGATCCAGAATCTTTCAATAGATGTTTCCATGGCGTTGTAGCAATGAAATAGTGGTAAGACTTCTTCCCAAACAATAGTTGATTCCATTGGTGTACCGAAGTTTGTTGATAAGTTAGTTTGGAAAAGTTTTTTAAATGGGCTGTTTGGTGAAATGTTATTGATCTCATAAGATTGATTAAGAGAACTGTGATCAGAGAACTCATTTTTTAGTTTGATATGTTTGTGTTCTGAGCTATTTGCCTCAGAAGGAAATTGATCCAATTCATGAGGTGTTTCTGAGCTGATTGATTTAGTTTGATAAAGATCGTTAGATAGTTCTAGCTTATCAAGATCAGAATGATTGTGATGTGTTTGATTAGTATTTTTTGATAATTCTGGCTTATTGGGCTCAGAATGAGTTTGATAAGTTTGATAAAGTTTGTTTGATAACTCTGGCAGCTTAGGCTCAGAATCAGTTTGATAAGTTTGATCTTCTGAGGAGGTTGACTCAGACAGACAATTTTTTGATCTGTTTGGATCAGAAAGAACTTTGTGATTAAGATATTCTGAGGGGTTCACCTCAGATAGAAATTGATAATTTTCTGATCTGTTTGGATCAGAAACAAAGTTATGTTTAAGATATTCTAAGGGTTTTACCTCAGATAGAGATTGATACTTTTCAGATCTAGTTGGGCCAGAAACAAAGTTATGATTACGATATTCTGAAGTGGTTGCCTCAGCTGGAAATTGATACTTTTCTAATCCAGTCAGATCAGAAACAAAGCTATGTTTATGATATTCTGAGGGTTCACCTCAGATAGAGCTTGATAATTTTCTGATCTTTTTGAATCAGAAGCAAACTTACGTTTCAGACATTCTGGGGGGTTTGCCTCAGAACAAGATTGATAGTTAAGATATTCTGAGTTAGTAGCCTCAGATGGATATTGATAATTTTCTGATATAGATGGATCAGAAGCCGCGTTATGATTGTTTGAAGAGTAAAAGATATCACTAGATGCAGTGTGGTTGATTTTCGGAATGTTTACAGCCCTGGCAGGGAATTTTCCTGAAATTACCCAGCCAAGATGTGTATTGTTAAGAGTGGGCAGTTGAAAACCTAATTTGCACACTCCTGGTTTGATAATTTCGCTAGTGATTTCTGCACCTAATAAAACATGCACTTGAGAAGGGATATTAAATTCTTTATCTGCTAGATTTGATTGTATGTGCTGAGGAATTTTTAATGAATTTTTATTCAAGTGAATTTGAGGCAAATGTGAAGTTATTTCCTCAACTACAGCAAAGGTTGTTGTGAAAAACATCGCAGGTTCCTGATTAGATTGAAATGTAAGATCTATAAACTCGTTAATTGCCTTGTTAGATTGACAAATACCTGCGACATTACACTTTTTGAAATAAGATTGAATGTTTAACTGATTTAATAATGATTTAGTTATAAAAGAAATTTGGCTTCCACTGTCCAAAAGTGCTTTAACTATGACTGCATGATTTTGAATTGATTTGAATTGAACTTGAGCTGTAGCTAGCAGTACATAGCTGTGTGTAGCAGTGGAGTTAGCAGATAAAGAATGTTCTAATTGTCAACATGTTTGATTAAAAGTTAATGTTTGATTTGCCATTTGATTTTGATCCATCTTAGGCGGAGATATTGAACAATTGGATTCAAACTGTGCACTTGTTTGCTGCATTAACGGAGAATCCTGAGTAGCATTTGATAAAGATGATTCGTGTAATAATGAATTATGTCTTTTATTACAATAAGAACAATTTGATCTAGATAAACAGGTTGTGGCCGCATGATTTCGACCTAAACAATTAATGCATAATCTGTTTTGATTGATGTATGTTTGTCTATCGATTATGGACAATGATAAAAATTTAGGGCATGAATTAATCCTATGAGTAGATTCGCTGCACATCGCACAAGTTACTTTTTTACCTGGTGAATTGTTGATAGATTGATTGTTTATGTTTGATTGTTGGCTGTTGTTTGATTGATAGTTTCTGTTAGATTGATGGTTTGTGTTTGATAGTTGATTAGCAGTATGCAAAGACACTTTGGGTAAACTAGACTTTGTTGGTGAAGTCCTACTTTGTTTAAATTTCCTCTCATGATGTGGGCTTCCCGGTTGAACCTCTGTTTGTACCGCTTCCAATACCGTACAACGTCTATTTAAAAAATCAAAAAGTTGAGCTGGGGTACTAAGAGAGTTTGGTGTTGCTTGCTCTTCGAAAGCTTTTCGCGATTGAAAATCTAGTTTAGAAGTTAGTATTTGAGTAATTAAAGCCTCAAAGAGCGTGTCTTGTTGATGACCCAAAGTGAGTAATGATTCATAGATAGATTGTGTATTTGTAATAAATGGTTTCAACGTGCTTAGGGAAGTTTTGGTTATTTCAGGTGCCCTCAACAGTTGCTGAAAATGGTTTGATAAAACTTGTCTGATATTGTTGTATTTTGAATCTAAAAAATTCAATGCAACTGTGAAATTGTCATCTGAAATCTCCAAATTCTCAATCAGTTTGAGAGCTTCCCCACTTAAATGTGATCTCAGATAAAAAAGTTTCTCCGAAGGTGACCCCAGATTAGAATTGTTCGTGATTAAAGCATTGAAAAGATTGATAAAGGATTTGTATTCTAGATTATCCCCTGAAAACTTGGGAATTTGAATCTCCGGAAGTTTCAGACGTGAAGCTATAGCTGTAGTCTGAGACTTGGGAGTTGAAGTTACTATAGGAGCAGTTAGTTTAGAAAAAATCGAGTCTAAAGTTGAAAATAACGTGAAATACTTGGTTTCTGTAATTTCTCTGTCATTGTCTTTAGGATCAAGATACTCAATTTCATCTTGAGCTTCACAATACTTGATGAAATATGTTTTTAAAGTTTCCAATTTTGATACTATTTGAATCTTATCAGTGCAATTTACGTTAGCTTTGATCCAATTTTCGACCCTGGTGAATTGTGACTTTGAAATGGATCTGATTTTCTTAAATTCATCGATTGATGCCATATTTAATATTTGTTACTGCTTTAATATCCTGGAGTCAACTTAGGAGTGAAAAACAAAAATGGTTGAAAATCGCTCTAAGTTAAAATATCAAAAAAAATTGGCGATACGGTCCCCTAGAACATTGTATTTCAATTTGCTAAGGAACAAAAAACTTTTGAAAATTTTAAATAAATTTTTAACAAAAATCTAAGTTCCACAAATGCATAAAAAAATGTTTGACATGCAAATTCCTAGCAAATTGTGTTTAAATTTGCGATGTTTTACATAAAAAATGTTAAAAGATGTTTTACAAAAAAGAACACTTGTTTAAAAATCAAAAACAATCTTAATTGTTCCACTTATGTTAGTTCAAAGATTATACATTTAAAATTGTAACATACAAAAAATGTTTATGATTCTAAACTCACAAAAAAATTGATAAAAAATGTTTATGATTCGAAGAAGGCAAAGTTTATTTGAAGAAACACTAATAGTTTGTTAAAAAATGCTTGTACAGTACCTCAAACGAAAGTTCCGCTTTCCTTGACATCAAAAAGTCGATCCGGCTCGAAGGACCATGAATAAAATATGAGGGTTAGTCTCACATTAATTTGATGTAATGTTCTATATTTCCTTCTAGGTTGCTGGTATGCCAAGAAATTGCGGGTAAGGTAACATGTGTGATATTATCAGGTTCTTCCTTGAGGTAATAACCCCTTTGCTCTTCTAATATTTCCTTGGAAAGGTATTTCTTCTTTGAGTTTAAATAAATGAAAACCCTTTAAATTGAATTTGCACTAGATTTTATTGAGAGAAACTGAAAATGTTTAAGTTCGGAATAGTTTTACAAAAAAATGCAGGTTAGATAGTTCGATTCTTGATGTAAGTTCATTTGGTCACGTAAACAGATGAGAACTTGTCACTTAAACCTCACTTTTGCACTTAAAAGTCTTTTACGCAGCACTTTATACAGCTATTTACAAAACATTGATGAAAAACACGTTGAAACCATTACTTGTTATATAAGAAAAAATGTTTAAAAGATATACGACCACATGTTAGCCGTTTATGAACGTTTAATTCCACTCGTACGTAATAAAAAACAAAAACCAACAAAATACTACGAGTGGAGATGTGTACAGTGTTAAGATTAGAACGCTACTCTCAGCTGCCGGTGCGCCCACGCTCAAAGAGCCGACAACGAGTTGCCGGGTCATAGTTAACGAACCCAAAAGCCGAAATGAGTATCCGGATCATATCTAACGCAACCCAAGTGACGTCAAGCTGAACCGGCATTCTTCGAATATACAGGTCCGGCATTGGAATTTTATAATGATAATGTTCTGGTTAAATGTTATGAAATTTAACCAGAAATGATATTTAATCAACAGAAAAATCTCAACCATTTTACTATCCGACAAAAGGAAAATATGGTTGGAAACTCTAGAAGTATACGAGATTCCATGTGGAAACTGTGACAAATCGTACATCAGAGAGATCAACCGAAAAATCAACGTTAGACGAGAAAACATTGAAATGCCATCGAAAAAAGAGAAAAAACGACGTTCCTTCTTCAACAGGTCTCAAACACAGGACATACACCTGAACACAACAACGATGCCCGCTAACATTGAAATTAAAAGAAAACGCGAAATCAGGGAATCGATAGAAATAAAAAAAAATCCCAACAGTCTAAACCAAAGAGATAATGCTTAAAGACTTCCAACAACATGGAAAATGGTAATAAAGAAAAAATCAAAAATACATCAGACCCCAAGACCGACTATACTACGTTCCATGTTAAGAAAATAACATTGCGGAGATGGGGCCATGTACTTCTTATGGACTATAGAAACGCGGCGTTGCCACGACACACACAAGCACAATTTAGGGTTGTATAATTTGTATTTTCGTTTCCACAGACATGAATTAAATTAATGTTTTTAAACGTTATTGACCAAAAGTGACCATTCGAAACAAGAGATGAAAAGTAGGGAAAATGATTTTAATTAGATAAATAGTATTTACAAAAGATAGATAATTTTATTTGATCTTATTTTAATTATAGTAACGACAGTCTATTTGTTTTTCGGTGAGAATACGATATGCCATAAATCATAAAAATCAGTAGAAAATATTGCTTAGATAATCATGCATTTGGCCGCCTATTAAAGTTTTAAAAGCAAATGAACGGACCGCTTGGAATGCGTATATCTAATTACTAATTACAACTTAAAATAATACGATGTGCGTATGTCAGCGATTTTATGTCATTCTCTGACTACATAATGATAATAAGGCTTTTATTTAGTAGTTATTCTGACTTTAAAAATAAATATTAATTGAAAATGAAAATTCAAAAATAAAGCAAAGGAAATATCTTAAACATCCGTGCAAAAGAGAGTGCCTGAGAATTTTGGCAACACTGATCTCCATAAGCCTAATGTTATTTTCTTAACTTGAAACAAAGATTAGTAGGACCCCGCCTACCTACACATGGACAGGACCAGTCACAAGAAGCCTTGCAGTTATAAAAAGTCAACGTATCGACCAGGAGAGTCAGTTAACTTCAAGCACCAGCAAGTGCTTGATACTTGACCTGGTGAGACCTAGTTTGAGGTGCTACCACCTGATACTTGACATCTATATATATATATATATATATATATATATATATATATATATATATATATATATATATATATATAAACAAAATTACCAGTTTATTAGGGCTGCAGTCAGAAGGTTGGCCGAGATATTAGAAAAACACATTTCTTGGAAATTTGTTTCATAAAATCTAGTACATCTTGCATAAATAAAAAGTCGAACATAGATAAATTGAGCAACATTTATTGTTATTTACTGGAAAATCATCAATAATAAAATAAATTAATACCTTTACATATTCTTGTATGCACAACTGGTTACACACCATTAAGGCAGATTTAATAATTTAAACTCCCCAATATGGGTCTCTTGTTTCTTGAAAACAAATACAATATTAAGAACAACTAATTACTTTTTAATAAGATTGTTTTTTACTTTCAGTTCTCTATGTATCAGAGTCAAAACACACCATCAAGAGAATTCATGAAATAAATCAAGTTTTACTATTTTGACCAAACTTTTTAAAAATTTTAGAATGTTTTCCCCATTATTATATTTTATATTTGTGTTGTTAATATTGAGTGTCCAAGTATATTTTAAATAATCTCAATGGCTAGTTAGTAACACTGACAAATTGTGATATTTTTTTAATATTTACACATTTATATATATATATTTTTATATATATATATTTTTATATATATATATAAATATTATATATATATATATATATATATATATATATATATATATAAGAAATACTGGATATTATTGACTGTCGATATAAACAAACAACACAGTTTATTAGGGTTGCAGTCAGAATTATTGGCCGGGATGTTAAAAAAAACACTCTTTTGACTTTTTGTCGAGCTTTCGGAATATTTTTATTCCTTTTTCAAGACACTGTAAAAGACAATTATGTAAGTATTTAAAAATAATATCACCATTCTTCAGTGTAACTTACTAGTCGTTGAGATTTTTTTATAAGCATTGAACACTCAACATTAATACCACACATTAAAATATACAATTATGGACATAATACATCATAAAATTTTTAAAAATTTGTTGTTAAAAATAGTAAAACTTGATTGATGGCATGTTTTACTGGTGTATATTAACTCATACAGAGAATGGAAAGAAAAAACAGTGTAATTAATATGTAATTAGGTGTAAATTGATGTTATCTTTCTTTACAAACATTACTAGAGGCCTTTCTTAGGTGTCTATAATTTTTAACCTGTCTTAATGGTATGCAACATATTATACAGAGGTGTAATTTTTTTTTTGTGTACAGGTAAATATTTATTTTATTTTTATTTTTGGTGTTTTTCTAGTAAATAACAATAAATGTTACTTAATTTGTCTATATCGGACTTTTTATTGATACAAGATGTGCTAGATTTTATGAAACACATTTCCAAAAAAACACGTTTTAAATGGTTCTTTTCTTTTGCCAAAATACAGGAATCATCGAAATGACACCAAAAAAATCAATGCATGTGCATTGACAGAACATGCACTAACTCTAAAACATGAGTTCAGGTTCGATGATTCCTGTATTTTGGCAAAAGAAAAGAACCATTTAAAACGTGTTTTTTTGGAAATGTGTTTCATAAAATCTAGCACATCTTGTATCAATAAAAAGTCCGATATAGACAAATTAAGTAACATTTATTGTTATTTACTAGAAAAACACCAAAAATAAAAATAAAATAAATATTTACCTGTACACAAAAAAAAAAAAAAAAAATTACACCTCTGTATAATATGTTGCATACCATTAAGACAGGTTAAAAATTATAGACACCTAAGAAAGGCCTCTAGTAATGTTTGTAAAGAAAGATAACATCAATTTACACCTAATTACATATTAATTACACTGTTTTTTCTTTCCATTCTCTGTATGAGTTAATATACACCAGTAAAAACATGCCATCAATCAAGTTTTACTATTTTTAACAACAAATTTTTAAAAATTTTATGATGTATTATGTCCATAATTGTATATTTTAATGTGTGGTATTAATGTTGAGTGTTCAATGCTTATAAAAATAATCTCAACGACTAGTAAGTTACACTGAAGAATGGTGATATTATTTTTAAATACTTACATAATTGTCTTTTACAGTGTCTTGAAAAAGGAATAAAAATATTCCGAAAGCTCGACAAAAAGTCAAAAGAGTGTTTTTTTTAACATCCCGGCCAATAATTCTGACTGCAACCCTAATAAACTGTGTTGTTTGTATATATATATATATATATATATATATATATATATATATATATTTATTTATATATATATATATATATATATATATATTTATTTATATATATATATATATATATATATATATATATATATATATATATATATATATTACAGTGTCCTGAAGAAAGAATAAAATAATTCCGAAAGCTTAACTCAAAAAGTCAAAAGAGTGTCTCTCTAACATGTCGGCAAACCTTCTGACTGCAGCCCTAATAAATTGGTGTTTTTGTTTATATCGACAGTCACTAATATCCTGTATTTCTTATATTTAAATTAATACATCTTAATTTAGAATCGTCCCTAAAATGAAAACTCTGACCGTTGTTTTATATTAAGGTTTTTACACATAACATTTCATATAAAATATTATATGCTATTATTCCTATCATTATTTCAAACCCTTGGTATTTAATTAACCTTTACGTTGGCATCTACAAAACTTTTTCTTCAATCATAGGTTCTTCAATCTCACCAGCGGATTGTCAGTTCTGACATTCGAGCTTTCAAATACTTCATTTCACATGTTATGGTCATAATAGTCAAGAACCCTGAGCCGTGCCGTTGTTAATATAACCACAGAATAATAAACAATCAGAATACCCACTCTCCATGGAAAATTAAGTACGCGCATCTCCTTCGCGTAGACGTTTCGCCATGTTTTAGAGGGAACAGTGTTGTTTATGTGTTGTGCATAGAAAAATTAACCCGGTTTAATTGACTCACGGCAATCATAGACATACCATACAATTATATTAACATTGTTAAATTGAATAACAAAAATATAATATAATTAAACATAAATATAAATATAACCAATTTCATAACCTCACAAATCATATGTCTATGTTGTGTGTTTCCTTCTAAAAAATGGCGCGCGTGCTGAAAAACTTCAAAGGCGGCATCTGAGAATGGGAATTCTGGTTGTTTTTTATTCTGTGATATAACATTTCAAAATTTACAAGTACATTTTTTGATAGAGTTTATAATCAATCAATGTTGTCAAAAGGTTAATTATAAAAAAATTAATATAAAATTACGTAAATTGGGAATCTTCCAGTCTTCTGCGTTTCTGTGTTTTTTGCTGATGTATTTATTAGATTAATTTTTGATGTTTGCCTTGTTTTGATGTTTCTTCCCATTAATACCATTTTAACCCCATGACATTTAATGACCCATCAACAATCAAAAGTAAAATAATTACTATTTAACTGGGAATAAGCCACAATTAAAGGTTAAAGTACGTTTATTGACGTTTCAATCTCCACTTCGGAAATCGTTTTATCGATTAGATCCATAAAAGGCAAATTCACGTTCATGTTTAAATTCAAACAATCTCCTGATATAAAACATTAAAAACATCCCAAAATGTATACCTTTAACACTCCATTTTTCCAAAATTTCCACAGAATCCACTTCCAGTGGATACCATCTTATATATATATATATATATATATATATATATATATATATATATATATATATATATATATATATATTGTAGTGAGAGCAGAAATGCAATAAATTAACATTGAAATATATACAACCAGATATACAATGTTAATTAATATAAAAAGTGGTTAGAGATATAATTTGTAAGTTATATACTAGATAATATTATTAAAAAATAATTATATGAGTGTATTTTAAGAATTTAGCATAAGAATTAAGTTTAAGAATTTTTTTTTATTTTATTTAATATTTAATATGTTTAATTCAGCCATGTGCTTATGCAACCAAACATACACTGTAGTGTCAAAGTTAAAAAGTTATTTATCTTGAGAATTTTAATTTAAAATAAAATTACATATGTACAATAGTAAAAATATATTTAATATAAATGTTTAAGTTACATATAATAGTGTAGTTCTGATCTGGAGAGCCTAAAGTCAAGCTAATTGTACATAGAGAATTCTAGAAATGTCAATAGGACTATTTAAAAAATACATCACAGACAAAAAAATATCATTGCAGATTGTTCAGATAGAACAAATAGAATTATTCGAACATTATTTATTGCTAGATTATTCTGGAAACGAAAAAAGATATATATATATATATATATATATATATATATATATATATATATATATAGGCCATGTAATTTGGAGTTCAGTTACCAGTTCAGTTATCAGTATGATCAGTTATCAGTAAGAAATTAGTTAGTTAGTTACAGTTAGTAAAGTGAGTCAGTAAAGTTATAATTCAAGAATTTAGTTACAAGAAGATTATTAATTGAGTTAAGTGAGTTAGAAGAAATTAAATCAGTTACAAGATTATTATTGAGGAGTTAGTTATAACAATTCAAGGATTATTAAGTCAATTACATGTGATTATTAATTACAAAGAATAATTAACAAGAATTTATGAGGTAATGAAGAGATTATTAGCTAGAAGAAGGGATTGATTAAGTTAAATGAATTATTAAGTCTAATACAGTTGAGATTAATTATTACTACAGTAATATAGTGATAGTATGAAGTTAATTCATTGAAGTAAGCATTCAATAATACAACCACAAGATCCAGTATATTTGAAAGTACATTATATGGAAATTACAAGGATTTAAATTTATATATTTATATATTTATATGGTGAGTTGAGATAATTGGACCCCGTTATGCAACAAGGAACCAACCAACATTACCAAAGTTTTGAGAAAAATTAGAATAATGTTTAGATTGTTTCATGAAATTATTTAGGCATAAAAAAATTATTGACGACAATAAAATAAACACTTTTATTACAATAAAATGGTATTAATGATATTAGTAAAATACATAAGTACAATATGAACTCCTAAGGTAGAAAAAAATCACTTGGTTCTTTGTTGCTAAATGTAATATTAAATATCCACGTCTGGTTCGAAATCTATATCTCCATTAAATCCATCTATATCCTCTATTATAGAATTGTCTGCCGTTAGATTTGTATAAAAGCTGTGGTGTGCTGACGGTATTAAATGAAGATAACTTTGTACGTCTCTCAACTTTGCGTCTGCAACTGGTTTTCCCTCAGGCCATAATGGTTCTAAAAACGTGTTGTACTGTGGTCCGGTTGAAGCTTGTCTTCCTGCTACTTTCCGTATATTAATTTCTTGGTAATCGTCATTGTCTAGGTAAGTCGTCTTCAAAAAAATATTATAAGGCTTATCTTTAAATAATTTAACTTCTTTGGTTCGTAACCAACTTATCTTCTCGTTCGTAATACTTTTTTTTCTGTTTGTGATTTGTTTTTCTAATTTTGAGGTACTGAGAAAATCTTCTTTTACCATCATATTTACATTAATAGGTCGCTTTTGTCTACAAGTTCTCATTATATTGCTGTATTCTTCAGGTGAAAATATATTATTTTGCTTTTTAAGAGCACATTCGACATCTCCAAAATCACTATCATTCGGCAGAAACGTATGACCTGGAACAAGGAACCTCAGCCTAATAGTCTTTAAATGCTGTGATTCCTCCAAAAGACATTTTAACAAAAGTACTATTTTAATGTTTCTGTTTTGTCCACCGCAAGAGTCACTCCACAGAATAATATGCTGAACTTTATCGCTTATGTTAGCGAGAATGTATTTTCTTAGGCAAGATCCCACTTCTTGGGCTCCACGGCCTGCCTGTCCTTCTAGCCATAAATTAAATGTTGATTTTTTCTGTTTACCTGCATAAATTCCACAATTATATACCCATAACTGTCTTTTGTAAAATATAATATTTGAAGATATGCGAGGTAAAGGAAGCGTTTTTTCTAAATCGAAGGTCAGAGTTTCTGTTTGCTCGTCTTCTATTGCCTTGGCCAAGTCAATATTCATTTGTTTTCTTCCTAATTCTGCCTCTTCTACATGTAATTCGTGTTGTCTAACAATTTCCCGTTTTTCATCGTCGTTAATACTTTGTATCTTCACTTTAAATGCATCACATTTATTGCAAGTATCCTTTTTTGGCTTTTTTAGCCTCAAGTTAAAATCTCTCAAAAAAACTTTTTTAAAAGATGAAAAACTTACAGGTTTATCACTTTTTGGTTTGTAAAGATCATACATTATCGGTAAAGTAGTTCCTTCCTGCAAAAATTCTTGATCCATCTTCCGTGCTCTACAGTAATGGGATACATAGCGTGGAAATTGATTTATATGATTAAATATAATATTTTTTTCATCTGCTGAAATCTTGTTGTGTCCACCGCGAACACCTCGTTTGTCAAGTGTAGACAAATTTCTTACTTTTTGTAGAGCAGTATTTATACGTTTAGTTGACACTTGCAAAGTATTCGTATACATATTTCTACAAACTATAACCTTATTTATGAAATATTTCCTTGAGAACTGTCGTGTTGCAGGATTTATCGCATTTGAATTTTTTCTCTGAGCAAAATGTTCTCTAACGGATGTTGATATAAATGTTGTTTGTAGATTATAATCCGCTAAGTTCCAGTAATGTTCGAAAAACTGTTGGAGATCATCAGCAGAAAATTTTTCATGGCATCTTGCAGCACATGAGCACACAAATTTGATAAATGCTTTTGACTTAACAAGTTTTCCTCGAGCGGAGTAATACTCCATATTACTGTTCGTTTTCCTTTTTCTTTCCTTTCTGTCTTGTTCAGCATATTTTTTCTTTCTTCCTTTTTTTGGACGACCCGTGAAAGATACATCTGCAGTTAAATTAGTTTCTGCTTCATCATTAGGGTTCGAGTTATGGTCTGAAGGTTGTCCTAAACTTTCGTCGGATGAGACGTCGCTGTAGGTAGGTTGGAAATCTTTATCCTTGACGGAATCATCCGAGTCTTCGTCGTAACTGTTACCGTTAATAATCGATATATCATCATGTTTATGGGAATCACTATTGCTGTTACTTGGTCCCTGATTTTCTTTGCTGCTATTTTGCCAGTCCTGAAAAAGAATTTTGCAATAAGGAACCAACTTACATATTCGGAAAAAAATCAAAATTAAATAAAAAACTATAAATAAGCAGGACTGATTATGCTAAAAATTGGCAAATAACATGCTATTAAATAAAAATACCTAATAATATAGTCATAGGACAAAATTTTAGAGGTCTTTTAAGGTTAGAAGTAAAAAAAATATAAATTAATAAACCTACCTCTTGCAAATTGGAAATACAAGCTTCAGTGGAAGACGTTGGTATCAGCCTTACATTATTCATGATTTTTTGCACCCGTTGCGAAAGAAATCTCTCGCTTTGAAGCATTTTCAAAGTTATTTTTCTGGCACTCAACGATAATACACAGCTGGGAAAGTAAATCTGCAACATGGAACCAACTTTCGTAGGTTACAGATTTCTGCAACAAAGAACCAAAGTTACTTGGTTCGAATTAGAAACCTGTACAACCGAATTTACAAATTTGCAATATGGTTCTATCGTCCCCTAGATGTCGCCTATGTCCAAAATCAGTTGGTTCCTTGTTGCAAAACCTAAATAATATTATTTGGAGTCGGTGGGAATCAATAACTCGATTTTTGATAAAATGTTAGTTGGTTCCTTGTTGCATAACGGGGTCCAATTAAGAAGGAACATATTAGGATAGTTGAATAACCAAGGATTACTAAGAAAATATCGAGTGGTGATAATAACTTTAATTTTGGAAAAACTTTAGGCGTTCAGGGAAAGAAGGTACCAAATTTTGTTAATAATTTAATAATTGTAAGAATTTCAAATTTTAGATAGATTGTTTCTAATTCTTTGAGAACCGCGATAAAAACCCTATACTTACATATATATCATTCAAATTTACTCATAGCTTATACAACAACAACACATCATAAACAATTTATATATATATTATATATATATATTATATATATATATATATATATATATATATATATATATATATATATATAGAATATAACAGAGTGTCGAAGTGTCGCTAGCGATCTAAAAGTTGATCTCAAAAATAAGGTGTTAGGTGCGTGTAATCGGGAGTTGAATAATTCCAGTGCTTAACTCAGAACCATCAAAAGTTACAGTTTTTACGGAGAATATCTCAAATTAGTATTACACGTCTATCAGGCGCAATAGTCACGCCTATCAGAGTATACTCACGACTATCTCTTCTCAAATATTGAACCTCCAAAGTGCGAAACATACAATACAGTAGACATTATAAAGCACTTCTTGATAGACTGTTATTTTCCAAATAACATGAAAGCATTGATAAACATTTATGTTTCGAACAATTTATTAGGTTACTTAATATGTACAAACATGTTGCAGAAAATTTAGCTTAAATTTTAGCATAATTAATTTAAATTTAATTGTTACATACAAATGTTACAGAAATGTCGCTAACAACCTTCTGGTGGATGCGACTTTGTCTTTTTTAAATAAAAAATATTAAAAAATTCGTATGTAATGGTTGCTTCCTAAGTTGCACTATGCACAACTTTGTATAGAGAATAACTTTATGTCGTAAAATATTAATATATATATATATATATATATATATATATATATATATATATAACACTGTTTTTGATGGGTTGGAGTCAATAAAAGGGGCTATTTGTTGACTATTTTTTACTCGAGCTTTCAATTGTGATTACAATTTTTATCAAGAGCTTCTAAAAAATACAAAATGTCTTACAAAGTTGAACTAGAAATAAAAAAATTTTTTGTTAACTCACCAAATAAAATTAGTTTTTTTATATAAAACTACTGCTTACATAATAAATACAAAAAATATTAATAAAAAAATGTCTTATTCTAACAAATGTTTCTCTGAAAAATTTAGATGAATTTTCTTAAGAAAAAAAAATTGAAATTATAAACAAATATAGAATAGCTACAACCAGCCTAAAACGTCATAAATATTAACTTAAAAATTTTTATTTTTGACATATTGTCAAAAATAAAATTTTGTTTAAAAAATTCTTCTTTGTTTAGTAACAAAAAAGAAGAAAATTTATTCACCATTGATAGATGCCGGAAAAATGTAACAAATACATGGAAAATTCAAAATGTGATATTTTACTGACTGCATAAATTAAATAGAAATTATATAATTATAAATTTTGCTTAAATTTTGAATTTCTGACCTTTTGTTTAAATTATTATCACTTTTGCTAATATAAACCATTTCCAAAAAAGTTCTTTTAAATTTATTACTTTCATTACATAAAATTTTAATATTATCAAAATCCATAATATGGTCTTTGTCTATTACATGCTCTGCCAAAGCACAAGATGGTTTCTTAATTCTACAATCACTCTTGTGAGAAATAATGCGATTAGAGAGATTTCTTCCAGTCTCACCAATATACTCAGCTTCACACTGAGTACAAACAATGCTGTAAACTACATTTGTTTGATCTAATTTGTCTATAGGATATTTAGTTTTGGAATATAAAGATGAAATAGTTTTGATGTTCTTTATATAATGAAAGTAATAAATTTAAAAGAACTTTTTTGGAAATGGTTTATATTAGCAAAAGTGATAATAATTTAAACAAAAGGTCAGAAATTCAAAATTTAAGCAAAATTTATAATTATATAATTTCTATTTAATTTATGCAGTCAGTAAAATATCACATTTTGAATTTTCCATGTATTTGTTACATTTTTCCGGGCATCTATCAATGGTGAATAAATTTTCTTCTTTTTTGTTACTAAACAAAGAAGAATTTTTTAAACAAAATTTTATTTTTGACAATATGTCAAAAATAAAAATTTTTAAGTTAATATTTATGACGTTTTAGGCTGGTTGTAGCTATTCTATATTTGTTTATAATTTCAATTTTTTTTTCTTAAGAAAATTCATCTAAATTTTTCAGAGAAACATTTGTTAGAATAAGACATTTTTTTATTAATATTTTTTGTATTTATTATGTAAGCAGTAGTTTTATATAAAAAAACTAATTTTATTTGGTGAGTTAACAAAAAATTTTTTTATTTCTAGTTCAACTTTGTAAGACATTTTGTATTTTTTAGAAGCTCTTGATAAAAATTGTAATCACAATTGAAAGCTCGAGTAAAAAATAGTCAACAAATAGCCCCTTTTATTGACTCCAACCCATCAAAAACAGTGTTATATTTTTTCCAAACGAGTCACAAGTACTTCTTTTTTCTTACTCTTATATATATATATATATATATATATATTATATATATATATATATATATATATATCGCACACCTAGTTCAATAGTGCCGCAAGTCCAAAATACAATAATTTCGAGAAATAAGCAAAACGTTCTGTAGCAAACGAGTTATGCCTTGTAAATAATTTATTTTTAGAATGACTGGCTTCAAAATTACAATTTAGTTAGCAAATTATACAGTTATTCGCTGGATCTTATTACAATTTATTAAAAATAAAACGTTAATTGTATTTTGATCGTTATGGCGATATTGCATTGTGAAGAAAGTCATTTATAAAACGATAAATAGGAGATACGGCGGCAACATAATAAAAAAAATCAACTAGTTCTTACAAAAAATATTTTTATTATTATTATTACAAGTGTGTATGAACATTTTTTTTAATTACAATTAATCAAGTCCTTATAAAAATTGTGATGAACAGGTAATGTTAAGTTTTTATTGCACAGTTCCAAAAGGTGTTACTTGGTTCTTGCGGATATCGATGGAGGCTTTATGTACGCCTTTTTTAAATCGATTACTGCTTCCACAGTTGCTGAACGCCCCCTTGTCGATGCTTTAAAATGAACCTCTTCGAACTCATTGGCATTATAATCTGTTTTATAGAAGAAAGATCCAGGATTGCTTTTGACAACTTTAATAGCTGGATATCATTCCAAACTACCTTTTCATCTTTTGTATTCTTTGTAAAATTTCCTCCAATTTTTGAATTGAGATCTTTAAAGTCATAAAAGTCTTCTGTTGACATTTCTTTTACATTGTAAGGATTTCCCTCTTTTTGCAGATCTTATGATAACAGGCCATTGTGCAGGAACATAAATGGGACCTGTTTTAAGTATTTTCTTCTTTTGCCTCTCAATAGTTGCGTCCATGGCGTCCCCTTAATTTTGGGTATGTCCCACTGTTAAAAATTTATGTGTGATTGATTTAACATTAATTTTTCCATAATTGCATAGAGATACATGGTAACTATAAATTTATTTTTATTTTGCCCAACACAATTGTTTGAATTGAATATTATGAATATTATGAATATTGAAAGATAATCAAACAGACACGTAGCTATTTCGTTTGAGCCGCAGTTAGCAATAGCCTTGTGCCAAAAGTAACAGTAACCAGTCTTTTGCAATATCTGAAAAATTGTAAAGTTGAAGCAGTTCAGGCGGCATTTATAGTAGAAGCTTAAAACATCTCCACAAGGTGTAGGAAGGATCGCCTGCAAATCAAAACAAGCTACCAATACTTGATAATCATCTTCTGCTCTTGCTAGATCTTGGGCTTTTTCTTCTCTGCTTCTAATTTTATTATGGATATGTTTATTATAATTTTGATGAAGAGTAGCTTGCTGTTCAGCAGAAGAATTTTTATATGATTCACAAATTGCGCACTGATCTTTTTTTGGCTGAAAGAAAGTTATGTTAAACTCAGTTTTGAAAATATGCTCGTAAGTGCATTTTTTAGCCACAGGCCTTCCTTCACTCTCTTCCTGTAGTTTGTAGTAGAAATACATTTGAGCTAAAGTAAGTGAACCATCTATGTATTTCTTTGTAGTTTGTGCTCTAAGATAATGTGATTCTACCCTTTGGAAAAATTTATGTGTTTCTCGTTTCATAAAATTTCCTCTCTTATCCTTGTCCACAGATCCTTTACCATCTGATTTTCTCTAAGTTGTTCTAATAAATTTGTCACCAATGTCCAAGGTATTCATGAAAAACTTTTTGCAGACTTTAACTTTTACTCCGTGTATTGTTAAAAAATACGCTAAATTCATACCGCGGTTACTGCCTTCAACCGTTTTTTCTGTATTTAGTAACCAACTTTTCCAAATGGGAAGCAACAAATTGTCTTTGAAGAGCGTTGTCTTTCAAATTCCAGAAACGTGAATGTATATCATATTTATCAGCATTGTGAATTTTTGACTGCATTTTGTACGACATTTTTCTCCACATGCAGGTTTTAAAGTCTTCCCACGTTTTTCTTTGTTGCCTTCTGTAATGTAAGGTAGCTAAGAGTTAATTCGCAGTTTCTTAATATTTCGTTTCCATTCACTTGGTTTTGGTAAACCCTCACTGTGATTTTTGTTGAAATACAAACCTCCGTCAACACAAAGGAGATGTCATTCATAAGCTCAGAAACCTCTGAATTGTCTCTCAGATTCTCATCATCTTTTAGATAGATTTGCAAAGCTAGTCCAAGCATTTTTCTTGCCCTTGACATCGTGTTTCATGATAAAGTTAATAATAATATCACTATACACTGTTTTCAGACTTTAAATCAAATAGTTGTACACTAAAAACGTGGATACCTCGTGCATAAATAATTGAGAACTGATAAAATCGTACCAATAATCTAACAATTTTTGCAGTTGTGGCCGTATTGAATTACATCGGTTGTATTGTGGCGGAGTGTATTATCGCCACATCTCCTAGTTATGGCCATATTGTATTTCAAAACCCTACAGTGTCATACCGAAATATCGTACTTTATACTTATCCAAGACAATATTTCAGTTAAGGTTGTATTGCATTAGATGGGGTATCATATATGCAACCTTTTTAAAGCCTTAACTTAAAATTGGAATTTTTGGAGTTGTGGCAGTATTGAACTAGATGTACGATATATATATATATATATATATATATATATATATATATATATATATATATATATATATATATATATATATATATATATATATAAACTAACTATTTATCGATATATTAGTTTGTATTATTTTTTATTTTATTTTATAAATATGGTTTAACTGATAAAGAAATAGTTTTCAAACTTCTGACACGATGAGTAAAATATATCTTATTGTGGCACCCTATACGCCATAAAAGTTCGATAGGATGAACTATAACAGACATTTTGATAAATTCTCCAATTTCCGACATTCCAACGGACTATATTTCATTGTGCGGTATTTCTGACACACCGGTACCCGAACCTTAAATGAAACTTGCCAAGTTTGCCGTTGATTTTATGTAGAATGAGTAACCGCTTGGAACTTAAAGTATGCGGTATTTACACACTCAAATGCACCTGCGATTGATAGGTGACAAAACCACTTTAAATAACATTGACAGAGTTGTTAAGTCTATCTTGGAAATTATGTTTATCTTGGATTACAATGGAGTAGAATTATATATGAATAATCGATTTTATTTTAATAATGTCTCATCTGTAATATTAATATACTAAACACGCTTTATAATATAAAGTAAATAATATTCCACAGAAGCATCGTGCAAATATTCTATTAGGTAATTATGACAAAGAAATTTATTTTGTTTTTTAACAAACTTTCGTTGTTTACGCAGTTTCTTCTTTCAAGTTAATAAACATGATAGCAACTAACATTGAAATTTGTTTTTCATTGCATCTTAATATGTGCTAAAGCTTCTGTTTTTCCAATTTTTATTAGCGACGATTTTATTATTCAGTATGTATCATTTGGTTCTGGTTTTATAAATAAAGATGTTGGTGAACGCAATTGTTTAAACTATACCAAATATTTCTAGTACTGACGGAGCTGTACAGTAATAATTGTGCTAGAAAGTGAACGAAACTTCTATAATGAGTCACCACTCGCTGGTTAAGGAAGAGAGAGAAACTCTCTTCCCTCCCTTCTAGAGGAGCTCTAGAACAATTTTTTATGCGCCTGTGTAAAATCGAGGAAAATTTTCAAATCATCAAAAAGGTTTTAAAAAAGACCGATGACAAATTCAAATGTTTCCCAAAATTCAAAGAGGTTTTTTTTTGTTGTCCGAAAATTAATGTGGAAAAGATCGATAAAATGTAAAAAAAATTAGATGATCTCAAAAATAGATTGGAAAATAAACTAGAAAAAAACTATAATTTATAAGGGTTTCAGCGGTAGATCTATCACCAACTAAAGTAGAGTGAGAACCGCTGGATCCAATGTTTGATAGATTGAAGAAAGAATTGATAAAATAAGAATTAGCAACTCATATAAGATTTATATTGTCACCGTTTAATAGGAATTTCTCTTTTACAGAAGGAGAAGTTTAAACTGTTTCCTTGTCTGTACTTAAAATTTGGTACGGCACAATTACGAAAAACAAGTTACCAGAGATACCGAGACGAAGAAAACCTGCTTTTTAATAAGTATTCTAGCAACACTGTTATGCATAGGTATTTCCCAGTTTCAAGATAAATAAGAAAAGTCATAGCTTCCGTCAACAATGTCTTATCTAAACCTGAAAAAAAAACTAATACCTTTTACAATATTTGCATGCTACTAGTTGAATCTTCAAACTAATCGTGTAGCTTTAAGCTGTCTTCTATCGTTCTATATATTCCCATAATAGGAAAATTTCGTAAGTGGCAACATAGTTATATCGACTACAAGAATATGATTATGACATCGAGCACAGGTCAGTAAAAATCCATTTTAGTGGTTATGCACTTTAAAGTATTTAAATGTCGTTGTCCAAGGAGGCAATGCAGCGCGAATTGTGAGACAAACCAAATACGGAATGTCTATCTTAACAATTATAAGTTACTCAATAAAACGATCTACGTCTCAAACGTGTCTTAGATTTGAATTGTCAAAGACCAATTTCATAATATGTGTATTTATTCTAAAAGTTAAATCCTGTTTGAGTTAACAGAATTGCCTTATAAAACAAGACAATTTTATATACATAACCTTAAAAGAAAACAATGGTACGGAATCTAAACTAAGCTAATTATACCTAAGTTAAAGAGTCATAAATAGTGCTTTAGTTAGATGACGGTTAGATCAGATATATTATCATCATCACGTAGCGCTACAATCCTGGGTGGGTCTTGGCTGACTGTACAACTTTTTTCCAATTTGTTCGGTCTTCCATCAACCTAGGGTCAAATGGAATGTTCATTTTCCGGAGATCTTCTTGGATGTTATCTCTCCATCGCATTCTGGGACGTCCTAGTGGTCTTTTGCTTGGGGGAATCTCCTCCCATACCAGTTTTACAAGTCTTTCGTTATGCAGTCTGTGCACGTTGCCTGCCCATCTTAGTCGCTGTGATTTAATTTCTTGTACAATGTCGGCATCGTTGTAGATGTGCTTTTAATTCGATATTGGTTCTGATCTTATACTGCTTTGTGGTTATATCATGGTGAGGTCCAAAGTATTTTTCGTTCAAAGCGTCTGAGCTTTTCTTCGTTTGCTTTGGTCATGGTCCACGTTTCGCATCCATATATTATTACAGGTCTGACGATGGATTTATACATTTTGATCTTTGAGTTTCTTGTGGGATTTTTTGATTTTATGAGCTTATCCAATGCAAATAGACAGGGGTTTACAGATTGGATTCTGTCTTTTATTTCTTTAGTGACATCGTTTTCAGCTGTGATTATGGCCCCCAGATACTTAAAACGTTGTACTCTTTCGAAATTGAAGGTGTTGGCCGTCATATTTTGTCCTATTCTGTCTCTTCGTGTCGTTCTATTTATACACATATATTTCGTCTTCTCTTCATTAATCTTCAGCCCTACTTCACTTGTTGCTCCTTCCACCTTGTTGAAAATTTCTTTCGTGAATAGGATGGAGTCTCCAACGAGATCTATCATCATTATCATCCAGCCTCAAGAGTCCACTGCTGAACATAGGCCTCTTCCTTGTGATTTTTCAGCTTATTTAAGGCCTTTTGGATTTCTTTAAAGGAAGGATTTTTGACGGGCATGTTCCCTGTGATATAGATATCTTCTTCTTGCTGTTCTTCCTGTATGATGTTTAGAAGGTCCCTAAAATACTTTTTCCATTCTTCAGTTACTTCTTTACCGTCGATTATCATACGGCCTTGATTGTATCTCAGTGTATGGATGGAATTGGTTCTATGTCCTCTTTTCAAAGAGGAAATTGCTTTATAGAATTCTCTGGAGCCTGCTTTGGGCCGATCTCTCTCCATAGCTTCATATTTTTGTTGTTCATAGTTTCTTTTCTTTGTGCGTATTATTTTTCTTGATTCTTTTCGGCAGTCGTCATATTCCTTTTTACTTTGGTCTGTTTGTCGTTGTATCCAAGTCTTTCTTACTGTTTGTCTTTTTTCCAGCTGTTTCCGACATTTTTTGTCATACCATGTTTTTGCCCTCTTCTGCCTACTCCTTCCAAAGATCTTGTCCGCTGTCTTGGTTTTTATTTCAGCAGTCGCTTCCCATAGCTGTTCTATATCATTGTATTCTCTTTCAGAGTTCAAGGTTTGTTCAAGTTGTTCTCTATGGTTTTGTTGTTTCTCTGCATTGTGTATTTCGTCCATGTTCCATTGTGGGTTTATTGTTGTTTTATTGTATTTGTGGCTAGATATTCTGGATTTGACTTTTGCTCTGACTAAGTAATGATCTGTGTCTCCGTCTATTCCTCTCAGGCTTCTCACGTCTATAATATTGTTACCATGACGGGCATCTACAATGATATGGTCAATTTGATTGCGCGTAATATGATCGTTTGAGACCCAGGTTTGCTTATTGATGTCTTTATGCAGAAATATGGTTGAATTAACTAGCATATTATTAGCTGCTGCGGTTTCTGTGAGTCTTAAACCATTGCCGTTGGATATATTGTGTAGGCTGTGTTTACCTATTGTGGGGTATAGGCTAGGCTCTTTGCCTATTTTGTCATTAAAGTCCCCGCAGAGTATGCACATATCATGTTTGGGCATCGTATCTATCTCTCTTTCTAGGGTATCGTAGAATCATCGTATATCATTCTTGATCGAATATCGTAGAATATCATCTTTGATATCTTCATTCTCCTCTTCCGTTGGTGCATGGGCTGAGATAATTGAAATGTTGTATCGTTCTCCCTTCATTTGTATGTAGCATATCCTTTCATTTATAGGTTTAAACTTTAGTATATTCTGTACTAGGTTGTCTCTAATCACAAAGCCCGTTCCAAATTCATGTCTTCCGTTTTTGTTACCACTGAAGAAGATGGTGGATTTACTTATTTTTATATTTCAATCGTCTGGCCATCTTATTTCTTGGACGGCTGTTATATCCATTCCTATGTTTTCCAGTTGTTCCACAGCATTTATAGCAGCTCCAGGTCTGTGCCACCTCTGAACATTCCAAGTTCCAATATTCATAGTCCTTTTACATTGCCTTTGTCGTTTTTTGTGTTTATCTATCCGGTTCCGAGGCAAAGATGCAGTTTTCATAACTAGTTTCTTTTTCCGAGGGTGGGTAGTTAACCCACCGTTCCTCACCCTACCCCAGGCAGAGTTAGATCAGATATATACTGTGGAAATATGAAGACCTTACAAAAGGTTTGAGAATGTTTTTATGAGGCGAAGTGCAAAGAAGACGTAAAACAATGAAACCGAAAATTTGATCTGCAATGAGCAACAGTTCAGTTATTAAAGTACGGACAGATAGGATAGGGAAAATTTTGTTTTTCAATGTGGTAAACGACCAAAGGACTTAATAGCAAAATAAAGTTAGTAGATATTGCCACAGCTCACAACAAAGGAAAAAATATAATAAAATATGTGTATAAGATAGAAGGCAATCGTACATACCTATTTCTGACTATTGGTCTTCAGTACGGCGCAGCCAAGCTAGAAAAGCAACATGTTAACTTGGAAAAGGATCACTCCAGAAGCAATGCTACTGCTAAATTGGCATCAACCCCGCGCCAATATTCACGCAAACTCCTTATGCCAACCTCCTCCAAAACCACGTCACCAATGAAGGTATAAATGACCCGTCCTCTATTCCCACCAGCACCAGTAATGCATTGATTAGTGATCACTGTAGTGGTGTCTGAAGGCTCGGGAGACTGAGACCTCGGAAGACCTGAAGAAAAGACATTGAAGAGTATGTCAAAAACTTTGCGCAATAATAATCGCCGCGGTTCAACCCGGAAAACTGTTGTATTTAATAGTAATCCATCTAATAGAATTAATCTTAGCTCTGTATCCCTACGTCTTCAGACAGTCGGGTAGATATAATCTCCTACAAGGAAAGCCAGCAAATATCTGTCCTGCTATTTATATAACCAGAAGTGGTAGGAGGCTGTAAATTTTTTAGAATAATTGATCATTTCCAAAAACCCTATATCCTAAATTTTAAGATATTAATAATTATGTCGTTTCTCTAAAACGTCCAATTAGAACTTAAAAATATTCACTCTGTATAATACCGTATTATTTAAATAAAAAATAAGTTTATTTTGTCTAGGACAAATAATTTTACGCATATTTGATTTCTTTCAATTCTGCCTTAAAATTACAAAATAACGTATCAATATCAAAATTATCTCTTAAAAATCCAATAAGTTCCCTTGAAACATTGGTATTTCTTTTATTATTCCATTTTCGTTCGTTTGGTATTTAATTTTGCCGTTTACAGTGGATATTTCTTCGTCTTGACTTATTGCTTTTTTTAGTTTTGCAAACAACATCAGCAAAAATCATCACGGATCGGAATAAAAATAATATAACATTTCAGTCTCTCTCATGCAATGTGACAAACTCATAAATCTACTTTTTATACAAACATGTGTTTGGATAAAATATCTTAAAATAATATGAAAAGGTGTTCAGAGTTATTTTTGGTAATAGGATTTCGTACACGGCATGGGATATTATAAAAAAAATAAGTCAGTGAAATTTATTTCTTACTGATTTGATTTAGTTTGGTTTTAAAAATGTGTTAATTATATAAATAGGTATGCTGCTTAAACAAATTACTAGATAAAGTAAAATATGTTTTAATTGCACTTAAAATTGGGACAAACATTGAATTTTTAACACATCCATATAACAAATGCAAAACATTTAGATTCATTTTTCTACTAATTATTATCAAGAAACCCTTTCATAATTGTCCAATGTTGTCTAAACTAAAAAATATCATAAAACAATGTTTAACGTTATTTCACCCTATTATAAAGCAGAAGGTGTCCAGAAAAGTAAAAATTAAGAAAATAGCAGACACATGTTGCAGTCACTTATATTACAGACTATTATGTACGACATATCTTAAAGATTCACGATGGACGTTTAAGTTTCTGAACGAATCCAGGAAATTCTTCTTCCTGGACTTCTCTTGCCCTCAATCTTTCACTGGACTATAATCTGGAGTAACCCACATTTTTCTTTGCTTCGCATTTCACTCTTTTTAATAGGTGTGTCAGTTGTCAACAAGGTTCGGTTAACAATTCATTCTTCTGAGTCAAAGGGCCATCTATTCCGAAGTGCAAATTCGCGTTAACCTTGCGCAGCTACGTCACTTGCAGCGTAGTATTCACATTGCTCTTAATTATATGCATAAGCTCTTGTAACTTAGTCACCCTAAATATGGATATTTTGCATATTATTTTACTTTCTTCATACATTTTAAATAAAAACTAATGTTTATCATGTTTTCTTAGTCAAATATCAAAATAAATGACGGTTGCGTTTCGATTTAATTTGAGTCTCTTACCACTCCCTGACACGTGTTTCTGGGTCTACTCGTCATCAGAAGGAGTTTGTAAGAAGACTCAAACCAAATCAAAACGCACCGACTACTAAGGCAATTATAGTAAACATAATTACCAGGCTCTTTACCAGTGCATTTTGTTGTAATAATATTTTTAAAATAATGCAGTAAACAGTTCTTTTCTTGACTTCTAAGACGTAAGTCCACAACTGGCGTTTATAGTAAGAAATTCCAGTGCTAATAACTGGTGTGAGCAACGTTCGCATCAAGTCAAATGCAATCACTGTAATTTCTTCAGGATTTTGTTTTGCATACTCTGTATCTTGTTTCATACCACATCTAGCACAGTCTGCTTTTCATTGGTAAACCTCTAGTGTTACTTCTAATTCACGTTTTTCTGCTTGAACTATTGAGAACTGAGAACTCTATTAATAAATATTGTGACTTTTCTTTTGATGTTTTAGATTCTCAGTTTAAAATAAAATTGTATTAATATAATGATATCCAACAACGCGTGGCATAAACTAAACAACACTTACTCACCCTCTCGTCGTTACTGATAATAACAAACACAGAACACGTAGTAGGTAGGTACCGTGTACCATAGCCCATCTCCAAGCGCAAAGAGAGAATACGATTAAAAAGAAAGGGACTTCACTACACAATCTAATTTCCACATCAACACGAAACATCTATTCACTGGAAGGTTAGATTGTGTGAGACGTACCCTTGATTAGCAGTTAAAACCGGTCTATCCTACAAAGAGAGTTAGCCCACTCTTGCATGCTTTTACGTATTTATGTATTGAACAATTTTGTTCTATTTCACAACGTCGTGGGTTAGCCCATTTGTGTTTTCAAATTTTTGTTATTTTCTATAATGCAAAATAACCTTACTGGAGATACTTATGTTATAATATACGGAAATGTTGTTTGGACCGGTTTTGCTTTAAAACTTTAGGTCATTAAAAGTGATTGCAATCTATAACTCAATTATCAACAAAATGTTGGTTAGCCCACTCTTGCTCTCATAGCCTCAATTATTAAGATCCACAAGGAAAATGTTAATTTCCTGTAATCGAATGTATACCATATATCACAAAAATTGTAATAAAGACATCTTTTATAAACGGTATATTTATTTAAAAGAACTCGTTCGGTCTAAATCACAGAATATTTTTTGTAAACAATATTTTATGTTCAGTACTACTACTAGTACTACTAGATCAGGAGTTCAAGACGTCATCGAAAGAACCACGACGCTTAAGTGGAACTGGGCAGGGCACTTAGTCAGAACACAAGATGGACGGTGGACAAGACGTATTATGGAATGGAGGCCCAGAAATTATAAAAGAAGCCGAGGACGACCACCGACTAGATGGACCGATGACATTAAACGTATAGCGGGAAACTGGATACAAGCGGCCCAGTGTAGAGAACACTGGAAAGAACTGAGGGAGGCCTATGTCCAGCAGTGGACGCGATTGGCTGATTGATGATGATGACAACTACTAGGTGTAGATGTTTGAAGACACTAAAATTACGGGTGAAAACCCTTTAAATGATAATTACTTGGTACTATATTACATGGTTGCTGATAATTTTAAAGGATGTTAAAATTTTAAGTAGATTCATTTTATGGCAACGTAAATTCCCAACGAGGGTTCTAATTATTAATTTTTTGATATTCGTATGACCCAAGTAGAAACTTATCTTCTCCTTCTTCTAGTGCCGTCTCCACTAATTAAGGTTGGCGATAACCATTGCAAATTCGTCTCTATCTTTTGCTTTTCCTAAGGGCGTCTGTGTGTTTAACCCGGCCCAGTCGCGAATGTTTTTCAGCCAGGATATTTGTTGTCCACCAGTACCCCTTTTTCCTTCGATTTTACCCTTCATAATCAGATGCAACAACTCGTACTTATCATTTCTAAGTGTGTTCCCCAAATATGCTGTCTTTCGCCTTTTAATGGTGGTCAAAAGTTCTCTGTCCCCTTCCATTATGTGCAACACCATTTCGTTCTTAATATGATTTATGAAATATGATCTATGATAGAAACTTATAAAGAAATATAACTACCTCACATAGTGATAAAAGCAAAAAAATAATAATAATACGATGGAAAAGATGTAACAAATAACCAATGGAAAACAAATAAACCAGATTACGAAAAAATCCTACATTTTACAATGTATTAAAAATACACAACAAACATACTTCACTTACCCTTAAGAATATTTTTTATGATTATTGTTTATATTTTTTTCGCTTTCAGAATGGAGCAAAGTTCATATATAAATTTTACTACATTATTATCCTAACCCCGTCTACATAGTTCCCATAATTTGTAGTTAACAATTTGCTGCTTTGATAACATATTTTCCTCATGCGAAAATATGTCTATAATGTTGGAACTGGAAACTTTACACATAGAAAAGGAGACTTTGTGTGATTTTTCTGAGTATTAATTTCTAAAAATAAAGATGCAAGTTTCATCCCTTTGATATAATATATATTTTATCAATTTTTAAAAAGATACTTAAACAATACTATCACAAAATATTTTTTTAACTTAGAACTTTTTGTAACTTTTTTAACCTAGAAATTAAATTTAAAATAAATATAGTTAAGATTCTAGTATTACAATCCTATTTTGCCTATCATATTCATCATCATCATCACTGGCTCGACAACCCTTTTTGGGTCTTGGCCTGTTCAAGGATTCTTCTCCCTTCTGACCTGTTTCGTGCTTTTTTTTTCAGTTTTTAATTTTTAATGTTGTTATCTACCTATCATATTTTGCAATTTTTAATATCGAAATTACAACCATTTCGTTTTTTTTTTTTTGTTTTTTTAGCGTTTATAACTTTTATATAGAAAACATTTTAGTTTACTACTTTGTATATTTTTATAATAATTTTTGGGAATTAACTAGTAAACTTGTTTAGATATTTTGTTTAGGTATATTATGAAATATTGTATATGATATCATGAAGTTAAAGGGCTTCTGTCTTTGATACATTTATCTTGGTAATGATGTGGGCACTAATAGCATCAGAGACGCATACATAACCATATATTGCTCCTAAGAGATCTCGGATTACTGGCTGTTAAGTACATTAATGAGATATTACAATATTATAATCGCACCTCCGCTTCAAAATTATCCTAAGTCAAACTGTCGCTATTTGGATAATTGGAACATACCTACACAAGCGTAATAACATAGTGAAGGTTCAATTATTGTTGGTTAAGAAACCAAGGACAAGTGAATATAAATATTAGGATGATTATGAGTGTCATTAAATTTGCAAAAAAATCTAACGTGCCTTTGGCATTTTAAAAATTTTCTGTTGTGTCAAAATACATTTTTTTTTTCTGTAGGATGGCTTTGGCAGAGTCCATTAACCAGACTTGTTTGTGTTTATTGTTAAAATCGACTGAATTTTAATTATTCTTGATTGCAGATTCATAATCAAAATTATCTTGTTATCAATTCTCAATGTTAGTACTACATATACCTAACATTTTTATGGATACATAAATTTTGTTTTGATATATTTTTATTTTGTTTTCTTATTCATTTATCATCTTCTTTTTCTTTTGTTTTCTTTTTTGGTTTTGTTGCTTTTTTTTGTTTTTTGCTTATTTTTGTTATTTTTGTATTTATTTATTTTTTGTTTTTTGTTCTATTTCTATTTTGTTCTAATTCTTTTATGTTTTTTTATTAATTTTTTTTGTTTTTTTTTTTAAACCATATTAACAGATTATGCCTATATGCCTATACTATTTACAACTTGTATTTACACATTTTAAATGTTTGTAAATGCAATGAAGAATTTCCATATTATTTGAAAATATTAAAAGATTAAGGTTTGTTGGAAAACAACACTTAGAATTTATTAACTCTTTATAAAGTTCGTTTATATTATTAAATTGTAAATCACATTCTAATATAATATGTGTTAGATCGCCTAATTTGCCACAAGTACAATTGGAAGTATTTGATAAGCCGATTCCATGCATTTTCAGCCGATTAATCGTCTTTATAAAATGTCGATTAGACTCTGTGTAGAACCATCTTCTTGAGGGTATCCTAGTGTTACAATGATAAAAGTTTAAGCCGGTCTTACATTCTCTGTAATGTAAATGCCAATTGGACGTAGTTATGCAGAAGTGATCCATTCCACAATTTCTTAAAATATGAGTTAGACACAAATTTGCATCGGTAAAATTCGGAACTAAATTATGCTGAAATGATCCAACCTTTTCTATGCAAGACAACAGTAATAATAGTAAAATGTCCAACCTTAAACGCTCTTTTAGCTTTAATCGATTGTGCAGTAATGATTCTTGCTACTTGAATCTTCAAATATTTTTAAGAGTAATTTACAAAAATGAATCAAGACACATGGATCATTAATGCGCGTTAAAAATAATTTTAAAACCAGGCTTTAAAGTAATTTACAAAAATGAGCCAAGTCACATGGATCATTATTGCGTTTAAAAATAATTTTAAAACGAGGCTTTATTTTTTAAGCCAAAATGATCCAAGTGGCCCGAATCATTTTTACAAAATTAAATAAAGTCAATAACACTAATGTATTTAACACTGTAAGGTTTACAAAGAAAAATTAAAAATTTTAGTCGTACCTATACTTTAGCAGGAAAAATAGTGTGCCGTGATATGTTTGTAGAAACATTATTTCTCCCCAAAAAGTGACCGTATCTTTAAAAAATGGATAGCTCTGATAGCATTGTTGATCAAAGAGGACAAAAGCAGGGAGGTTGGAATAAAACTTCTTCTGAAGACCTCAAACTTGTAATACGTCATCTAAAATCAATTCCAACTTACACATTACATTACAGAAGAACAAATTGCTCTGATGCCTTATTCCTTCAGCCAAATTTGACCGTAAGAAAACTGTATGAGTTGTATACTGCAATGGTAGTTGAAAAGTATCCTCTAAGAAAATGTGTTTCGTTTGAAAATTATAAGTCTATTTACTTAAACAAATTTAATTTACGAACAAAATTGCTTCACAAGGATACTTGTTTAAAATGTGATTTATTTAACACAAAAATTAAAAACGTTGCAACTGAAGAAGAGGGAAATTATTTAACTGACGTATATCCGAAACATGTTGAACTTTGGCAAAATGCAAGAGCATAAATGAGGGATTATATAAAAGAAAGTCAAATGTCCCAGGAAATGGAATGCATCACATTTGATTTACAGAAAACTCTCCCACTTCCAAGAATACCTACAAACATCGTTTTTTATAAACGACAACTATGGGTATATAATTGTGGTATCCACTTAGGATCAGAAGACAAAAGTTACTGTTATGTATGGATGGAAGGAGAAGCAGGGCGCGGAGCTCAAGAAACTGGAAGTTGTTTAATTAATCACATGGAAAAATACCTGAAACCTGATGTGAAACATTTAATACTTAGGAGCGATTCATGTGGGGGGCAAAATAGAAATATTAAAATCGTTTTCCTATTGAAACTCTTTTTGTCAAAACATTCAACTTTACAGAAAATTTCACAAAGATTTCTAGAACCTGATCATCCCTACCTGCCAAATAACACCAATTTTGGCAAAGTAGAATTCGCTCTTAAGTTACAGCAGCAAATTTATACACCAGAAGAGTACATGGATGTCATGCGTTCGTGTCAAAGGAAGAAACCAATCGTGGTTACTAGAATTAAGAAGGAAAATTTCTATAGTACACAGAAACTTGAAAAACTTATCGTCAATAGAAAATTATCAACAGATAAGAAGCCCATAAATTGGCTTAAAACCAAAGAAATTTTATTAACAAAAGAAAACCCGTATTCCATTTTTATGAGAAATTCTTTTGATAGTGAATTTGTGGAAGTGGATTAAAAAAAAATTCGAAAAGTAGACTTTTGACAGAAATATTTACTCCAGAAAATCTTTCGCCTCTATGGCCTAATGGTAAAGAGCTTTCAGCTCCAAAGTTAGAAGACATTAAGTCGTTGTTAGATCTTATTTTAAAACACTCTCAAAACATATATCTACAGTTAACAGGAAACAAAAATATTCCCGATGACATAGATGGGTATGGAAATGAACTAGATTTTCCCTGGAAGAAAGTTCTACAGAATAATGTTTCTTCGTTCTAAACTTAAATATTTCAATGTTTTTATAATGTAAAGATATGTTACCAAAAATAAATCTTTGTTTTATGTACAGACTTTGGTAAAAATAAATATAATTTGACAGTAATACAGACAAACACCGCTTTGGATCATATCTGCAAATAATAAAATTTGCTTTGTACCACAAGAAACACAATTTTGCAGAAATGATCCAAATGTTTTTTTTTATTTAATGACAAAAATAAATATACTTTATTTTTTAAAATATGCACATAAGATGCAATAAACACCTTAAAATAACTTGTGCATATTTAAATTAATAAACATAGTTATTTCAAATTGTTATATTAAATTTTCTTTAGTTATCTCTTCTTAAGTTAGTTATCTCAAAATTATGTTAGTGTGGGATGGATCAATTCTGCATAACTATGTCCAATTATTTTTAAGTTTTTGTCTACTAACGGTGTCAATATCTGTCGCTGGAATTAATTTTTTTTTACTTTTTCTCCAAGCATATATGCTGATTTAGCCAAATGGTCAACGATCTCATTACCTTTTATTGTTGAATGGCCCTTGATCCATGTAATTATTACATTTAATCCTAATTGTACAGCTTCATAAAGAATTTTAAGAATTTCCAGTTCAATGTGGTTTATGTGTAACAATTTTCCTGATGTATATAAAACAACATCATTAGCATATTGAAGCGTATTGAAATACTACCCTGTGGCAATCCAATATTAGTTAGTCAGGGATATGAAAATTCCTCATTATTATTTTTTTAAAAAGTTAGTCTGTTTTCATTATAAAAAATGTAGACCAATTGTTTCACCTTCAAAAAACTCATAAATTAATTTGATACATTTTAAAAACTTAAACTAATAAGAAATTAGATAATTCGCACCCCTAAATGAACACTGCCACATTGAGAAAAAATCGAATTTCGATCTGATAAACCGCCACATTCATAGAAATTGTTGTTCTCATAGTAAAATGAAAAAAATTTGTGCTACATTTGCCATAAAATGGCATAGTACCAAGTATAACAGTGTCATCAGTCAGTAGGTGGCGCTGTTGCCTTCTGAACAATCTAAATTTGTATCTACGTTTAACCCTGCTATACTGTTCGAGTCAACATGCAAATGTACTGTTCGGATCAATATGAACCAACTATGGTTTACGGTCTTTAATCGAAATAAAATAAGCTAATGGTGCTAAACAAAACTTTATTAACACAAAATTATAGTTAACTAAACTAAAATTAAGTTGCTACTGTAAATTAAACCTTATTAACAAAAATAAAAGGCATTTTTTTCTTTCCCTAAAAAGCTTAAGAGCAAATACCTACAAAATTTACCTAATTTAGTTTACAACTAGGACAGTAATAAAAAGAATAAATTTTACAAATATGTTTGTGACATATACAACATAAAATATTAGCCTTGTTATCGTTCTTAGAGCAAAATTTACAGCGTGTTCGTTTAGCAGTTGGAGTTGGATTGTCCATAGACGATTCACTAGAATTTCCATCTTCTTTACTCGCTTCTGTTTGTGTTCTTTTTACCAATTCTTGTCAGTCTTTAATTCTTGGTAAATTTTTCCTGGAAAGGATAAGTGATTTCACCAGTGTCTTTCCCAATTCCTCAAGAAAAAATCGCCGTTTTGTAAGTTTGTTGCTGTTCCATTGGGAATTTATTGATGTCTATAAAACGAACGCGTTGTAGGAGGCAGAAATGTCCAGCATATTATAAAAAAAACAATCGAGGCGACCTGCTGTGTGAATTCTGCCAGGAGAACGGTTTTGTCGTCAAACGGTTTTGGTTCTGCCAGGAGAAATCCGTCAGAAAATTAAGAAAGCAAAAGAACGTTGGATGGTGGAAAGGTGCAACGAAATAGAACAATTGCAGGACAAAGGAGATAGTTTTGGACTACATAAGAAGATCAAAGAAATATCGAATATACACAAAAGCCACCACAGAACAAGATTACGCAACGACAGAAACAAATACATAGTGTCAGAAGAGGAGATAGCAATGGCGTGGAAAGAATACGCATAAAGCCTTTTTAATGACGAAAGACCAACACAACCAACGCGCAAACTTCCTTCCGAAAACTTATCAGGGCCATCAATAATGCGAAGTGAAATAGAATATGCAGTTAGAACCACAAAGATGCATAAAGCAACAGGTCCAGATCAAATTAATATAGAAGCAATAAAACTACTAGACGAGGAGAATATCGAAATCTTGGTAAGGCTGTTCAATAGAATTTATGATACTGGTTACATTCCGCGAGAATGGCTGCAGTCATCCTTTGTGATGATCCCAAAAACAGCTAATGCCACAAAATGCAATGAACACCGCTTAATCAGTGTAATGAGTCACTTGTTGAAACTCTTCCTTAGGATATTACACTCAAGAATGTACAAGATACTAGAAGAACTTAGCGGTCAACACAATTCGGTTTTAAGGGAGCACTAGGAACAAGAGATGCAATTTTATGTTTGAACACCTTAATACAAAACTGCTTAGATCAACGAAAAGATGTCTACCTCACCTTCATCGAATACGAGAAGGCATTTGACAATGTTAAACATGATATCATGATGGAACTACTACATAGGGCCAACATTGACCAGAAGGAGATCAGAATTATTCAGAATCTATACTGGAACCAAATGGCAAAGGTGAGGATTGATCAAGACCAATATACGGATGAATTTGAAATCCGAAAAGGTGTCCGCCAAGGCTGCATACTCTCTCCGATGCTTATTAATTTATATGTTGAAAATATATTTGCGGAAGCATTAGAAGATACGGAATTAGGCATTAAGGTGAACGGCATACCAATTAGAAACCTACGCTGTGCGGACGACACAGTGATTATAACTGATAATTTGGAAGATCAGCAGTTATTACTTGATAGGGTGAATAGCATAGGTAAAAAATATGGCCTTAAAATCAACATTTTGAAAACGAAATATATGGTCCATAGCAGAAACCCTCCAGAAAACCCAATAATATGCATAGGTGACAATCGTATAAATCGCGTGAAAACTTTTAAATACCTTGGCACCACAATCAATGACCAATCGGATCCACAACACGAGATAAAAACCCGAATACAAATGGCAAGACAAGCTTTTGTGAAATTAAGACCGCTCCTATGTAATCAACACCTAAACTTCGAAATACGCTACAGAATGGTCAAGTGCTACATATGGTCCATCTTGCTTTATGGCATGGAAACTTGGACTATCTTATACTTGGAAAATCTATCAACAAACTTGAAGCATTTGAAATGTGGTCATTGAGAAGAATGATGCACATACCTTGGGTGGATAGAGTTCGAAACAATGACGTCCTTAATAGAGCCGACGTGGAAAGAGAACTCTTTGAATTAATTAAAAAACGCATGATTGGTTACCTTGGGCAAATATTGAGAGGAGCAAAATATGAAATTCCACAGTTAATCCTACAAGGGAAGATCGAAGGTAGGAGAGGAGCCGGCCGCAAACAATTATCCTGGTTAAGGAATATTAAAGAATGGACAGGAACACACAATACAGGTGAGCTGTGTCACGCCGCCAAGAACAGAATTCTAGTAATGAGATAGTCGCCTACGCACTTTCGTGTATGGCATGTTAAGAAGAAGAAGAAGGTCAGCGAATTATCTTCCTTTTACATGTATGTGTACCAACAAGCTGATCTAGAGTATCCACTGCTCGCTTATTGGAAGTGTAATCTAAAATAATTTGGGGCTTTTTGTCATTTCTGTCGCTTATAGCCTTATCATGATGCAAAGTACTCATAAGAATAACATTTTTATTCTTTTTAGGAATGTGGTTAACAATAGTGGTATCTCGCGTGAAGTAATAAGACGAACTATAAACTTTTTTATTCGCAATTTGTGCTAGGAGATTTGGCTTATTTTTTCTTATAGTCCCCAGCATTGTAGTTTTTCTTTTTAGAAGAAGTTGTTTTAAATTGTATGATGTAAAAAGTTATCACAAGTACTATTTTGGCTTTTAAATCACTACACAAGTCGCCCACCACACGCATTCCCTGATTCCGTTCCGGCGCGCCACCTGCTTCATTTCCTTTATAGATATGCAATTTTAGAGCATACGAACTTTTACTGTCACCTACAGCCCAAACTCTTATTCCATATCTCACTGGTTGCTTGGAATGTACAGTTTAAAGAGACAGCGGCCTCAAAAGTAACTAATTGCTCGTCGACGGTAATATTTGCATCAGGGTCAAAAATTTTGGTAGATTTTCTACCCATTTTTCTCAAATTTCACGTATTGCAGCAAGTTTGTCAGTATGTTTTCTATCCTGTCTAGTAGTCTTGTTATCAAAACGTATTACTTGCGAAATTTTTGAAAATAATTCCAGGGACATTGTTGCTCGAAATACACTACGACCCATTTCTTCATTCCACAAACTTTTATTTGATTCACCATGGAATTTAAAAACTCCAGCCAACAATAAAAGACCAATGTATGCTTGAAAACCAATTTTATCCAAGTATTTCCAGTTGGTTCCAAAAACACGCTGTCCTGCCATGTTGTACATATTTATAATTTGGTTTGCAATTATGTCAGAAAAGTGTGCGTCAAATGAATTTTTGATATCGAAAATTCCTGCACATGCATACCTTGTAACTCCTGGAGCATTATTGATAAAGAGAATTGAGAGGCCACTTATTATTACCGTCTTTTGAAGAAACTGTTACAGAAGGTTCTACAGGATGTTGTACGTAGAATAGAACAACAGAATCATCACTACTTTCTTCCTCACGCTCATTACTTGTATTGTTTTCTGTTTCTGATATGCACTCATCACTCTCTGACATGTTCGCGAGTTCACAAAGCTCATCTTCGGTAAGCGTTCTTCGATGCGACATCAACATGCAAACATAGATTGAAATTTGAAATGTAAATGAATGCGCTTGGCATATTCTGTGGCAATGTCCTACCAGCCTACCACTTGTCTATCACCCCCACTTCCTTCTACGTGACATGCCCTTCTAAATGACGTCGTCCAGCTACTCTACGCATTTTTTATAATAAGTTCTAGCTTGCAGAAACTTGTTTCTATGTATAGACGTACATAACTGACAATATGTTAGAACATATATAAAATACTGTAAGGTAAAAATACGTACACAGGTAATTTTTAACCGTTTAATTACGTGGGAATCGAACGTACTATAGGTAACATATTAATTTACATCAAAAAAATCAGGAAGTTGATTTTTTATCTCGTATGCAATTGAAAGAACTCATATTAGCATGCGTAATAATTAGCAAAAGAGGAAATTTTTTTTTGTCAAATAGACCCGAACAAGACAGCAAGGTTAAGATTGTGGCAGTATTACTGTTTTGTGACTAAAAAGTAGCGCCATTAAAAAATATGTGGCAGTGTTTACGAGGGAGAGCTTGCGTTGCAACCAGTAAGGTGGTCTAGAGTAGCGTGTGGGTGGTATCTTTTCAGTCTTAGTTCGGTTTCTTTATAATCAGCTTATATTTTGTTCTCAGTTCCCGGAAATTTGATTTTCCTAATTTTAGCTTAGTGTTAACCTACACTATAAGCAATTTGTGACAATTTGTAAAAAAAAATATGGACGGAAGGAGCTTGTACGTTTAAGATTAAGAAGTAAACAGTCTGCAGATGAAATCGTAAGTACTTTATTATATTCAAAGTTTTTGGACATAAATTTATCAAAATCGAGTTTTTATTTTAATTTATTTTGTAACTTAATTTTACTTTTAAGCAGTAGGAATTATCACTAAAATTATTCTCACATTTTGTTCTAAAAAACGACAAATTTAATGAATGAACTAATAATGTTTTTGTGAGGTCTAAAGTGCAAATACTGAATAATAGATTTATTCTTTTTTTATCTCATAACGATGTAAGGAAATTGTTTTCCGAACCTTTTTTTAATAACCGGTATAGGGTTACAGAATTTTTCAGTTCACAGTAATTTACATAACATTATGCGTTGTTTTTATCTTCTTCTTCTTCTTCTTCGTGCAACTAGGATTACTCCTGTTTCTCTGCCCCTTATTCTGTTTCAGTCGTTGTTAACAATTATATTATCTTTCCACCTTTTCGGCGGCCTTCGAACGGGTCTTTTGCTATACGGTTTGTTGTTTTTACAGATGTTCGATAATCTATCTGGTCCCATTCGGTTTACATGTTCGTTCTAGTTTTTTTTCTTGTTTTTATTCACCTGTTAATATTTTGAATTTTGCATGGTTCGCGTATACTTCTGTTGGTTTGTCTGTCTTTTAACGATATGGCCGCTATTGGTCTTAATACTTTCAATTCGATATTGTTGATTTGTTGTTTCGTTTTTCTTGTATCGGTCCTTGTCCCCGCTGCATATATTAGGATTGGTCTTGCTGTTGTCTTGCATACTTTCATTTTGCTTTCCGTGGTCAGATATTTGTTTCTCCATATGGTTTCTCGGAGGCAACTACTTACTATTGCCGCTTTTGATGCTTGCCTTGTGGTCTCTGTTCTAATACCACTATCACTAGTGCTCTCTACTCCTAGGTAATAGAAGTTTATTACTTATTCTACAATTTTGCCGTCTATTTCTAATTTGCATCTACGCGGCTCTTTACTGATCATACATTTAGTTTTTTCTACTGATATTCTCATATTAAGTTTGTTTGCTGTGATAGTAAAGGTGTGGAGCTGCCTTTGTAGGTCATCTTCGTTATCAGCAGTTAGTACTGCATCATCGGCATAGCATAGTATCGTAGTGAATTATTTGATTCATTACCATATTGAATAACAATGGACTGAGCGAGTCTCCTTGGCGTATTCCTCCTTTTAGTTATTCATTTTTTGTTATAATAGCAGATGTAGAATATATTATGTTGTTTACAAACTTTTTATTTTGTTAAGATTAAAGTGCTAAAGATTGAGTTCTTGCAAAGCCACCTTCCACTTAACTGTACCTGGGGAGACTTTATATGAATTGGAATTTCTCAATGGCATAATTTTAGAAGACAACCATAATTGTTTTAATCTCATGAATAATGATAATCTATTTACTCATGATAATAAGATTATGCTGAGGTATATATAAATTATACGTTAATAAAATGGGCTAAGAATCCGTGCTATTATTTTGCATGATCTTTAGTAATATATAATTGATTTTTTATTACACCTAAATTTACCAATAGAATTTGAGGACTATAAATTACAAAACCAGCAGCAGAAAAAGCTGTGGATATGGTTTCAGATCCAGCCGTGGAAACTGGATATTGTTCCAGAATCAAAAACTATGTTGAGGTTGGTAGCATTTTTTAGTAAGTAGTAATAATAAGTAATATATAATAATAAGTAATAACAACAAATGACAGTAATATCAACCGAACTCTTGTTTTTCACTATTTTTAAATTTAAATTTTACTTATTGAATAGAACAAAATGACGAAAATCAAATTGTCGATTTTTTTTACTTTTTACAATATTTAAAGCTTCTCTTAAAAATGTACTTGTTAATTAGAACAAAAACATATTAATATACAAGTATATTTTAGCAGTTAAATTCACAATGATGATTTAAGGAAGACATTATCGCTGTAATAAATATTCGAAGAAAAAAGACTTTGATACAAATTATTTTAGTGAAAATGCGACAAATATAAGAGAGATGAAAGGATATTAAAAATTATATTTTATTTGCTCATAGAAAATGTGCACGCTTGCAACGTCTCGAGAAAATGAAGTTTTACGAGATTGGTTTTACGAGACACGTCTGTGTATATTTCAGGTAAAATGTGTGAAACAAAAACCGACCAGAGAAGCGAAGCGAGGGCAAGCGTGAAATGTATAACTACACGTACAAGGAAGGAAAGTTACTGACTAAGGGAAAACCTAAAACGAATCCAATATAAAATTGAAATGAGAATTATCACGAGCATGTGGTGTTCTGGAAAACAAGATTATACTATTTTTTAATATTTATTTTCATCACAACACGTTGTATGTAAATTGTCGCCATCCATTAACTGAAAATTCAAATTTCGAAGTAAAAATATTTTCACGGGAAACTATAAAGGAAAAGTCACTTTTAGGTTTAATATTAGTCTAGTATAGCAGTACTTTATACAGTTTACATAGTCTAACCGGGAATAACATTAAAAGAAAAACAAGAAGGGTTTAAAAATGGAAGATCATGTACAGACGTATTTTTCATATACTTACGAAAAGCCTTTGATGAAATTTAGCTGTAACTAAAAAATCGGAGATGCGAAAGTGAAAAAAACATGTTATTCAAACATTCTGCCCTGGTAACGGAGAAGGAATTCGATCTTCAAAGTATGATTATTGTAATAATAATTTAAAGCCAAACGATGTAGAGTGGAAAGTAACAGGAAAGTAATAGAATAAACAATAAATTTGAATTATCTGGTGATAGAGAAATTTTGCTCAAACAAATTAAATGCTAACCTACAAAATATACTAAAGGTGTTATTTGGATAAACGACATACTATGAAGAAACAAACATATTAATATAAACATAAAAACTAAAGTGACTACGACTTTTTAGTTTTCATTATGATGAACACTGCAAAAATAAGTGTGCCAAGGTAGGAAAAAGCAGATAATAATAACAACAGAAATAATATACGCTTTCTATATTAGAAAAAGAAGTGGAAATATTATAAGGCGGTACAAAATACATCTGATTGAGACATGAGTAAAAAAGAGAAAAATAAGATGAAGTAAGCATATTGATAGAACGGAGAAAACAAAATATTTGTTCGATGCAAAATCACTGATAGAGCGAAGAAATAGATAGACGACCTAAAAAATTCTGATGTGATTGTTTATAAGATACCAAAGAAGACATAAACACTTGATCTATAAAGAAGAATAAAGAAATAAACAAGAAGTATTCTAACATGAGTAAGAAATTAGGAAGGTGATATTACTATCATTTAGAGCAGGGGTGCTCAAACGGTCGATCGCGATCGACTGGTCGATCGCGAGTGCTTTTTGGGTAGATCTCGAGAAGAAAAAAAATTTTAATAAGTAGGTAAATAACTAAACTACTGTCAGCAGAGTTAAACGTTTTTATTATTACTGAACTATACAAATACATAGAATGCTTGACTAAGCATCATTGCAATTCAAAGAAGTGCATATTCATATATTAACTAATTATTTTATTAATTCAATATTTATTATAATTATTAATCAAATTTGGGATGATATTCTATCAACTACAAAAATGTATTACGTAATAAAATAACACTGCTTGCGGCCAAAGGTGGCTTTATCAAAGGAACGCGCGGCACTTGTCAAAGAAAAGCCGTGTTGTTTCTAGACGAGAGACAATACAGTCTAGTTTCGGGCGGCGCGTTTGACGAGAACATTCGAGACTTTCGTTCACGCCGATATAAATGTTACGCCTGCAGGAATTGGAGTTATTCTGAATTGTAACTTGATAGCGATCCTACGTCGATACAAAGTTTATTATTAAATAGTGGAAAATGAGTGCAGTGAAGAAGTCTAAAACGAATCATTTTAATAAGGATTGGGAGGAAGAATTTTTCTTTTCTATGGTGAAGGATAAGTGCATTTGTGTTATTTGTCGTGCATCAGTTGCAATACCTAAGCGTGGTAACTTAGAGAGGCACCATAAAACGGTTCATAAAAACTATGAAAAGGATTTTCCGCCACAGAGTGAATTAAGAAAACGAAAAGTAAGTGATTTGATATCTTGTTTGAAAAAAGAACAATCCATGTTCACAAGACCAGCCAAACAATCAAAAGCTGCTACGATCGCGTCATTTAAAATATCTCATATTTTGGCGAAACACAAGAAACCATTTGAAGATGGATCGGTGGTGAAGGAAGCATTTATTGAAGCAGGTGAGACTTTATTTGGAGATTTTAAAAATAAAACAGAAATCATGTCTGCTATTAGAGAACTTCAGTTATCTCGTCCGACTGTCACAAGGCGTATTGAAGTCATGAGTCAATACATCGCAGATAAACTAAAACATGATATCATGGAATGTACATACTTTTCTTTACAGTTTGACGAATCCATCGATATGACAGACACTGCCCAGCTATGTATTTTTATTCGGATGGTATTCAATGACATGTTGGCTAAGGAAGAATTTTTGACAATCATTCCTCTGAAGGGGAAGATCCGTGGCGAAGATATATATGACGTTCTCTTAAATTTTGTAAAAAACTACGAGCTACGAATATATAAATTAATGTGCATTACAACCGATGGAGCACCAGCAATGACTGGAAACAAAAACGGTTTTGTGGCATTGTGTCGAGCTAATGAAGAATTACCTTCATTTTTTTCATTCCGTTGCATTATACATTACCAAGTTTTGTGTTCAAAAGTTTTAAACACGGAGGAAATTATGGGCATTTCAACAAAAATTGTGAATTCCATCCGTGCACGTAGCTTGCAACGGCGGCTCTTTCAGTTGCAGTTGGAAGATAGGGAGTCAGCTGAACAGACTGATTTAGTTCTTCACACGGATGTCAGGTGGTGGAGTCGCGGAAAATTCCTAGAAAGGTTTCAAGAATTATTGCCCGAAATAACAGCTTTTCTAGACGAAAGAGGTGATGACACTCAGATTTTGAAAAACGAAAAATGGTTAAATGATTTGGCATTTTTGACTGACATCACAATGCACTTAAACACCGTTAACTTGCAGCTTCAAGGTAAAGGAAAAACTATTATTGAGATGATTAGCGCAGTAAACGCATTCAAAAGTAAATTGCAACTTATGATAGATCAACTGAAAAGAAAGGATCTGAAACATTTTCCGTCTTTGAAAGCAAGGATTCCTCAGTTGAATTATGATACGTATGAGGCTGAATTATCAAATATTTTGGGACAATTCGAAATGCGTTTTTGTGATTGCAGTAAATTGGAAAATATAGCATCATTTATGAGTTATCCTTTTTCATGTAAAAACATTGAGGAATTAGCTACTGAAATAGCAAGTCAGTTTAATATGAACTCATGTTCTGTTGAAAATGAGTTGGTGTAGATTATATCAGATATACATCTCAAAGCTACAGTATCTGATACAAATTTCTGGCGTTTTATATCTGAAGATAAATATCCGAATGTAAGGCAAATCGCCCTTCAACTGACGGCATTTTTTGGGTCAACTTACTTGTGCGAGTCTGCATTTTCTGAAATGAAGATAATTAAGTCAAAATATCGCAATCGACTAACTGACGATCATATGACATCATGCTTGCGATTAGCACTCAGTGGTTACGTACCATCTTATGAAAAGTATGCTGAGGACATGCAGTGCCACGCTTCAACATCCAAAGCCACTCCTTAGTTAAGTTTAACACCATATGTAACTCTTTTGTTTTGTAACAACAAATAAGTTGAGTTTTTTTATTGATATTGTAGAGAAGAACCTAACTAAACCTATCCCAAACCTTGACTAAAATAATGTACCTATATTGTGCAGAAAGCTAATATCTATATATGCTACGGTACGCCCTACCTAGGTAGGTAGGGTGTATCGTGTATGTACGACAACCCTGCATCACACACAATTGCAGTCTCTCAGAATCGATCGTAAGTAGTCTAAAAATATTGAGGTAGATCGCCAGCAGTTCAAGTTTGAGCACCCATGATTTAGAGCGTAATAAATAAACTCCAATTCGAAGGACCACCCACTAACGTAGGAATAAAAGAAATATCACTTCAGCTAGAAATATTTTAAACTTACTACTTAATCACAACTACTGGGCTACAGAAGACTATCGGCTTCAGATAATAAAAGATGAATCAGCTTAGTGACTGAGCAATCAGCAATTAAAATTTTTCCATCTTTGCTGCTAATTGGTTCTATCAATCTTACTAGGGGCCACCGTAACGGAGGTGTGTTTTCACTTGTAATTAGAAATAGATAATTAACTTTCATATATGTCAGGAGGAGCCATTTTGGAAGATGCTTTAAGTTATTTAAATAATCAACCGACCGACTTTTCCGGAACGATTCAAATAAATCTTAGTAAATGTGGTTAAGAGAGTACCGATTAGGAAATGCTCAGGAGTAAGTGGTTGTAAATGATTAGGGTTATTAGATAGTGCAAACGGTTGAGAATTTAAAATAGCTTCTATTGGGGTTAAAACGGTCTACAACTCCTCGAAAATCATCACTGAATTAAATAACCCTTTAATTTGGTCAAATTCGGAATTTGATTTGCATAAATTACCTAATTTCTTAAGTCGATTATCAGCACCAACAAAGTTGGTACCGTCATCACTACATATAGTGTGAGGATTGCCTTGGAGAGAAATTAATCGTTTAAACGTTGCCAAACAAGCGTTAGAGACCTACGTTGGAGGCCTGATTACCAACTCTAAATGAATGGCTTTTATGCCACAAAAAAAAATTGCAAAATAACATTTAAGTGGGCATTGCGTAATCTAGTAGGACTAATAAACAGAAGAGCTGCAAAATCTACATCTACAGAGTAGAAATCACGCGAGATTCTAACCATATCCATTGGGAGTGGAGACATAAGTTGTGTTGCGGCTTATGCATTGAATCTATAACATTAAATTCATTTTTTGATAATTTGTTCAACATTATCCAGACATCACTTAAAGCCCAATATCGTAGGCATAAATTGCCTAACAAATTTTAAGGACTACTATGTCCTAGTCTACAATGTTTCTGTTTAATAAACAAAGACACAACATTTTCATTTGCCTGCAACAAATAGGTAATTTGTTATTAAAATCCATATTTTATTTTATAAGTGTCCTATAACACGTACAATTCTAGAGGAAACTAAAAAAGAATTAAGAGGAAGCAATTCTTTGTCTACGGCGACGTCTTGTTCTAATCCCCCGTATTCATCCCCTATATGTATACACCTTGTATATTCATCCCATATATTATAAAACAAAAGATTCCTAATCTTTTTGTGTATCTGAGATTGATTAAACACATTTTGTAGGCTATTTATAATAAACAAACTGCTCTTTCAATTGATCTTGGTTTCTCCTAGATATTTGCGCAGAAAATAAACAAGAATCTTTTCACTCGTGTTTTTACCGATTTTTAAAGATAAATCATTCCTCGTTAAACCGTTTGTGAGAGCAGTTGATTTCATTATATAAGCCCGAATTTCATCATCGGGACTTCGATATTAGCAGCCGTAAGAGAACAATTCAGAGTATGGGCGGATAATATTCGTTCATTTTGGACGTTTCTGAAAAACCGGTAAAGTTTCGCTTAATTTCACGTATGTTTGAGAGGAAGGTGATATGAGCTTAAATGCAGTATGGCAATCTTTGTTAAGTGAGTTAATCACTTTTTGTTGTAAGCTGTATCCTGTGTCAATGGATTTGATAACAGCGTCTGAGGGCTAAGTTAGCCGACATGGTTTGAAGTAGAAAATAAACAGCAGAATTTGAAAGACCACATATTGTTATCATCCAGGATAACCTAAAGCCCAGTTTTGGTATTTGATTTGATTTGTCCCAGGATATGTCCAGCCTTAATTTTGTGTCTCCCATGAGTCAGATTTTGATTGTTTGAAGTTTGTGGGACAGTGTTTTTGTAATAAAATCCAAGGACATAGAAAACCTATATTTTTCTTTCCAAGCTGCAAGAAGATTTTTTAGTTGAGAAATATTATTGTTAAGTGTTTGTTCAGGATATCTCTTTAAGTATTTCTGGATTTCTTTATCGTAGTTAGTTCTCCTAGCCCCCTAAAATGAAATCTTAATCACGACCTTGCTCTCCTACCAGACACGTTCGCAAAAGTTTTAATTTATTTGGTTGCCTTATCTCCAAACCCAGTGATTGTTCAGTCCCCCTTTTAGCCCCCTATAAAAAAAATATAATTTTTGCAATATAAACCTAAATACGTAAGCGACTGCGTTATCTAATTTTGACAATTTAGAAAATCTTGATCAAAATATATTTTGGGATTTAGGAAAAACTCAGGTTCCTGCAACCAAAATGAAAATATTTTTTGATTAAATACACCGCGGGATAAGAGATCTGAGGATTTATTTGTGATTTAATATGTGTCTACTTTAGATTTTTATCTGAGGTTCTAAATATTGTCCACTCTATTCGAAACAAACGTATTATTATGAAAGTCCCTTAAGATTTATCCCACATAAAAAAAGTCCCCTGAGGAAAAAGAAGAGTAGCTCGAGAACATTCAAAATGACATCTAAAATTCCTGAAATATCCACTGAAGTTTGAAAGTCATAAAATATACATAAACCATCAATATAATATACTAAGGAGGGAGTATATATAGATACTATTGATATTTTTGCATGCAGCTGATAGACGACGGTTCTGACGCCACATTACTAGTTACCATTTCCGACGTGAATTTGACAATTTCCCGAGGTAATAATGTTAAGTAGGTAACATTATGTGTTCAAGTCAATAATTTAATGTATTTTTTTTTGATAAATCTATAAATTTGTTAAATTTTTAATATTTTGCATCCTGCATTTTGCGTCACATCAGTGGCGTGCTATGCGCAACTAAGTACCTGCAAAATATACAGTATGATAATCAACGATTTTTTAAAATACAATTCGAGGTCACGCGACAGTTTATTGGGAAGGTCTCCGTTACAATGATATAATTAATTGAATATTTATTTCTACCGGGTTCAATAAAATTATGAACTTTGTTAAGTAACGTGGAATTACAATAAATATTTATTCACTGAACTAAAATAAACTAAGGAACGCCACTGGAAATAAAACAAAATGGTGTTTTTTGCTGGTTCCGAAAAAAAAATACATTAATAACAAATATTATGATTGATTGAAATTAATTATTGTAGTAAATATTATGAGATATTTTTCAAAAATATTTAAATCAATATTGTCGTAGACTCTTTATTTGTCAGTGATCTGTGAATCTATCAAATAATAAACGTCAAATTTAACTTTTTGAGTTTTTACCGACAATAATAACAGCATTTACAAAAATGAAACTAACAGAAACAAAACGAATCGAGATTTTAATCATGATTGGATATGAACATATAGTGATTACTCAAGCAGAAGTTCGTAATTTATTTAATGCTGAATACTTCAATCGCGAACCAATTACTCAATCAACAGTAAGTAAAATTGAAAAAAAAAATTAGAGGAACGGGCCATGTTAAAGATCTTTCCAGAAGTAGTAGGAAATTAATATCCGAAGCCAAGAAACTGGATGTTGTACTGGCGTTTCAAGACAATCTCCATACCAGTTCTAGGCAGGCCGCACCAGATAATAATGTCCACCAATCATCTGTTGTAAGAGTGCTAAAAAAGGAGAAGTGGTTCATATAAAGAACATCTGGTCCAGGAGCTCTTAAAAGATGACTTTGATAGAAGAATCGCATTCTGCGACACAGTTTTGGAAAAATGTAACAGAGATCAGGGTTTCATACAAACGGTACTTTTTTCTGATGAAGCGTCTTTTATGCTGAACAGTCACGTAAATCGCCAGATATATTGATACTGGTCAAGAGAAAATTCACATTGGATTAAAGAGTATTTATAGGACACAATATCCCGAGAAGTTGAATGTTTGCGCCGGCATTATAAACAATTAAATTGTAGGGCCATATTTTTTTGAGAAAAACTTTTTGCTTTTCGATATCTAGAATTTCTTCAGGACTATCGGTTTCCACAGCTGAATCTCCTATTTTCAAATAGAAATAATTTGTGGTTCCAATATAATGGGACTCCCCACACTATGGCGTTCAGGTAAGAAATTGCCTTAATAACGTTTTCCCATGTAGGTGGATAGGTAGAAGAGGACTTATCGAATGGCCACCAAGCAGAATGGCATGGCATTTAAAGAGCAGGGTGTATCAAAATCGACCGAATGATGTAGAAGAATTGAAGGACTGCATCAGAACGGAAATTGCACAAATGATACCTGAAGTCATCGAACACATGCGGAAAGAATTTATTGCCCATATTTGATATTGTACAGGGTTTCCCAATAGGGACGTCCTGTTTTTGAAATGTCTTAGCGGCCATTTTGAAAATGATGGAACTGTCACTTTTTGACGTTTGTATTTAGTATACTCTAACAAATTACCATGGCAAGATATACGCTTGAACAACGTTTGGAAATTATCCTAAAATTTTATGCTAATAATCGTTCTTTTGTGAATACCTATCGTGCATTACGTGAAAGTTATGGACCAAATGATCGTCCTGATGTGCGTGTAATTCGTCGAATCGTGGAAAAGTTTGAACGTGAATTTACTTTGCAGGATACGAAACCACCAACTAGACGCCGAAATGCAAGAACTCAGGACAATATTGCTGCTGTAATAGCCAGTGTAGCGGAGAATGCAAATGTGTCCGTAAATCGTCGTTCTCAGGAACTTGGACTCGCCAGAATGACAACTTGGCGAATTCTGAGAAAAGATTTAGGCCTACACCCTTACAAGATTTTTCTGACTCAAGAACTGAAGCCACTTGACCATCATAAACGTCGTTTGTTCGCTGATTGGGCTCTAGACAAACTCAAAAATGATGGCGATTTTTTCAAAAAAATAATCTTTTCCGATGAAGCTCATTTTTGGTTAAACGGCTTTGTGAATAAGCAAAATTGTCGTTTTTGGAGTGAAAATAATCCACATGAGATTCTTGAGAAACCTTTGCATCCAGAAAAAGTCACTGTGTGGTGTGGTTTATGGCATGGTGGCATCATCGGACCTAATTTTTTCGAACATGGTGTAACAGTTAACGGTGAAAGGTATCGAACGATAATAACGGATTTTTTGTGGCCTCAGTTGGATGAAATGGATTTGGATGGCATGTTTTTTCAACAGGACGGTGCCACATGTCACACTAATGCCCCAACCATTGATTTATTGAAGGAAAAGTTCCCGGAAACATTGATTTCTCTTGATGCCAGAGATCCCAGGAGAATTCAGCAACTTCGACCAGATGCTTGGCCTCCAAAAAGCTGCGATTTAACACCATTGGATTATTTTTTATGGGGCTATCTTAAGTCATTGGTCTATGTGAATAAACCACAATCCATTGAAGACTTGAAGAGGAATATAGAGTACACCATTCGTGAGATTAATGCGGATATTTTGCATAAAGTGACCGAAAATTGGGTTCATCGGATTCGCTCCTGCAAACGTAGTAGAGGGGGACATTTGAATGATGTGTTATTCAGAACATAATTGTTATCTATTATATTTTGCAATAAACTTTTCTTTTTTTGATTTACAGCAATTTTTACCGTTTCGTTAAAAAAAAACATCAGGACATTCTTATTGGGAGACCTCTTATTATTGCTGTAGGTCGTCAAGTTGAACATTTTTTGTAATTTAATTGTATTTAAGTAGACATTTATTGTAAGTTAATTGTATTAATAACAGAACAGTTTTGGTTAACCCTGTAGAAATAAATATTCAAATCATTATATCGTTGCAAAGGCGATAAGAAGACCTTTCGAATGAGCTGTCGCGTGACCTCGGTTTGTATTTAAAAAAATCGTTGATTACGTCAATACACCGACACTGATGACGTAATGTCCAACACATATACAGCAGTTGATGGCCATTCAAAAATTAAAATTGACTTGGTTTAATATTTTTTTAAAAGTCGTCTGTTTCTGAAATAATGAATTTATTCCATACATTTGCATCATACTGTATATGGTTTTATGTTACAAAAATAATAGTTCGTTAATTTTACAATGTTACACGTCATTATATCTTTTATTCAAATGTAAATAACAACAAAAATTAATATTTATTGAACATATATATGAACCAAAAGATTTTTTTTCGTACACCACTGAAATTTCGGAAACAAGATTGGTCATTGTTAGGTACTAGCTGCTTTGGACGCATGTATTTATTCATAGGTCTCATCCACAAATCAACTACCTCTGTTATTAGTGGTCTGAGGTTCTATCCACAGACCACTGATCCATCCTTATTATATTATATCGATGATGCATCGAATCTATGGAGAAGCTATGAGCATATTAACGTATGAATTAAAAACGGCGTAGGTAGGCGTGGCTAACGTTAATACCAATATGGCGGTGGGATCAGGGCCAGACTCAATAATATTAAAACTACTATAAGAATATGACTAGTTATTCAGAAGATTTAATCATAATCTAAAAAAGTGCAATACATTTTTAATAAACTATGATTTATTTATCCCGCGGTAAACACTAAAAACAAAATATATTATACATAAAGATAAATTAATACAGTCAAATACTATTAATTTATTCTCTGAAGTACGGGCCATTACTTTGTTTACATATTTGTATACTAACCTGTGAAAGGATATTCCTGAAGATTTTTTATTAACATTGCTTCTGCTACTGCAACTACGTTGAGAACAAGGAACCATTATTATGCACTTCACAATATAATATTGCAGTTTCTATAAAAGTATTATAAAACTAAAAATATTCGAAAATCAAAAAATGTAAACAAACATGCGATCTGTCAAAACTGTCAAAACAATATTCGTAACAATATGGCCGAAGTGAGGTCGTTTTTAGTCACGTGATGCCCTCTCCATAGATTCTAATTCGATGTATCGATGATAAAAACAGATGTTTTTGACAGTTTGTAACAGTTATATTTTGAGTAATGAAGTTTATAGTTGTCAGTCAAGTAAAAGTATTGTAAACAAGTTGGTATTGAATAAAGTTATTTTCAAGAAGTCTCAGAGCAATTTGTAAATCCGACTATGCGTTTATATAGTTAATCTTTACACGAGTTTTAAAGGTCGTTATAATTTTTTCAATTAATTTGACTAGAAGTTCCATGGCTATTAATTCTAGTTTAAAAGTGTTAAGTTTGCTTTTCAAAAATGCGTCTCCTGATTTTGCAGGTGCAAGATTTGATGACAAAAAATTATTGGCGTATCCAGCCACTATGTAGATACAAGCGCCGTATAAAACTTGACTTGCATCACTTAATCCATGTAAATCGACGCTAAGAATGTCAAAGTCAAAAAAGACGAAACGCGGAATTTTTGTATGAGTGAATTGAGCTAAATTTTCAATAATTTTTTCCCACTGATTATGCGTAAATTAATTATCGGTTCATCCTATAAACCTTTCATGTGCCATATTTCTTGCATCAACACTTTTCCCTTCATAATTAAAGGGTTAACCAGAACTAGCAGGTCAAAAGAAGGACAAGAAATAATAGACAGAATTTGACGTTTTGAAATACGTTCTAATTTAGTAACGTTATTTACATCAATTTTTTAAAGGTCTATTTTTGAATCCCACTTTAAAACCAAAATTTTGTAAGGTGCATCATTAAGATCCTCCAGTTCCTCCAACTTATAATCGAGGGTAAAATTGAAGGCAAGAGAGGAATGGGACGCAAGAAAATGTCCTGGTTCCGAAACATAAGGCAATGGACAGGGATTAACGAGATACAATATCTGATACATATTGCAAGAAATAGAGAATTAATGGAAAATGTGATGGTTAACATCCATTAGTGGATTTGCATCTGAAGAAGAAGATCATTAAGATTCAAATCTATTTCCACACCGATTGGTTTAATATTTAATTTAATTCGTCGTAGAGTACTTTAGAAAATTGATCGGTTCTACCTAGGATATCGTCCATATAATATTATTGGGATAACAATAATGCGGGTGGCTAAGAATGGTAAACAATTTTCTCCAAAGCTGAGACGGGACAGTTCAATGTATTTAAAATCCTGAGAGGGCCTGAATCTCCCCCACAAGATATTTTTTAAATAGCGGTGTTTGGGAATTTCTTTTCATAATTTTCATAGGAATCATCTTTATATCTGCAGTCAAAATAAATTTAAAAGTCCTAAAGCTGCAAAGAATATTAAATAAATTATCCTGTATTTGATAACCCTTTAGTGTTACATCATTTAGCGAATATCTCAAAGTACATTTGACAGAAAAGTCGTATGCGACTCGACGTTTCGTGGATGTTGCCTGTTTGTTCTCTAATCACTGCGCGATGTGGTATAAAATATTTTATCTCAGTGAGATTATCATACACGTTTAAAGGTATAACTTTTGCGTGTTGTAACGTTAGATATTCTTCAATAACATTTTTATATTTATTATAAAAATTTTGATCATTTTCAAATTTTTTCTCTAAACGTAGATGTCTTTGTTTTGCAATAAAAAAGGAACTGCCTATTTTTTATTTTTCAATTGTCGAAGATTGAAAATGTTTGGTTACAAAGGATGCGTTGGTATAACACCCTAATTGAGTGTTTATTATAGCGAGATTATTTGTCCTATTAAAAGTTGAATAAATAAATTTGTACCAATTAATAAATCAATAATACTAGGTTTCCAGAAGTAGGTATCCGCTAAATTGGCTATTTAACTCTAGTGAAATTTGCAAAGATTGAGGATTTAATGGTGTAACGATTTAATTTTTAAATATAAACAATAAACATTAAGTATTTTGAAAGGGTGTACTTGCGAATTTATTTTTATATCAACTATTTTACTACTTTTTGTTACAATATTATTTCCTAGACCATAAATATTTAATTTTTGAAATCTTTTGTCATAATGTAATTTTTGGCAAAAGTTTTTGTGACAAAATTTTGCATACTGCCTGAGTCCAACAAGGCCTTAACGAATAAATGTTTGTTGTCTCGCATGTAAAGTTTAACTAGTGCAGTACGCAGCAGAACATGATTATTATTGCGATTGAGAGCAGACAATAATGTATTATGTATTATGGAACTGGTTGGGTCCGTCTGAAGATTAATATGGGGAATTTTCATTTCGAGTAATATTATTAGCCACAATATTATGGTTAGTGCTATTAGGATGAGAATTAAGCCCTCTGTGAATTTACGCTTTGTTATTTAGAACAACGTGGAAAATTAGAAGAAGCGTTGGGTCGGTCTTGCAATTAATGTCGCTCTTTACCGCTATTGTCTAAATGGAGTAAAGAGTGATTATTTTTGTGCATTAAAACACAGAGATTTGGATTTAACAAATGTATGTCTTGCCTATGAAACTAAATTCAAAAATGGTTGGAATTTATATATCTAATGCATGCTTTCTTTACAGAAAATACATGATTTACTATAAAAAAAGTGTCACGTTGAGATTCCGCGTTGTTTAGACGTAATGATAATCTAGATGCGTTTTTTTTAAATTACTATTATTCTTACTTCTTCGTTTTACGTTATATTCAAATATATTTAAATTATCTAATACATTATACTGTTTTTGCAAAAATTCAAAAAGCCCATTAGTAGATGGCAGTTCGTTTAGTTTCCTTTCTAAAATAAATACTAGTAATGTGTCTAAATTGATTTCAGCCTTTAACCCGGTATCTGGTTTTGTTGCTTTCAGGAAACATCATCTTTATAATCACCAAGTCAGTTTCTACTATATATATATGACAATGATAAATGTAAACAACAAATCGTGTCAGTTATGTAAAACTGGTAGCGACATTTAACATTCAATAGAGATATTTACAAAAAATAATTTGAGTACATAGGACACCAGTAGAGGTCTACGTGTAAGTGAGTGTGTGATAATATTGATTACCAAACGGTTGTTAGGAGAATTCTAAAGTTGGCTTTTTATTTTGTATATAAACAAAGGTTGTTTCGGTGTAATTCTGTGCTATTTTTTGCTGTATACGGTAAGTAGTTATATTATTTTTTTGAATAAAAATCATGTAGCTCCCAGGCAACATTGTCAATTGAGTAATTTAGTTTTTTTTTTCAGTATAAGATTTTACTATGGAAAATGTAAATAAAATATCAACTACCTCCTTTTATAGAAGAAGAGTATGATAAAAGTATAAGAAGAGTACGATAAAAATGTCGTTTATTGTTCCTATCGACCCTAGTCTCTCCAATTTGATACGTAGAAGTATGATGAAGAAATTGAAATCATCAATATCAGCATGAAGAACCGCCAAGAAATCATAAAAAGTAGTGGAGTTAGTATATTATAACTGGTCTGAAAGTGACATAAAAACCATTCCATTCGAAAATCTAACTATAGACAGTAATGCAGTAGGGGTGGCCTTGCCTTTTGAGTATACCAAGGGTAAGAATATTGTATACCAGACGAATTTATACAGTACGCAAAAAAGTGTGATAAGTATCATTACAAACACTTCCGAAATAACAGACTTTTCTTCATTTTTATTTTTATGGGGGTAATACAGCTGCCAGCAATAAAAAATTATTAGGTCACTTCTTTAAGAATTTCTTTTGTAAACTATTTAGATATTTGTCCTACACCAGAAAAATCAAAGCCAAACGAGGCCGTTCATCAAGTACGGAAAATACAAAAAACCTAATTCACCATTCTCTTGCTGGAACAGCTGATGATGCTACCAGAACAGATACGTTAAGTGTGAATTAGGCCTATATTTATAATTTTTTAGTCTTAGGAGTTTTATATCTAAAAGTTTTTTTTATTAAATACTACTAAATAATATTTCTTGACTGACAATGTTGCTTCTAGACAACGAATTCAAAAACCGCTTTTCCCTTGCTCCTTCCGATTTTTTTGTACCACATGGTGTTATTGAGTGTTATATAAGATTACATACCCAATAAAATAATTTTACTTATATTTTTGGTGTTATCAGATACCGGATTAAATTTAAGTTTCTGATTCAATTTAGCGTTTTTTACATGTGATATCTATCTATCTATCTGTAGCCCAAAATCTATTTATGTGTTGAATATAGGCCTCTCCCATTTGTCTCCATTTGTCTCTGTCTTCTGTTTGTCTTCTCCACATTGGACCTGCGCTTTGCTCAATGCCATCTTTCCATCCCATTTGCGGTCGACCTCTTGACCTTTTGCAGTATATGGTTTCTAGCGGCCAATTTCTTTATTCCATCTTCCATCCTGATATCTTCCGTTATACCCAGCCTATTTCCTTTTTAATTTCAATGCATGTTCAACAGCGCCTGTTGTTTCGGTTTTGCATCTTATCCACTTGTTCATCTTTTTATCTCTCAACGATATTCCCTAGCATTTGTCTTTCCATAGCTATTTGAGTTTTCTTTATTCTATCTAAGTTGATCTTGGTACACGTCGACCTCTTGGCACCATATGTCAGAACAGGTAGGACACATGCATTAAATACCTTCTTTATTAATTTTAAAGGTATTTTTTGGTTTTCAATAGTATATGAGAGTCTCGAATGCAGCCCACCCCATTCTTATTCTTCTGGTTATTTCTTTAGTCTGGTTAATTTGTCTGCTCTGAAAGCTTATCCTAAGTAAATATATTCTTGGACGTGTTCTATATTTGTTCCACCTATGGTAATTACTAATCTGTCTTCTGTATTAGTCATTATTTTAGTTTTCTTAGATTCATTTTTAGTCCTTTTTAGCGAAATCCCTTCATTGTCCCAGTCTATAGATTTAAAAATGTCTTCCAACGCCAGAGTAAATAGTTTGGGTGAGATTGTATCCCCTTGTCTGACATCTCTACAAATTCTTATTAATGGAGTTTGCAAATATCTGTCTAGCTGAATTCTCATAGTGGCGTTTTGATATATATTGTGGATTAACATTCTGTATCGTGAATCTATTCGGCAATTAACTAGCGCTTCTTCCACTGCCCATAGTTTTATGCTGTCAAACGCTTTTTCATACTCAACAAACGCTAGGTATATTGGAAGGTTGTATTCGTTGGTCTTTTCTATCAATATTTTAAGAGTGTAAAGATGATCGTGGTGCTGTACCCCTTTATAAATCCTGCCTGCTCAACTGGTTAGTATGCATCAAATTTGTTGTTTAGTCTAGTTGTAGCACCTTAGTGAAAGTTTTATAGATTTGTGACAAGAGAGATATTGGTCTATACTTAGCTAATTTTGATCTATTTTATTAATTACGGATTTGTAATTCAAACAAACATTTATTGAAACGTATCTTTAGGTAGTCTTTTATCTTTGGCCCTCCTTCTTATAACATTTCAATTAGAATTTCATCGTTTCCCGGAGCCTTATTTCTTTTCATATCTCTAATTGCTTTTTCTATTTTTTCTCCGGTTATGGGGGGTAATATTTCAGAGTTTACATTCATTATTTTCTTTTTCAGGTTTTTTTTTAGTTGTATCAGGTGGACTGTTTTTAGAGCTGTAGGGATCATTATAATATTTCCTTGTTATCTTAGATATTTGGGTTCTGCTTTTTTCTATTACACCCTTAATTCATGAACATTACATTTAGTGATAGTTTTTTGATTAAATAATTTACAATGCAACGAAATTAAAAGCTTATTTTTGTCCTTGTAATAAGTGTTGATATAGCAATTTCTAAATTTTGATTAGTCACAGTTATTGAATATACGCAATAATTGAATTAATTGTATCGGTTATAAAACAAGTGATGTAAATAAATCAAAGAATGAATGTCATTCTTGAGCGTCGCCTGAAAAGGGGTTAATATTAATTACTTGTAGTTTTACATAAGAAAAATAGTTTTGATGATGTTTTAAACTTGAGAATAATCAGATTGATCCATTAAATTTGATAATTTAGTCAAAATAATCTCAGAACTGTCGACACTTTCCATTTCTGACGATTAAATCTTATTAGTCGTTGTACCAGAACTAAACTCCTCCTGTTGATCTAATATATCTTGTAGTTTTTGGTAAGTTCCAAATAAACTTTTATATTTTAATTTTGTTAGATGTTTATTATTCAAAAAATTTTTGCCACGCGTCAATTGGGATTTGCAACCCCAATTTGTTTGCTTAAATTCTGAGAAGTGATAGAAAATTTTACGGCAATCGTACAATTGACAACAATAAAATGTTTTAATCTTTGGGTATAAAAGTTTCTGTGCAATATTTTAAACAAGAATTAGAATAATATCAGTAGATAATCATAAATGTTGTAAACTTGCGACCTACAATTTGGGATTTCCTAAGGCAACAAGTACTACGTCTGGTCCACATTGTTCTATGGATATGAAACGTTTACAACAAAAGTAAAAGATCTTAATAAATTAGAAGCATTCAAGATGTGGTGTTACCTTTTAATGCTCAGAATCCCATAGACAGCACACATCTAACGCACGTTTGGTAGAGATCCTGCACAAAAAACGAGAATTGATCATTATAGTCAAAATGAGAAAGATCCAATACTTCGGCCATATAATGATGAGACCTAAATATTGCTTACTCCTGTTGAGGGCAAAATGAAAGGAAAACACTGGGTCGAAAGAAAACAACTGTCCTGGCTGCGTAAGATTAGACAATGAACAGGTCGAACGGTCGAGAAATTATTTCATCCACCTACCGACTAAGAATCATTTTATCAGCTTGTTAATATGACGATACCCAACCCTTGGAAACAAGCATGGCACACAAAGAAGAAGCAGAAGGCATCAATACCTCACCGCTGCTCGTCGGACCAATGAAGGTTAGCCGGAAGTCGAACACATGTCATTGATATGTGTTGATAACATTTCACGTCAATTCAGGTTTTTTTTATAACAAAAGTTTTGAAATTACCTATTTAGCACGACGGTAAATAACTTTGACCAGAATACAAAATATATTTTAAATCACTGTACTTTAATTTTATTTTTAGCGAAAGTTTTTCAATAGAAGCATTTTACTTGCAGAAAAAATTATTCACCCTTCGGCTCAAAGATGACCAACAAAAATGATAGAAGATCGCTTCAAAATGTGGCTCGGAGACCATCAAAAATGTAGGAACATAAACAATAAATTAGAAAGGCGATCTTACCACATTTTAAAGCCTAATAAGCAACGTAATAAATTGCAATTCGAAGGACCTCTCACTTCTTCTTAAGGTACCTTCTCCATTACTGAAGGTTGGCTATAACTACAGCAAATTGCTCTCTATATTGAGCTGTTCTTAGTATCGAATATGTGTCCATAGCTGTGCAGTCTCTTACACTCTTTAACCAGGAGCATTTTCTTCTTCCTAGACCTCTGCTTCCTTCCACTTTTCCTTCCATTATAAGTCGTAGGAAGTTGTATTTTTCTCCTCTGTAAATTTTCTCCTCTGTAAATATGTGCTAGATAACTCGTTTTTCTGTTTTTTAACAATATTTGGGAGTTCTCTCTCAGTACCCATTCTTCTTAGCACCTCGTTGTTGGTCACGTGCTTTGTCCAAGAGATCTTCAGCATCCATCGAAAAACCCACATCTCAAAGGCTTCTATACGCCTCATAACGTAACAACGGCAACGTAGAGTTTATTAGGAATTTTTTCATTCGTTCAACGTGAAAATAAAAGAATACAAGCATTAACAAATATGTAATTTAATTATTAACTTTGTTACTATAACTAAATTAAGATCTGGTCAAAGTTTTTCGTAAAGTTCTCTTATTTAAACCGCCGATTCACTGTCTAATTCACCCAAATCCATAACGCACAAACAATATAGCACTATTATAGTTTTAAGGTCACTAACTAAGGATATTCTCTTTAGCTTTAAGCGAAACACATAATATAAATCTATAATATAAAACACGCGAGTTTTGTTCTAAACTACAAGCGTCCAGACCTTGCTGGATTCAAGTTGATATAATACAGTTGTCACCACTGAAATACTTTATAGACCCTCAAAGGATGCTAACCCTGCGAGCGGCTGCTAGGCTTACTGGCCCCACTGGTCCGAACTGACTGGTTCGTCTTCGTGGATTTACGAGAAGATAAGGAATTTTCGGGATAGGGGTAAGGACTCCTAGGTCTCAGGTCCTGTAAAGAGTTGAGGTTATGGGCTTACTTTAGAAGCCGGAGATATGGATAAGCAGAATCTTGTACTCTCCTAGTCTCTGTCTGAATCGGCCGAAAGGAACATTAAAACCAAATTAGAGTCTACAATATATTGAATATACCCTGTGGTTTACAAATACAATCGTTAATAAGTCATTCGGCGCGCCGGGAGACGAGAAGCAAGAGAGTGAAGAATTGACAGTTGTACTATTATAATTACTCAGGTTAGTATGTAGAAATCTGTTACCTTATGTGTAGTTAGACTTTCAACAACGACACGTCTTCGGTCCTCTGGAGTTCGGTCAGTTGAGGGAACTCCTCCGTTGTTACGAACTTCGCCACTAACCTTATTTATACGAGATACTGTGTCGCGTATTAACTACTCCCCGGAGACATACCGAGTGCCTGGCTACCGTCGTTTTTTCTTGTTTTATTGTGCTCGTACTTTCAACGCCGGTTCTAGTACCAAGGTCGTGTTTTCGCTGAATTGTGGGTCCTATATTGCAATACAATAACAGTTTCTGTTTGACGTGCTTTTTCTACGTTAAAAAATTAACAAACAATGCACTAACTAGGTCAATTTCTTTGTGTAATCTAAATGTATACTTTACTGTATTAATTCTCCGTTATTAAATTTGGAATATATAATAATTATCTCGAATAATTATTATCTTTTCCATGCTACTTAGCCCTTTATTCCAACTCCCCACTCACTTGCTACGCTCACATTACATTGATACTAACTATTCAACGCAGCGTCCACTGTAGGTAAATTCTAGCTTCTTATTCTACATTTAAATTATAATTGCAATACCTACAAGGGGATTGGTGTTGAATAACTTCAAGATTTCTCTTAGTTAAATAAAACACCTTTTGAATGTTTACTACCCGGAATTTTCTGGCTGCAAGTGGATAAAAACAACTGAAGGCAAAAATTATTTTACTACCAGACACTTTACAACACTTGGATAAATTTCTGTAAGAAATAAATACCTAAAATGTAGTATAAATAAGAGCTTAGATTCAAAAAAAGCAATTAGATATAGGGTGCGACCCTTTAGCACTATCCAAATTCTTGATCTAATTTCATGTTATTTACGTAGCTCCTGCTGTAGTGCACAGAAGTTTTTATAATAATAATCGAGTGGTTATGACTTTTACAGAGCCTTGAGATTTGGGTATTTCGTCACATTAAAAATCACAGGAATCTACCACCTCTGAAAATAAGAAGCTATAAATTGCTGGAATATATATTATGAAATCATAGCAATTTTTTTAAAAACTTTTGTTGTGCACATGTTTTAAGATGACAGAGAACTTTTTGCAGCTGATAATGAAAGGAAAGATAAAACTCAGTCGTAGTGCCGACTTTAAAATCTAATAAATATTTTTGGTTTTTTATGTTTTTGTATTAACCTTTGCAAATACTCGTATATTTCATATTACTAATAAATTATTTATTTTGGTAAATAAGCAAATTTTAAATTTAAATCAGTTTTCCTTTGAAATTACAAAAGAATTCCTTCACTTTAGTAAAACCTGCCAACGAAAACTACTATTAAACTTATTTTAACTAGACTTGGAAATCTAATTAAAGCTGGAAAATATTTGTTGTGTTTCCACCGCAATGAGAAACAGTGTGTTCATGCAAGCGAGAACTTGGATAATTTTAGAGCAAGATTATTAGGTACTTTTAAGTTTTCTAGTAAAGAACCGTCTTCTTGATTGCAAGGAAGAGCGAGGCTAAACTTACTTTAATTTATATAACAAGGAATCTACTTAAGTAGTTTTGATGTTTGTAAATATTTGTATTAGCATGTATAAATAATTTAGTATACGGTAAGCACCCCAATTTTTATCTAATTAAAGCACACAATTGATATAGTACAGCGAATAGTGTGATGGTGTTATATCCGCATGTACTTTAAAGGAATAAATATCAACCAAAAACAAAATATTTTTTACCTACAATCTTAACTTAATCCAAAACTTCTAATTTAAATCATACGAGCACCATAGTTTTATTATAGTATCATAATTATTTATAATACTTTATTTAAAAACAAACGTGTTTATAATATACACAATTATAACTATAAAGTTCAAAATACTACTGTTAGTAAACTGTCTACTTCATCTGTTTCCATTTCCTGGCAATAACTGGATTATCAGGAACCGATTGAAACCAAGAGATTGGATTAGTTACATGGCAGAGAGCATTCTTTAATTATCGTTAATAAAATTCGAAGACTTTTTCCAATTTTTCTTTAAAATTTTCGATTTACGTCAGGGATGACGTTCTTCTTCGCAAGGAGGAAATCTTCCTAAAATAAGATCTTGGATAAACTTTCTGTCTCTTCCGGTGATCATCTTCGGTGGAGACTATCCAGTGGCTTCATGTTCGGAACTTCTGTAGTCTAACAGGGATCTACGAATTATAATATCCCAATAGTTTTAATTGTCACCGACAAGCATTAAAAGATATATACAAACACGAAAAACATAAAGATTTTCGTTAATTCTTGCCATGATTCTGATTCAAAATTCCATCCTTACTCAGAATGTAGTTTTCAAGGAACTTCATGTCTTGATACTGTGTTATGAATGCTTCTCCTACTGTTGTTGCTTCTTGATTAGAAAGGGGTGAAAAATATTATACCATTTTACCACGAGTTCTTGTTCTAGGGCCTTTTTTATCGTTATATTAACCGCATTTCTTGCACCAATCTTCTACATTAATCCAACTTCTAGCTTAATCCAACATTAAGCCATTCTCGTATTTAAATTACCTACTTCTTCTGTTACATTCTCTTTTTCTTTGAGCTGACACTAACTTTAAAGCTAGAATTCATTCTAGCTTCTTGGAAACAGGAAACTAGGAAACATCTTGAAATTTTTGTAATTATTTAATTTACAAAATTGACACATGTTCTCTTAACTTTTCTATTTTATGTTTACCAATCGCTTGTTGCTCTTTCAAATGTGCAATTTTAGATTCCAGAGTACCTTTTTCACTTCTGTGGTCACGTATGGGAAATCAATTTCTTTGAAAACTATACCTACTAATATTTCTAGGTCTATGTGACGGGATTCTGAATGTCGATCTAGGTGAACTAATGAACTCATTTTATGGTCTTTTTGTCCTTGACTGGGATCAACTTATTTTGCAAATGTCCCTATTTTTTCACAATTAAAACATTTTCTGTTTTGATTTTGACATTTTTGTTGACGATTTTGCAGTATGCTCAACATCGAATATACTTCATCATTTTCTCGAAATCTTATTTCTTTTAATTTTGGACGAGATCTGGAAATGCTTTTTGCTGCTTCATACTTCTGGGCTAAGACTAGCGCTCTATCTAGCATTTTTTGATATTGTAATTGGAGTGGGCGTTGCATTTCGACATCCTGTAATCCATCTATGAATGCCTGTATACCAATTTGTTCCAGAAAATTTAGTAGTGCCTGAGGGTAAGCAAAATGCAACAATCGTTTAATGTTATGGGCTTTAAATTCTTGCAGGTTTTCACTCTGTTTTTGGTATGAAACTTTCTGTTGACTTTGGAAAACCAACTTTATATGCTGCTAGTCATATCTTGTCTCTAAAGCTTAAACGGGACAGGTATACCTGGGTACATCCTGGGGAAGACATTACAAGACGGTTGCTGCTTGTCCTAGAAGCGACACTACCAAGAAAGCTGCAACTTTTTTATCAGTCAAGCCAATGCCTCTAGCTGCAGCTTCGAATTAAAAAACTATAAGTTGCCCATGCAAGTTGGCCATCGAATGTGGCTGGTTTTAAAATTTTGCTAGTTCTAATTGTACCAGTTTCAACTGTAAAAGACGATGAAGCTGTTTGTTCAGATACGACATTACTAACTGAAACATTATCAGATGAGAAACTTGGGTAATAAGTTTTTCTTTTTTACTCAACAATTTGATTTTCTAAATTAGATTTTAAATCGTTTTTTTTTTGTTGTGTTAATTTATTTTCTTAATCGGTTTTTGTATCGTTCTGTTCGATTAATTTATTTTCTTTATCGCTTTTTATAACATGTTGTTGTTCCTCAAATTTGTTTATTCTACTAGTAATTTGACTTACCTTTAACTTAAAATTATCGGGAATTTGAGACAAACCATTTTTGATTTCTTCTTCTACTTTTCTACTCCTCTCCTTCTTCTCTTTCTCTTCTTATGCACGCTTATCCTTCACCTTCCTACGTTTCTCCTTTTTTTTTCTCTTCTGGTCTATGCTTCTCCTTTACCTCTTCCATTTAAAAAAACCATAAATGGATCCGGTGGTATCCATTTCTTTATTAAGTCTGTAGATCTTTTATTTACCATTAACAATTACTTGATATATCTTTTATCCCATCACTTTTACCGATGCATCACTTCTTTAAAATACTTTATTTAATCATTTTTTATTTATTTAGGACTGGCCAAGCAAAATCCGTCACAAGATAGCCACATGGACTATTGTGTAATAAGTAAATAATAAAAGAATAATTTATAAAACTATAATAAAAAATACAAAAAATTAAGGAAATGGAAATGAACTATTGGAGACGAAAGGCCAAGGAAATTGAATATTGGAGACGATAAATTCCAAGACATTAGGAGTGAAATGAAAATTAATCTAGACAAAATAAATACTATTAAAGCCAAAAGACTAAACGGGTATGGACACTTGCAGAGAATGCCTGAAAATAAATGGTCAAAAAGATAAATTAACTCCGCTAACTAAAAGAAAACTAGATAGACTAAGAGGGTCATGGAGAGAAGATGTCGAAGATGCAATGACCACCAGAGATTTAAAAAGTGAGGATTGCTTCGACAGGAAACGCCAGAAATTAAAATGCTATAAAAAATGGCGATAAAATATATATATATATATATATATATATATATATATATATATATATATATATATATATATATATACATACATATATATATATATATATATATATATATATATATATATATATATATTTAATTATATATTTAATTATATATTATTTCGAATGCGAATTAAAGGTAATTCGCATATCTGTAAAATATCATTTAAAATTCATATTTAAAATTCATGTCCAATGGTTTGGAACCACTGATAATTATTTTTCTCGGATATGCGAGTTTACCTTGCAATTTCAATCTCGAGATTTATTTACATATTTTATAAAAAGACTTTATTGATTTATTGGAAGAATTGTTATCAAACTTAAGGCGAAATATGTGGTTTCTACAAGATGGTACACCATTACATGACAGAAAAAGCGGAGTGAGACAGTATTTAAATACACGTTCCTGAACGTTGGATTGTTCGTGGTAGTCATATTCTTGTGGTAAGATAATAATAATTATTTAATTCATGAAAATTTCAAAAAATTACTTATTATTACACTTAAAACAACTATAATAAATACTGCAGCACTTTCTTTAGAACCAATAATGCTATTTAATATGAGACGATATTTTATGGAATGTATTGACAAATAAATTAAAGAAAATGGTGGACATATCGAACACTTACTTTGACAAAAAGTTTAATGTTATTTAGTTTAACTATTTTTTAATTTGGTTTGTAAATAAAATGTTTTGATTATGACTTTAATTTAATACAAAACGTAAAATGTTTGATGTAAAATCCAATTATTCTGTTATTTTATCAAATCATATTATTAATTATCTTGCTGATATATTTATTTTATTTAATATTTCATTAACTATTGACTTTATTAAAGGTATTTTATAACAAATTCAAAAGTATTGATGTTTTTATCTATTTTTCTTTCTTTGCCTGGAGTAATTGCGTTAAATCAGAATTATGCAGTGCATTGGTAAAATTTGATTATCTCGAAAACTGTTGAGTTTTGAAGTTATTAACGAGTATACCTTTTTTTTTGTTAAAATAATGTATCTTTAATATTTTTTATCAAGAATACCGGTAACTTGAATAACAAAAATGTAAAGTTTAAATGTATGCCACGTATGTGACATATATGGCGCCCTCTATTAGATATATTAAATTATGCATCAAATTAAAATTTCTGATATTCAGTAGTACCCAGCTGTAAATTTTTATACATAAATATGTACAAACTTGAAAGTTATAGCCAAAAATAAAATTTTTAATTTCCACTTTAACACCCTGTATCTTTTTTCTCAGCAACATTTTATTAAGGCATATTTAGCCCAATAGCCATATTTTGGCCTAAATAACCTATCCATAGTCTATGTTCCAATAGATATGACTCACCCTGTATATATAATTATATATATATATATATATATATATATATATATATATAATATATATATATATATATATATATATATATATATATAAGAAGATGGCTACTTTATCTATTTATTGAAGACGTTTCGCTTTCTAATCGGAAAGCGTCATCAGTTCATCTAAAAAAACAGTGTGAAAAACGAAACATCCATAGAAAAGTTAATACAATTGTGTTACCTCAAAAAGACATGTAGCAGTCAATGATCTTAAATGTGTAAAAAAGCTTATTACAATGGACATTCTGAGATCATGTTGTTAAAACAATTAATTGAAACTAGATACAGTTTACAAATTAACAAACTTAGCACAGCAAAAGAACATGTGGTAATTGTATATGTATATAAAATATATGTAAAAAAAGAATTTTAAGAAAAAAACATTAAAATTAGTATGCAAGAGAACTAGAAAGATCGTAAGATGCACTTCCAACACTATATTATTAGTTAAATTTAATTTGAACCTTAGGTAACATTATTAATAAATAAAGATTAAAATATAATATTTAAAAGTAAAATTAAATTACCAGTCTTTAGCTTATACGGTGCTCTAGGTAAATTAACACCCACGCAAACAACGTGAAGAGACAGTGGCCCAGAGGTCAAAAAAATTTATTGACAGAACAGCAAGGCAGTTACCAACCTCTCGTGCAATAGAGCGGTACATTTAAATAATATGATAAATTTAGGTGACAACTTGTCAATAAAAAACCAAAAAATGAAAGGAAAAGGTGGTTAAGATCACCAGTGATCGGTTGTGAGATACAATCAATAAAAAAGCGAGGTCAATCCAAAATATCATATATTAATAAGTCTACGTTGTGACTGGTTAGCCAGCCAACAAGTGAAGATTGATTCAACTTCCATAGTCCAAGGTTCACAGCGTTTAGAACTGAAATTAAAACAGATTTTATGAATCACTTTTAATTTAAAAATTTTATTAAACAATGTAATCAAAGAAAACTATATGTAATGAGGTAAATGTAATATTGATAAAATAATTAATAAAATGTAAGTTGAATGAATCTTAGTTAAATAAAGAAAGAAAATATTATTTATTTTATTATTATTTGCAATTATTTAAATGAAAATATGAAAAAACATACACCTTAGGGGACAATTTTAAAGTAAACAATATATTAAGCCTAATTCTGCAAAATTAATGCATGATAAATTTGACTCAAGTTACTAATGTCAGTTCTCTTATTAAGAGCATTAGGGTGTTTAAGTATTGAACACATTTCCAAAAACTGTCTTTTAATGAGATTGCGTTTATTGCCAAGAATCTTAACTTCATTAAAGTCCACTTTGTGCTTAGTGTTAATAGCATGCTGGGCAAGAGCACAAGTATGCTTAGATAAGTTAATATCACTGCGGTGTGTAGTAAGACGCCCTCTCAGTGATCTCCCTGTCTGACCGATGTAACATGAGTCACACTCATCACAAGGTATATGATAGATGACATTTACTTGTTCCAGAAGGGACAAAGGTGTTTTTATTTTAGAAAACAAATTTCTGACAGTCTTGGCATTATTAACGGCAATTTTAACAGGTACATTATTTTGTTTGTACAGTTTAACAAGTTTTTCAGTAACTTGAGAAAAATAAGGTAGAGAAGAGTAGTGGGTAGTTGGAATCCCAAGTACAGTATTAGGCAGAACTGTGTTATTCATGGAATTATTTGATATTATTTTAAGTTGGTCACCATTAGGTATGTCATTTAAAGAGGAACCATAGCTTTGTAAGTAAAGGTATTTATTAATGTGTGAGGAAGGATAAGAATTCTTAATAAGAATATTTTTAAATAATTTAAGCGATTCCCTTCGATTTACTGGATGTGTTAGTCTATTTAGCCTGCAGCTTAAAGCTTTGATTAGGTTTAATTTATATTTAAAAGGATGACAAGAATGGTAGTTGAGAAACCTATTAAAGGCCATTGGTTTCCTATATCAAGTTGTGGTTAAGGTGTTATCTACCATTCTAATGACACGCATGTCTAAGAAGGGTGCTTTTTGTGCTGTGAACTGTGAACTGTGAATGAGGTTCAAATTCATTGAACAAAGACAAGGTGGCCTGAATCTTGTCTGGGGGTAAGCCTAATAATAAGTCATCGACATACCGCTTAATAAAAGATATTTGGAAATCTAAAAGACCCAAACGGTCAGATACTAAATCATCCAGTACATAATTACCTAGGATGGGAGAGATTGAGGAACCCATAGGTATCCCAAATGTTTGAAGATAATATTTGTCGTTGAAGACCAAGAAATTAGTGTCAAATACTAATTGCAAAAGTTCTGCAAATACATATCAGGATACAGGACAGTTCGGTTGGATGGAGTTCCAGTGATTTCTTAAGGCGGTAATAACTAACCCATATCTTAGTTAGATAAGATTTACAGGAAGACGGTATCGTTTTTAAAAACCCACCCTAATCTTCTCGTATCAATAAATCAAAACACCAACTAACTAACTAATATTATTTACATTAAATAATCAAATTGTAACCCACTTTTTGTTAATAAATATAGCCTGGATAAATTGGTCTGGGACACTTAATTAACAAAACTAAAAAATTAATTGATTTCTTGATTATTTCCAAACCAATTTTATTTTTAATAAATCTGTTGAATAGACGATAGAAGACCACATCCATAATTATAAAAAAAAGTTAGGGGTTGTAACTAAGGGATGAATATTTAGAGGATGATTTTTTCTACGCCATATTATAAGTAGAATAGATCACTTTTTGTCCCATTCGAAAATCTCTATTCGTTTAAAAGATATAGCGTGGGTAAATTAGTCTGGGTCATCCTGTATATATATTTATTTTATTGTACGTTATAATTTAATAAAATATCTACTCACAAATATTACTTTTCATTAGTATATAGCACTATTGATCTATAAGTTGGGTTGTAACAATATAAGAATTTCTAATGCTACCTTTCTCACAAAATTTAATATTTTGTTATTTTGTCTGAACCGATGCGATGTACAGCTAAAAAGTGATAGGTTAATCTGATTACCTGGTTACCTAATACAACTTCGAGGCAGGTAATATATTTATAAACAAACCCCAGCCATATTAATTTTAATTAATTATTCAATGGATACTTTGGTGAAAATGCGTTTTCTTAATATTTGTGAAATGTAAAAGGTTATTAATAATTTTGTAAAAATGTGGAGATAGGTAGTTTTTAGTATTTGCCCTTTTACTTATATGTTAACTAGATTATTTGCCTCTATATTATATTATTCCATAACACATTTAACGGAACCTTAATTTTATACAGCTGAACAATATTCAAATTACAGTGAAACTCAGTCATTAGTGTCACAGAAGAGGCAAATGTTTATCATCTAATTTAATTGTGCAAATGTGTAATTATTTTGCGAAATCCTCCAGGAATATCCACAACCGTCCTGCGGCGATCCTTTCACTCACTGTACTTCCGAATCTCAAAGGATACCCACAATTTCCGCACGTATGCAGTATATTTGATAGGAAAGAGAGATAGAAAGAGCGGACATAGGCGTAGCCCGAGGGACAAATGCATTCCTCAGTGAATTCCTTCAAAGACATCAGAGTATATTGTTATTTTAATTGCCGTTACAAATTGTTACCAATCTTGTAAGAAATTAATATACAGTTTTAAGTAGCACACTACAATAATTTGTAAATTTTAAATTATATTGTTATATAGGAAATGTAATCTTGGTGCGTGAATAAAGTCAAAAATAATCTTAATTGTTCTTAATTTATGGGTTAATTCGTATTTGGTGTTTACTATATTTTAAAAATATGAATTTGACAGAAGTCAACGACATTTAGAGCAAATTATATAGCCATTAAAATTTAATAAGTTGCATATCTTGTGAACGTAGTTCTCGTCAGATATAATTTTTTTATCATTGCCTTACTAAACTGTAATCTGTCGTAATCATTATTAACTTTGAAAATAAGGCTATTATCGAGCACAAGTTAATTAAATATAGCCCAAGTACTTTCGCTTAAAATAGCATCTTCAGGGGCATTTCGTCAAAATAAGAACTATCCGGCAAGCGTAGAATGTGGAAACATTAAAAATAACATAAATTATACAAAAACACTACACTAAAACGAGGACAAACAGTTTAAAATTACTTCTACGCTACATTCTCTGTCAGTATCTGGATGGATAATGACAGATTATCCATCAAAGTATTCTGCATCAAAGTATTCTGAGTCAAAGTCTGATATTAAAGTATCCCTGCCGTGGGGCCAAATGACGAATATATCGTCAACATATCGTAGCCAATATGTGAGTTTGAGTATTAATGTGGATAGTGCTCGGGTCTCGAAGTCTTCCATAAAGATATTGGCAATTACTTGAGATAGTTAGGATAGATAGTAGAATTTATTTTGGAAGATGAAATAAGTCTTGGACATACAATGTTTAATAAGAGCTCAGTTGTCTTGCTGGATAGTGTATTTAGTGTCTGATGGTGAGATAGGGTATGGTTTAAGAATAAGAAGTTCGATGAAAAGAAAAGAATTTTTGACGAAGGATAAAGCATTTTCGGTGAGAGTTTGTAGGGTTTTGGCCAAGTACTTGGCCAATGGTTATGTAGGGCAGTTTCATTTACTGAAAATGGGACGAAGAAGAATGTCAGGTTTGTGAATTTTGGGTAGGTCATATATTCAAAGTGTTCTGGAAGATCACTATCCACATCAATGCTCAAACCTACATGTTGGCTACGATATGTTAACGATACATTCGTCATTTGGCCCCATGGTAGGGATGCTTTGGTGTCTTTTCAAACTCATCTGAATTGTATAACTCCTAGTATCCAGTTCACGATGGAGGTAGATACTGATTTATACCTACCGTTTCTCAACGTTATCATAAAGAAGGACCAATTCCAAGGTTTTTATCACACTGTTGATCGAAAACCCACCCGTGCGTTACTTGCATGCCAACTTCCATCATCCCCAATCAAAAATTAATTCGGTAATTAATACTCTTGTCTCCAGACCAGAAGGTCTCAATTAAGACTCGCTGAGCTCTCTAGTTTAAAATAATCCCTCATCCAAAAAGTATAAAAGGAAAACGGTTACCGCGAAAATCACATTAATAAGAGCATCTATAAACATCAATACCCCACTCAATCTAAACTCAAAGTCTCATTATTATATCTATTGTATGTATCTATTTATTGTATGTAATCTATTATATTATATGTATATATTTATATAAATATATATATATATATATATATATATATATATATAGTTATGATGTGTTGTTTCTGTATGAGCTATGAGTAAATTTGAATGATATATGTAACTATAGGGTTTTTATCGCGGTTCTCAAAGAATTAGTTTGTAAGTACTTTTTTAAATTATCTTTATTATAACTGTTATGAAACAAACATATCTATCTAATATAAGCAATATCAATTTAAAACAATCTATCTAAAATTTGAAATTCTTACAATTATTAAATTATTAACAAAAGTTGGTACCTTTCTATTACTGAACGCCTAAAGTCTTCCACAATCAAAGTTATTATCACCACTCGATTTCTTCTTACTCAGCCTTGGTTATCCAACAATTTTAATATGTTTCTTCTTAATTATCTCCACTTACCATATAAATATATAAATTTGAATCCTTGTAATTTCCATATAATGTACTTTCAAATATACTAGATCTTGTGGTTGTACTACTATTGAATGCTTACTTTAATGAATTAACTTCATACTGTCACTATATTACTGTAGTAATAATTAATCTCCAAATGTATTTGACTTAATTAATTCGTTTAACTTAATCAATGCCTTCTTCTAGCTAATAATCTCTTCATAACCTCATAAATTAATTCTTCTTAAGTCTCTTCACGAATCAACTCTAACTTAATAATAATCTGTACTTGACTTCCTCTAACTAACTCCACTAATTGATTCTCTTAACTGATTTAATTTCTTCTAACTAACTTCACTAACTGATACCACCCGATACTAACTGATTAATAATCTTCTTGTAACTAAATTCTTGAATTCTAACTTTACTGACTCACTTTACTAACTGACTAATCAATTGTAACTAATCATAATCTGTAACTTACTCAACTCCCGCTCCAAATTACATGGTTTATATATATTTTTCCTGGTTTCAGAATAATCTAGCAATAAAATAAGATTCGAATCGTTCTATTTTTTCTATCTGAACATTCTGGAATCAATGGAATGGTTTTTGTTTATGTGATAGACCAAATAGTCCTATTGACGTTTCTAGAATTTTCTCTGGTCTACATGTACAATTTAACTAACTTTTAGGCTCTCCAGATCAGAATTACACTATTATATGTAACTTAAACATTTATATTAAATATATTTTTACTATTTTACATCCACAATTATATTCTAATTAACATTTCAAAAATAAATAACCCCACTTTCCATCTAAACGTCAAAGAACACAGTGTATGTTTAGTTGCATATGCACATGGTTGACTTAAACATATCTAATATTAAATAAAATAAAAAAAAACTTCTTAAACTTAATTCTTATACTAAATTCTTAAAAATACCCTCATATAATTATTTTTTAATAATATTATCTAGTATATAACTTATAAATTATGTCTTTCATTACTATTTAAATAAATTTATTAATTAACAGTGTATATCTGGTTGTATATACACAAGGCTGACTTAAATATATTTCTATGCTAATTTATTGTATTTCTGTTCTCATTACAATATATATATATATATATATATATATATATATATATATATATATATATATATAATATATATATATATATATATAGACAATTGAAGGTAACCGGGAACGACCCAATACTAAGGAAGCAATAAAAAACAAGTGCTTCAAAGTGAGTATCTTTTATTAGTAGTCAAGCTTTCGCCACATAATTTTGGGCTTCATCAGACCTTGCTGTAATGGAAAAACATTCTTTACAATCATCGTAATTAAAGATGTTATTTTTAATATTACCTTAACGTTGACACTATTCCTTAGTGTAAATTATTGCAGATGTGGAACTACACATTGTTTTCCAAATACAAACCAAAACGCATCTCCTACTTAGAGGAAGACGGCAAACAAAGCTTAAATTAAATAATTATTAAATTTGTTATATTTTAATCACCATGTGGCCGGTATTATTTTTGACAAGACAATTGTTAATTAAGTCATGTGTCATATCGACTGTCACTTATCGATACGGCACCTGTCTTAATTACTTCTTCTTTTTGTTGGGTATAAGACACTACCTTTCTTCAGTCACATTATTGTGACTGAATATGAATTTCGTTTAAAATCACAATTAAAATTGAATATATGTATACACACATATATACATCCATATACACATATACACATATATACATATGCACACACATGTGTATATAGTTCCCGTTCTATATGAGCATATCATGTTTAAAATTCATTCGGTTTGTATTTAGTGTTGTATATAGTGGTCAACACTCCGGTAAGATGTATATATTACATACCTTCTGTTAGAGAACTAAGTGTATCATGATGCTGATGGATATAAAAATAAAAATAAAAGTTGGAACTTGTTCTCAAAAGGGAAGTAATACATCCGGATAGATGTTAGTGTATATCACAGATATTTAGTTGTGTTTATACTACTAACATAAATGAATGTAAAAAAAAAACAACTAAATATCTGTGATATACACTAACATCTATCCGGATGTATTACTTCCCTTTTGAGAACAAGTTCCAACTTTTATTTTTATTTTTATATCCATTAGCATCATGATACACTTAGTTCTCTAACAGAAGGTATGTAATATATACATCTTACCGGAGTGTTGACCACTATATACAACACTAAATACAAACCGAATGAATTTTAAACATGATATGCTCATATAGAACGGGAACTATATACACATGTGTGTGCATATGTATATATGTGTATATGTGTATATGGATGTATATATGTGTGTATACATATATTCAATTTTAATTGTGATTTTAAACGAAATTCATTATTCAGTCACAATAATGTGACTGAAGAAAGGTAGTGTCTTATACCCAACAAAAAGAAGAAGTAATTAAGACAGGTGCCGTATCGATAAGTGACAGTCGATATAACACATGACTTAATTAACAATTGTCTTGTCAAAAATAATACCGGCCACATGGTGATTAAAATATAACAAATTTAATAATTATTTAATTTAAGCTTTGTTTGCCGTCTACCTCTAAGTAGGAGATGCGTTTTGGTTTGTATTTGGAAAACAATGTGTAGTTCCACATCTGCAATAATTTACACTAAGAAATAGTGTCAACGTTAAGGTAATATTAAAAATAACATCTTTAATTACGATGATTGTAAAGAATGTTTTTCCATTACAGCAAGTTCTGATGAAGCCCAAAATTATGTGGCGAAAGCTTGACTACTAATAAAAGACACTCACTTTGAAGCACCTTGTTTTTTATTGCTTCCTTAGTATTGGGTCGTTCCCGGTTACCTTCAATTGTCTGTTGTTTACCAGTAACCCGTTACTGTCCTTGATATTTATATATATATATATATATATATATATATATAATATATATATAATATATATATATTTGTAGACTTAAAGGACTCATTTATTTCTTATTTCTGATATACCTTGCCAAGACTATAATCACCAGAGTTTGTCCATTCATTGGTGCATCGCTCAGATAACACTTTTCCCCTTTTACCATGCATCTTTTGGACACAATAGTATGTCACATCACGATTAGTAAACGCAATAGGTTAAGCACAAATCTTACTATATAATGAATTAGTCCTGGTTCTGCCGTGTGGTGATTTCTCGATCAAACATGGAGTAGGTGTGCATGTTTTATTTAATGTTTGTCTATTTATGTTTGTTTTTGTGTGTGGGTGTCATGTTTGAGCAACAAGTCTTCAGGTATACCTTTTATATATTCACACTAAAATTTGTCACCACGTATATATTTTCAGTCCTAGAATGCATTAAATATTGTTTAATGTATTATTGTGATAAATATGTATTGTATATACATAAGTTCAAAACTAGAAACAAAATCTATGGTAAGTCTTTTGTACGCAATTTTTTCGCAAACAGTGATTTCTTTTAATATTCTGTATTACTTTCTCTAATGAGAAACCAACAGTAATCTTCCATCACTGCTGCAATCCATCTTCCCTGGTAGCGTTGCTCCATGGTGAGAATATCCTGGTGAAACCTTTCTCCTTTGTCATCGCTGACTACATTCAAATTTTCCTAGAAAAAATTTAAATGTAATTACAAAAAGTGTATTTGGAGAGACAAGCGATAGAACATCCTGCAGTTATTTTTAAGTAGTTCTTCTACAACATTTTGGTAATTTTTTACTTTTTTATTTCCTAAAAATTCCAAAACAATTATTTTGAATAATCTTCACGTAGCTAACTCAACATTATTTAATTTGTTATCAAACTATTTCAGCTTCGTCTCATTCCAGTTTAGGAAAAGTTTGTTTAGGATATTTAAACGCATTACCTTTTATATCTAATGCTTTTACGATTTTTTTAAACAATACTTTACGTTAGTTTGACTTGGAATATATTGATCTCTTAGAGACCATTCTTTAACTTAGTAATGGCTCTGTGTTACTCTATTGTCCCAAAAACAAAGAAAACGACAACATATTGTAAATCCTCACTGAAAACCTAGTAATAATCCGATGACTTTTAGGTCACCACATATTTGCCACTTATATGTATCATAGCTTATTGTATTTAGGATAATCGACATAGTTTCGTGTGTTTCTGTCAGGTTAACTGCATGTGCAAGAAAAATAGATGGTGTTTTGTTGCCATTGTGGAAAAGAACTACTGTTAGACTTAATTTAGAAGAATCTATAAACAAACGTCATTCTTCTGAGTTACGTGCGAATCCTAATTTTTCCTTTGTAATATTGTAACTTTGATGTCACGGGCTAGTAAATTCCATTGTTTAATCTAAAACCTAAAAGTTCAGCATGTTCCTTGGACAAGTTAAGGTTCCGAACTAAATCATTTAATGCAGCTTGTTGAATGAAATGAGGTATATTTCGTCGCTTTCGCAAAAATAAGGATCGTTTTTCTCTAATACATCATCGAGTTCACTTTTATTATCATATCCAAATTATCAGTTCCAAATCTTCCTCCTCATTTTTCCAAGGTCCTGAAACTGGTAAATTTTCTCCATGAAAAACAGATTGTTTTGCTGGGAAATATCTGTATATTCAATTTTATGCTTGTTCTTCCTTAAAAACCCAGATACTTGTGTCATGCAGGTTTAGCAACATATGTGAGGAGCCCAGTTCCGTTCTTGATCGCCAATAACACATCCAAAATAGTAGTGATAAGCTACTTTTGTCATCCTATTAATTGTCCTTTTCTGCGGTTTAGGAGTAAACTGACCACATATATAGCAGCGGGGCTCAAAACTACCCGTAGGGTTAATACAACCACGTTTCTGGACTGGACATTTTTGTGCTATCCTATACACTTAAATCGAAGATGTTCTTTACAAGCTTCAACTAAAGATAATACACACTTTTGCTTTTTAACGTAATGCCATTATCCGCGCTAAACCAATACTAACAGTATGATTACCGGCGAGCTGCTTGCAGTATGAAGTATGAACTACCGAGAAAGATCGTAGACTGGTGTTATTACATTGTATATTCACAATAATGTCCCTATTATCCATTGGGGTGCGTCGTATCGGAGTCGGTGCCATCATAAGAACTTTTCCACTCAGTGCCTGTCTTCATCGAGTCTTACTCAGTATGCCCTTTATGAAAAAAGAAGATATATAACAGCGAGTAAGTCAAGTAAAGCAACAGGTCCAGATGAAATTAATATAGAAGCAATAAAACTACTAGACGAGAAGAATATCGAAATCTTGGTAAGGCTGTTCAATAGAATTTATGATACTGGTTACATTCCGCGAGAATGGCTGCAGTCATCCTTTGTGATGATCCCAAAAGCAGCTAATGCCACAAAATGCAATGAACACCGCTTAATCAGTTTAATGAGTCACTTGTTGAAACTCTTCCTTAGGATATTACATTCAAGAATGTACAAGATACTAGAAGAACTTAGCGGGTCAACACAATTCGGTTTTAAGGGAGGACTAGGAACAAGAGAGGCAATTTTATGTTTGAACACCTTAATACAAAACTGCTTAGATCAACGAAAAGATGTCTACCTCACCTTCGTCGACTACGAGAAGGCATTTGACAATGTTAAACATGATATCATGATGGAACTACTACATAGGGTCAACATTGACCAGAAGGAGATCAGAATTATTCAGAATATATACTGGAACCAAATGGCAAAGGTGAGGATTGATCAAGACCAATATACAGATGAATTTGAAATCCGGAAAGGTGTCCGCCAAGGCTGCATACTCTCTCCGATGCTTTTTAATTTATATGTTGAAAATATATTTGCGGAAGCATTAGAAGATACGGAATTAGGCATTAAGGTGAACGGCATACCAATTAGCAACCTACGCTATGCGGACGACACAGTGATTATAACTGATAATTTGAAAGATCAGCAGTTATTACTTGATAGGGTGAATAGCATAGGTAAAAAATATGGCCTCAAAATCAACATTTTGAAAACGAAATATATGGTCATTAGCAGAAACCCTCCAGAAAACCCGATAATATGCATAGGTGACAATCGTATAAATCGCGTGAAAACTTTTAAATACCTTGGCACCACAATCAATGACCAATCGGATCCACAACACGAGATAAAAACCCGAATACAAATGGCAAGACAAGCTTTTGTGAAATTCAGACCGCTCTTATGTAATCAACACCTAAACTTCGAAATACACTACAGAATGGTCAAGTGCTACATATGGTCCATCTTGCTTAATGGCATGGAAACGTGGACTTTGAAAAAAACATCTATCAACAAACTTGAAACATTTGAAATGTGGTCATTGAGAAGAATGATGCGCATACCTTGGGTGGATAGAGTTCGAAACGATGACGTCCTTAATAGAGCCGGCGTGGAAAGAGAACTCTTTGAATTAATTAAAAAACGCAAGATTGGTTACCTTGGGCACATATTGAGAGGAGCAAAATATGAAATACCACAGTTAATCCTACAAGGGAAGATCGAAGGTAGGAGAGGAGCCGGCCGCAAACAATTATCCTGGTTAAGGAATATTAAAGAATGGACAGGAATACACAATACAGGTGAGCTGTGTCACGCCGCCAAGAACAGAATTCTAGTAATGAGATAGTCGCCTACGCTCTTTGGTGTATGGCATGTTAAGAAGAAGAAGAAGTTAAGAAAATTAAGAGGAAGAAATAAGGGAATAGGGCGAAGAAGCCAAATTAAATATAATAAAGTCTGCACAAAAATAAATATAAAAATCTAAAAGTAAAAACGTAGCAAGATATGGCAGAAAAACACGTAGGTACAATATCTTATAAATAAATAATAAACAAAAACTAAATAATAAACAAATAGTATATACAACAACTCCGTTGCAGCTCCCAAATCCGGTGAGAAAAGAGCAGGGTGAATGGTTAGAAATCGGGTCTTGATAACAGTAGCTATGCCAAGTGAGTGCCGTTAATAAAAGCCAGGTATCTCCCGAGTTGATAAAGTTAATGATTCTCGCAAATCCTACCCACGATGAAATTGGTGAAGGCTAGTCTCCAGCGCCTTAAATCTGGAGCTCCTTGGCTAAGGAAGACTAACAATCTACTCATATTAAAAGAGCACTGTTACGAAAGTTCAACAAAGGCATATCGGATGATTTTCACAAATATGACTTATGCAAAACAACAGGAAACAAAGAAATTAAAATATTAAAATATGGATGTAACTGCCTTGCAAGAAATTATATAGAAGGTAAAAGGCGAAGTGCGAAAGGGTGCATACTCTTCATATTTAAGCAGCGGCTCAATGCAAGGAATTTATGGTACGGAATTTATATTAAACAAAAAAAAAACTAAAAGAACCTTGTTAGAATTTGATCCATTGAACGACCGACTATTTAAAGTACGTTAAAAAAAGAAAATTCACCAATATAACAAATATAAATACGTATGCGTACACTATAGAAACTAAAGAGGATATTAATGATGCTTCCTATGACTTGCTTCGACGAAAATGCAATAAAGCTTTAGAGGCCTTTACTAGGGGACTTTAATGTAAAAATTGAAAAGAAGACCATTATAGAAATACTACAGGACAACAGCGCCTACCTAATGTAACAAGTCCCAATGGAGAAAGATTATGCTAACTAGCCTAAGCTCCAAATTTGATCATTAACATCGCTTATTTTCCTCATTAAATTAAAAAATTAAAATATTTTGGGCATGTTATGAGAGCAAACACAGAAAACATGGAAAGACTCATAACACAAGGAAAGGTAGAAGGCCGAAGATAACGAGGAAGATCCCCAACAAGATGGATAGATCAAATTACAAGAATATGCCAAAGACCTATGCATGAATTAAAAGAAATGACCAGAGACAGAGATCTCTGGGGACGGACAATACACGACATCACGTCGACCACTACACTCCCCCTGGGGGGTCAGGATTGAAGAAAGAGATTTTCCTCATAAACAGATACATAAAAAGAAAATTCCAGACAGTACAAATTGCAATCTCATCAATTACATACTGATTTCAAATAGAAGGGCCTCGTATAAATTAAGATGTATATTCCTATAGAGGAATAAATTGTAACTCTGATCACTTTCTAGTCATTGCCACTGTTAAATAAATATTTAGTAATATCCTAGGCTGTGGAATATAAGTAAAAAATGGAATATAACTAAACTGGGCAGCGAAGAAAATCTAACAATTAGAAGAATGCAATAAAAGAGAAATTAAATAGAGATGAAAATCTACTCAATGTGAAAGGGATATGGTCATATATCAAAACCTGTATATTAAAAGCGGCAGAGCAAGTAATAGGAGAATAGGAGATGTATTGAAACGCAGAAAGGTTTAAGGTTGAGTTGAGATTAATTTTATAAGGCAAAAGAACTAGGAACAATAAATAACAAGGAACAGTACATTATCAAAAGAAGAGAGGCCATAAAAGGGAGCAGAAAAAAGAAACGAGAGAACTATTTTGTAAAAATTAAAGATATAGCAATTTTAAAAAAACTATACAGAAATTCTATAACGATGCACGACAACTAACAAAAAAATTTAAAAACTAGGAGAAGTTTTTATAAGTATAAAGAAGGAGATAACCTGGCTAATTATGAAAATATTCTAAGCAGGTGGAATGAATATTTCCGTGAGATACTAAATCATCCGGTCTTCTAGTGGTCACAGACACATGTTATGCTAAGGTAAGTGTTAGAAAAGAGCTGCGAATATAATATTGACGTGAATAGTCTATTTACTTATTTTTAATAAGCGTTAGCACTATAAATAGAAACAACTAAAAACTAATAAGAAAAAACGTCACGAATTTTGTAGATCCTGAGAAAGCAAAGCGAGGATTAAGGATAAATCAGAATAAAACTGAATATATTTTTTCATCAATGACAAGACTAAACAATAAAATTGTCTTCCAAAGATGTGTCCATAGCTTTGAAAAGTTAGCAGAGTTTACGTAATTAGCATCCCTGTTTACCGATGATAATGATGTAAGTGCAGAAATAAAGAACGTAATAAGCAAAGGAAACAGGGCTATTAGTCAAATAAAAAACTGCAAACTTCTAAAATACTAAGATATAATTTAAAGACTCAATCATACAAAACACTAATAGCGCATTGTAATCTATAGTTCTAAATTATGGACTCTGTTAAAGAAATACGAAGATGCCCTAAAAAGTATTGAAAGGAAAGTGTTTAGAAAGAGTTTTGGGCCTATCCAGGAGAAAAATAGGGACTGCAGAATTCGCATAAACTTTGAGCTCAATGAGTTCATTAAACACGTCGATATAGTAAAGTTTGTTAAATCTCCTAGAATTATTTGGCTTGGCCACTTGCTCCGAATGAGCAACGAAAGAAATATAAAAAATATCACCGAATGGTGGCCTGATGAAAATAGACTACGAGGCTGCTTTGGTTAGAGTATCGAGAATTTATAGATTATAATCATCATCATCATCATCATCATCCAGCCTTCATTTATTACATCCACTGCTGGATAAAGGTTTCTCTTAAACTCTTCCATTCTTTGCGATTTTGTGCTCTTTGTTGCTAATTTTTCGTAATACGCCTGATGTCGTCAGCCCAACGTGTAGGTGGTATTCGTCTACTACGTTTGTCTGCTTTTGGCCTCCAATGTGTAATTTTGCTCGTCCATCGTGAGTCATGTATTCTCGCTACATGACTGCCCAATTCTATTTAAGTTCCGCTATGCGTTCTACAACATCAGCACTACTCGTCCTTCATTACAGATCTTCATTTCTTATTCGGTCCTGCAACGTCACTCGTAGCATAGATCATTCCATTCGTCTCTGTGCCACTCTCAATTTTGAAGCCGTTTAAAGATATGGGAAGATCCGCCTTAAAGATTATGGGAAATCGAAATTGGAGATGAGTCACCAATGACAAAGGAAAATAGAATGCAAGTATTGAACGAGATAGCAAGAGTTGTAGCGCTAGCGAAAGAAGGAATAATTAATAAGTTAAAAATACTATAAGGTTGTATTAACATCAACCATTATTTTTATATTCGGTTTTGTTTGTACTTTATGGTACATGGTTCATACTAAATTCTTTCTTTTTTATTTTCAATTCTTTTTAATGTTTCGTTTTAATTTAATCACGTAATATATTATTACATAAAAAATTAAAGTTTAATAATTGTTTAGTTTGTATTTGTTGACTAATTTATGAATAAGATTTATTTATTTATTTATGTTTGTTTTGTAGATATTTTTATTTTATCTATGTGTCCATTTAGGTATATGTAGTCTGTATTTATTTATATCCATGAAAAAAATAAATTGGAATTGGACAATTTTTATTTAAAAACAGAATTTTTAGTAAAAAATTAAAAAATAAAAAAAAATCATTGTTTATACCTACTATTTCTGTGATAATCGAAACGAATCATTAATTATTCTGTAACATTGGAGCTTTTCAGATACGTCAATGAACGGGATAAAATTGGTTTTAGAGATTTCCCACTAATTTGGAAATCTTGTATAGACGATTAGAGGTCATTTGGGTTTCTCCGATATCCCAGTAATTATTTTGTCTTTTGGCTTGATGCACGACACGTGAGAGATAATGGATTCAGATAAACGAGCCAAATAAATTTGATCTCTTATCCCACACGGTATACCTTAAAACGGTTTGTATGTAGTTATAGTATTTGATAGGGCTAGATCCTATCATTCCTAGTCTAAAATATATTGCAACAAGAGATTATCTGCAATAAAATAAATGTTTAGAACAGATTATTTATTCGTAACAAATTAAAATGGATGTTCAACAGCATTTTTAGATACTCTACTTTTAGATTATTTGAAGATATTTTTTTATGTATCCTTATTTATCCTTATCCTTACTTATCCATATTTTATTGAAATAATATGTCATAAGTTATATCGCACCTCCAGATCTATAATGGCACAACTCAAGAAGTATAAATTTGAGTAAATCACTTTTGAAGTTTTACACAAAAAAGTTTATGCTATGAAATCACATATAATGTATATACGAATAATTTTACTACACCTAACTATTTCTAATCGCCAGTATTTTACACCAGTATTATTAAAAAACTTAAAACTAAAAATTTAAATTGTTTTTTTTTTACATGTGTCTATATTACCACTCAAAAATGTACATTTCAAGCATGTTAACTCTAAAAATACCTGTTTTGCCATTAATAAAACGGATATGGCACTATAAGTGATCTTTAGGTTTGTTAATAAAACAATACACGACAATTAAAATGTTTATTTCATTATAAAATAATACTTGAATTGAAATCAGAAACAATCTTTTTTTATTGAAAAAGTTTACCGCATCCACCATTGGTGATTAGCTGGAATACAGTGTAGGTCTACAATTCTAAAAGTTTAAATTTTATAATATAATCCTATACATTTTAAATATTTTCCCAAATCAACATAATTAAAGTCTGTACCTAAGAGTTTATGGATATTGTTTGGAATATTAAACCTGTTGCGTTCATTTACAAAAAGTGGACAGTCAATTAAAAAATGTTTAACACTGTTTCATCACAAATGTCACATTTTGGGGGATTATATGTGATAAAAAGGTACGAATGCGTATATCGTGTATGGTCTAAACGTAGACGAGTAATGATGGTTTGCAGTTTTCGGTTTCGAGTTCTAGGTAGTCATGGATAAACATTGTCTTTAATTTTCCGTAGTGTTGTCTGTGAATAATTCCATTCTTGATTCCACTTACACGTAATTAAATAGACGTTTTTATATCACCCGCGGGATTTCGACACTCCGTTACATCTGTCAGATACAATCTGATTGTCTAAAATTATTTAATTATTATATTCTACTAACGTATTCTCATTACTCTATTGACAAAAATAATGAAAATACATTTAATACAATGTTGGTAATCATTGTACTTGTACTATTAAAATGTATTTCAACAGTGTAAATTGCTTTAGTAATATTTAAAAAGATAATTATCTTTTGTGAAATTAATATCATCTGCAAGTGCCTCATTCAATATCATCTGCATCGTAATCATTAAGATAAGCTACTGAATTTAAATTTTTATAAAAATTATGGTAGGGCTTTGTAATAAAATTGCTTTGCTGAGTGATAGCAAATCATTTTTCTTTACATCTGATATAGAGGGTGGATGGGAGAATGCTTTTTCAAGCACTAAGTTACTAAATTTTCCACGATTAGGTGATCTGACATTTATTTTTAAAAACCGAGAAAAATTTCATTCCTCGTCATATTCAGATTTGTACAGTAAAATAAAAGGTTCATTCTTATTGGCTTGCACTACTTTTATTTTATTCCATGTTACTTTTATTTGATTCCATGTTACTTTATCATTTTCTGAATTTTTTTAAAAGTTACTCCCAATCTGCCCCGATAATCTTTTAAAATCAGTTACATCATCTGTAACTATGTCTGTTATTTTAAATGAACTGTCGGTTTTCTTTTCATTTTGCAGTACCGTAATTCACTGGGAAGGAACAAAGATAGTATTAGATTTTAATTGCCTTTGTTTTTGCTTTTCAATTAGAGCATTAATCATATCCCCTTCATTTTGTGGATGCCCTACTTCCAAATATTTATGTGTAATACTTTTGATACCTAACTCCTGTACTGCATACAAATACAAACTGGCCAAGTGCTTGTTTTTGTTTTGTCCTACATGATTATCACTGTAAAATATAGGATCTTTGTCTCGGCAGTGATCTTTTAAAAACCATAATAAGCATGAGCCAATTTCATTGGTACCACGCTTAGCAACAGCTTTATGCCAGACAAAACAGGAACTTCGACTGGTTCCAATTTCATAAATAGTGAAATTAAAAGTGGACAATTTTCTTTTATAATTAAACAGTGAAGCGTCAATCCGTGGTGTTTGCATCACAGCTTGCTAATCAAAACATGCATAAGCACAATTTCCTGTTTTTGCTCCAGCGGCATCAACTGGTGTTTGCTTTCGAGCTAATTTTTTGTTTCTTAGGTGTTTGTCATGTTCAATTTTTAGTCCTTGTTTATCAAGAATAGCATTTTTGAATGTTTCACACTTTACACCTAAATCCTTTTTTGATTTAAAAAATCCTATGTTAAAATTATTACTAAAAACATGAGCATAAAGAGCATAAGTTACTTTTTGAGTACTATTGTCATTACACTGTTTCACAAACATTCTAAGTTTTTAAAAGTGAAACTGGAACAAACCATGAAGTGGAGATATCCAGGAGTGGCTAGTATACGTGTTGAATACAAAGCACGTGGTGTTCGTGTGTATTAAGGTATAAAAAAAGCGCTTATTAAAAGCTTAAAATTTTTTATTATAAAGAAGATCTTTTCGGAATTGTATCATTCCATCATCAGTTTAATAAAAAAGGTTGTTAAAAAACATTGTGAGGCCACATAAAAAACATTCGGTTGACATCTGGATTTAAGAAATAATAATCTTCATCTTATTTATTCAGGTAAATGCAATAGACTCTTGACTTGTGTAATATAAAAAAATTTAAAAAAATGAAACTATACCAACTATCACCAACTACAGGGGGTCATATAAGATGCCCCCAGTTTCATTTTTTTAAATTTTTTTATATTACACAAGTCAAGAGTCTATTGCATTTACCTGAATAAATAACATGAAGATTATTATTTTTTAAATCCAGATGTCAACCGAATGTTTTTTATGTGGCCACACAATGTTTTTTAACAACCTTTTTTATTAAACTGATGATGGAATGATACAATTCCGAAAAGATCTTCTTTATAATAAAAAATTTTAAGCTTTTAATAAGCGCTTTTTTTATACCTTAATACACACGAACACCACGTGCTTTGTAAACATTCTAAGCATTTCTGCTATTATAAGTTGGCCCTCAAGGTATTCCCTATCTGTTTGAGCTCTCAGATAATGAGATGGAATGCGAGGGAAACTGTTGATGTGGTCTTTTATTTTTTGTACAGCAGCAGCAGAAATAACTAGGTGATTTTTATATTTCCCACGTTTATCCTTTTTAAGAACTTCAACAGACAGGTTTTTAGCAATAGCTGTGCGAAATGCCTTAGCAATGATATGAAGAGTTGATGAAAAGAAATATTTGCAGACTCGATGCAATCCCTGGCTAGTGTTTAAGTTAAACGCATGATTATTACTTCTAGTGCTCCCCTCCCTTATATACCTATAATTGGGCTTAATTATTGTTACATGCCTTACAATAAATTCTCTTTGGCGATTAATAACACACATGCCCCAGTAATTATTAAAAATATCTTTTCTATCATTGTGGGTTACCTTAGTAGTACACTTTAATCTACACTAAATTTTTCTTCATTACAAGGTGACTTAATACTTCTACTAGCTACTTGATTTCCTTTAGAATTTGTGTATGACTTCCCATAATTACGGTTATCTTTGGCTTGAGCTGACTTCCAGCGTGTGGTATTGCTTTTTTGTTTTCTTGTCTTGTTTTGGTCTAAACAAAAAAAAATATGATTATGCTGTCTTAATTAAATGCTACAAATCTATGACTTTCATTCAAGTGAATGCAGTTTGGAAATTGTTAAATGACAAATTCATTAACTTACCTCGAAAATGTAAATCCGCATATGTTTCATTGTCAATAACAGGTACATTTCCTGGTATTTCAGTATTTGTCTCAGTTTGGTTTCCTTTATCCATTTTTTGCCTTATAAGTATATGGGCAGCAGAAAGGGAGATATTTTCTTCACTGCTTTCAATCTTATTGCAACCATTATTATGGTTGATCGGAGTCCATGTCTCAGTAGCGTCTGAATCGTCACTTATACTCTGTAATAAAAATACAAAAATATTTATTTACTGTTTGTCTAGCTCGAAAAGTGCGCAGCATTAAAGCACTTAGGCCCCAAGTCCTTGGTTTGCTATAGGCCCACTGATTTAAAAAGGCTATGTACGATTAAATAATTTATAAGTATTGATATTTTAAACTATGCCAGATATGTTATACTTACAAAATATTCTCCAATTCATTGTCATACACTTCACATTGGTTAATATGCGACAAGCCATCAGGACCATTTCCTGATCCAAAGTCATCAAATAATTTAACTGGATTTACAACTTGTGAGTCCCTACATCCTTTATACCAAGGGGAAGCCACTAAGTTAATTAAAACTATATTAGTGGAGAATTCTTATCCAACTGTTCTTATTAATAGATATCTTTATTCTACTGCAAGGTTCTTTATGGACTCGACTTCTACCAATGTGGGAGATTTGCATAATAGCATACTTGACAACAATGAACTCCACCTTGATGAGGAATACACATCTGAGTCTTCTCCTATATATTGCTCATTACCCTATTTTCCACAGGTTATAGTGAAACTTACTAAATTGTTTAAGCCCCTATCTACTAAAATAGGCATCAAAAATTATAAAACAGTTGGAAATCTCTTTTCACGTACCACAATACCTTTAGATATTTGAGAGAAATTAAATGTAGTATACAACATTCCAGTCAAAGACTATCATTTGAAGTATATTGGCCAAACAAAAAGAATCCTTAAAGGGCGGGTTATATCTCATAAAAGCGGTATCAGATGCAAAAAGATGTGCTCTTAACCAGCAAATCGACTTTGAGAACATTAAATCTCTAGGAACTGAGAATAATTTCTATACTAAGATCGATAATCTCATATTATTTTTCACTCCTTGCTGTTGAATAATCCTTAAAATCCTTCTAGTTGAATGTTACATTTCATTAACTTATGTACACCCAAATCCAATCAAGACATGGCCTAAATTTTCGGTTTTTGTCCTCTATGAAAAAAAAGTAGCTGCTATCGGTTATACTTTGATACTTCTAAACTGAATCATTTTGATCATTTCCACTAGAAATTCAACAATTTTCACACATCACATTCGATATCTTTTTCAAAAGGAACCTCATGGTGAGTTAAATAAATTTATATGACATTACATTTCATTAACATTCGCTAATTCTAGGTTCCTCAACACAATTTCGTGGTCAATGGTCATCGGTACCTTATATTTCCAACCTTCCTTTTTAATTAGATTTATAAAAAATTGACTTTTCTATTCTGACCTGCTTAAACGAGTATTTTTGTTATTTAGTTGATTTTTCGTATAAAGTCTGATCTCCATAGATAGAAAGCCATATGAATTTTGTTTTTCTCTTCGTAGAAAATTGTTTTCTTGTTTACATACTGTGACATTTTTGTGACTTTTTAATGTTTGTATAAATTTTTGTATAAACCTATGCATTTGACATCTTTATCTGACTTTACATTTTCATTTTTTATTTCTCCTTGTCCGATATCCTCATTTACAGTGAGATTTTAATCTCACTCACATCGTGTATTTAAATTTAGACGGTCGTACTCCTTTATATATATATATATATATATATATATATATATATATATATATATATAATATATATATATATATATATACATATATATATATATATATATATATACATATATATATATATATATATATATATATATATATATATATATATATATGTATATATATATATATATATATATATATATATATGTATATATATATGTATATATATATATATATATATATATATATATATATATTGATAAAGTTGTATTTTATTAATTTTATTTTTTTTTTTTTTATAATAAATGTAATTTTTATAATATGTGGTTCGTTGTTTAATTTAATATACCTCGGCTAGCTCAATTATGTATTCTAAGCAATCTGTCACTGTGTGACGTCGACTCTGTAGTCTCCTGGTAGAGTTCAAAAAGAAATTAAACCAAAATTTACTTTAGACCTTTGATAAATTAACCCAAATGAAGCACGTTATTTATTAATATTGAACAAATTTAATATAAACAATAAAATTCGTCTGCAACTTCGGTTGCCTTTAAAAATTTACAAAAATAGGAATCGTTTAAGTCTTAACGTGGTTTAGTGACGTGACAATAAAATGTATTACAAAATGTGGAGACTCTCTACAAGTACCTAAAAACTAAATAAATATTGCAACTTTATAAAGTGTTTAAATGAACTATAAAGGAAAAGAAAATGAACACTTTATTCCGCTGACTATTCAAATATAATCAAAATTTCAAATGATCCCCAAAATTATTGTCCAACCTCACTTTAAAACAGTTCTGATTTCTTTAAAGGAAACTAACTACTCAAAAATAATCGGTGAAACTGGAATATCAATCCTCTCTTCGGAAGTTAAGGTACGTACTATTCAATTTTTAATTTAATGATCATTAATAATTTCAATTTTTAAGGCCTATCGCAATTATGTTAATTCATGAATTTTAATTTTCTCAATTTAAATGACATTTCTATACTCCAATATAATTTATAAGTGAAATTGTTTCTCTTACTCTCTGGAACAAATTTCTGGATATCTCTGCTGTGGAAACTGTGGAAAAACTAAATTCTAATTAGACGAGTTAAAAAACACTCCCGACCTATTCCACAGTTACAGGGCTCTCCTTCGTCCAAAAAAAACCTCGTCGGCGTCCTCTCCAAAAACCAATTCCTCTTATTATCCGTTGCTAACAGCAACCAACGTTCTTTTTTTTTCTGTCTTTTATTTAAATATTTTAAACCATAAAACTGTCCTGTTTGACATATTTGTCAAGCCACATTACTTTCTCATAATCACTTTAATCACATATAATTTGGGAATTTACAAAAAAAAATGTTTAGATATAAAACTTATTCTATTACAATACTAATTTATTCTTTTCATCTCCACATCATTGTAATTTCTTATTTAACAAAACCCCTATTAATTTAGCTCCCACAGACTGTCAAATAAACTGTCAAGCAGTTTATTTTCTGACGTTTATTAAAATTTCTATGTTTAAATATTTTTTTTAAAATTCTTCTTTTTTTGTTCTTTTTAAGGTTTAGACGATTCACCTATACACTAGGCAACTATACTATTCAGAAATTATTAACACTATACCAGGTAAGTCAAAATTAATTTATTTAACAATTTACTAATCTTTTTCTCTCTTTTATTTCAGAGTCGAACCCACATTGTGATGGCTTCATGAAATTCATAAACAACAAACTCATATAAAAATCCATTACAGTTGTATATATTTTAACATATTGAAATCATTTTAATATATATATATATATATATATATATATATATATATATATATATATATATATATATATATATATATATAATATATTGTGTTTTTAATTTATCCGGTATAGGATTATCAAATTAAAGTAAACTAAAGGACGGTTGGTAACATAGGTAGTTTCAAAAACGATATTTTTTTAAATAAATCCAATATAATAAAACAAAAATTGTATCATAGTCGACAAATCCATAAGTTACTCCTTTAAATTGATTGCTGTAATTATGTAATATAATTATGTTAACGGATTTTTAATGAGATTTTATACTAAATAAGTAATCTCGTTTTTGGTATTAATATGCTATTGAACTAAATAGCTACAAAAAGTGTTGGTCTTTATCGAGGCTTCAAAAAGATATTCTACAAATTCCCATGCAAATCCCGAGGGTTTACGATATAAATTGCCACACTCCTAATTAGGACCAAAATAATTTTTCACTAAGGCTTTTGATGATTACGTCTGAATTAATTTGAGATTATTTGTGTTTTGGAATTTTTCCGTGCTCCTTTCGGTCCCAAATTACCCCCGGGTTAACGAAAAGAATTTCAAATAAGGCATAAATATTCTGTACTGCTTAATTGTTCACAATATTTTTTCCTTTAGTTCGTTAAAATTTGGCAAATACTTTAGGCTTTCCGTTTTATGTAAATTAACAAAACGTGACAATATTCCCTTTTATAAATGAGAGAAAGACGGTCGGATCATTGGTAAAAGAATTAATTGGAAAGCTCGTAACTTGTATATGCTAATCGAAAATAAATATATTGGTAAAGAATACTTTGTTCTTATATATCTCTTTATTTAATTAACATGGTTGCTAGGGTACCAAGCAGTAACTAAACCCTTAGAAAATTGGTCCTACAAATTGGGATAAAACAGTTAAGTTGTAAGTCCAGCGACCTTATATTTGTAATGTCGCTAAAGGAATGATCTTACTTATGTTTAATAATAAAGTTATAAGAACACAAAAATTTATATCGAATTAACGCTACAAAATAAAGTGTACACTAAGAATAAAACCTCGAACTAACAACTATACATAAGAGTTTGTTCAAAAATAAAGACAAAATGAAACTGCAACGAAAAGAGAAAAGCTGCGTATGTCGAATTTTACAGAAAATATCCATTTTTTGATACCAAAAACATTGATTTTAAAATTTGAATGCGAAATCTGGGGACTAAATTTTTTTGTTCTTTAATACTTAAAACTAAAGAAAAAATAGCGAAATAATAGTGATTCTGAGGTTTCGCAACTTAAAATCGCTTTAAAATCTGTTCAAAATCACTTACAAATCTTTTTAAAAAACAGAAATGAAGGCCTTTTTATACTTTATAAATAATGCTTGTGTTTTTCTCTTCATTGGTAATCTACAGGTTGAGTTGTAGTACGTAAGGGTTTTGTGATATGGCCGATATTATGGTGGTATTTGCGTTGTTGTCAGATTTTTAATTTTTCTGGAAATCTAATAAACTTCCTTATGTCAAATTTATCGTCCTGTATATTTGTTGCCTTTTAAAGTACTTAAGAAATACGAGTATTTTTCATGTTATGTTCCCTATAAATCAGACAATAGCAACATAGAACAAATGCACATGTGGTGAGGCAATACCTAATTAATGTATTTTTCAAAAGATGGATTGAAAGGTGTAGTTTTATTAAATGTCCCCGCAATAACCTGACGTGAATCTTTGAGATTATTTCCTTCGAGGCCACTTAAAAAACTTCTTTTATTAATCAAAATCTACCAATAGTCAGGAATTAAAAGATAAATTTACTACAGAAATAAGAACAATTGAAGTCAGGGATGTTGTGAAATGTACGCATACTTTAAAAAATCTCATGACTTGTTGTATTAAAGTTGAAGGATAACATTTTGAGAATCTGCTGTAATCGCCTTTATTTGTTTTCTAAAATTATTAATTTTTCTACTACTTAACTTGAACAATACTTTACATGAACAATACATAAACAATATTCAGTATATTCTAAGGACTTCCAAAAGTTAAAAAATATACAGGGTGATCTCGCAAAATCTCGCAAAAAATATTGCCCTTGTTCCGGTTGGCAAGTATCAAAATTATATTTAAGAAAATATTTAAAACTACACGATAAAGATCTATTAAAGATTAATATTGTTCTGAAGCTATTTTATCCACTTATTGTACGCAAGGGAAAAAATCTCTCTTATCCACTATCTATCCACTTATTGTACCCTAGAGGGTACCTCTAGGAAAAATCAAAACGATTGAAAATATCTATCAAAACAACACAATAAAGATAAAAGTGCAAGAAGAACTAAACGAACCTATTGAAGCTGGCAATGGGATAATACAGGAAAATTCCCTAAGTTGTCTATTGTTCTACATGATTATGGATAAAATAATAAAAAAAAGATAATAAAATGAAGTAATAAAAAATGATGAAGTAATAAAAAAAAAGAACCGGAGTGACTGACATCATTGAGAAGATAGCCAGACTAAAATGGAGATGGGCAGGACACATAGCCAGAATGACAGATGGGCGATGGACAAAGAGGTTATTGGAATGGAGGCCAAGGGAAGACAAGAGAAGCGTCGGTCGACTACCTACAAGATGGACTGTAGATTTAAGAAGACTCAATAAAAACTGGATAAGAGCGGCGCAAGATAGACGGGTTGGAAGCATGAGGAAGAGGCTTATGTTCAGCAGTGGACTCTTGAGGCTGGATGATGATGATAAATAAAAATAGTAAGAACTAAAAAAGAATACCTTCTTCTTCTTCTTCTTCTTCTTCGTCTAGCCATTCACGTCCACATCTGAACATAAGCCTCTTCAAGTCTTCCTTTCCATTGTTTTTTATTGTACGCTACTTGTAGCCAATTTTTCCCGGCAGTCCTTTTCAGATCATCTGTCCATCTCATAGGAGGTCTGCCTCTGGGTCTTTTGTGTTGGTATGGTCTCCAGGTTAAAATTGATCTGTGCCATTTGTTTAGATCGCTCCTAGCTACATGTCCAGCGTATTCCCATTTCAGCTTTAATGCTTTTTGCACCACATCGGTGACTTTGGTTTTCTGTCTTATCTATGTGTTTGTTTTCTTGTCCTTAAGTGATATACCTAGCAGTGCTCTTTCCATCGCGTGTTGAGTGACTCTAAGTATATTCATATTCTTTTTTGTGATTGTCCATGTTTGTGCCGCATAAGTTAATATCGGAATAATGCATGCATCAAAAACTTTAGATCTAAGATGTAATTGAATTTGTTGATTTCTGAGTATATAGTTCAGTTTACCGAATGCTGCCCAAGCTAACTTTCTTCTTCTTTTTATTTCTTCAGTCTGAATTTCCCTATTTAGGATTATTTTTTGTCCCAAGTATATATATTCTTCAACTTTTTCTATAACTTTATCGTTTATTATTGTCACGGTGTCTTCGGAGTGCATGACTTTTGTTTTGTTTAAATTCAATTTCAGTCCTATTTTAGAAGATTCGGTATGAAGTTCTACAAGCATGGTTTGCATTTCTTGTAGGTCAGTAGCTAACAGGATTATGTCATCTGCAAATCGTAGATTACTGAGGTAGCGGCCATTGATGTTTATTCCCTTATATTTCCAATTTAGGTTTTTAAAAACGTCCTCCAAAACTAAGGTGAACAGTTTGGGTGATAAAGTATCTCCCAGGGTTCGTGTGTTCATTTTCATATAGGTAGTATGTAGCTGTAGCTTGGCTCATAGTTTCTTTTATTAAGTTAATATATCTGCTGTCTATTCTACAATTTTGCATTGCGTTTATTACGGCCGTGTGTTCTATGGTATCGAAAGCTTTTTCGTAGTCTACAAATGCAAGGAAAACTGGAAACTTGTATTCGTTACATTTTTCTATTAATATTTTTGTGGTTAACAGGTGATCGGAAGTTGAATAGCCTTTTCTAAAACCTGCCTGTTCATATGGTTGGTATTCGTCTAATTTCCTTGTTAGTCGAGTAGTTATGACTTTGGTGAGTATTTTAAACAGGTGTGACAGTAGGCTGATGGGTCTGTAGTTTTACAATTTTTCGACTATCACCTTTCTTGTGCAATAAGATTACTTTAGAGTTGTTCCAGCTCTTAGGGACTTTGCCCTGATGTAAACAACTGTCCACAAGCTTAGTTACAATTGCAATTAGTTCCTTACCTCCTTCTAATATCATATCTGTGGTAATACTATCTTCTCCTGCAGCTTTATTTCTCTTCATGTTTTCCAATGCTGTAGTTACCTCTGAAATTGTTACTTTTGGCATTATTTCTGATCCAACATTTTTTATTAATTTCCGTGCTGATCTCATCTCATCATCTTGTTGATGTGATCTGTAAAATTCTGTGTAAAATTCTTCTATTCGTGTCAGTATGTTTTCTCTACTTGTGATTTCATTTTCGTCTTTTCCTATTAATGATATCATCTGACGTCGTCCTAGTGTCGGTCTGAGACATTTCATACTCTTATTTTTTTCAATAGTTGTTGTTATTAATTTTTCGTTTTCTTTTCTTTTTTGTTGTCTGATTCCTTTTCTAATCTGCCTATTAAGTTTTCTATATTCGTCGGTTCCCCTTTTGTTAGATTTATTTAAGATCTTCCTTCTTTCTATTTGTTGTAATATTTCTTTGTCTAATTCATTGTATGTTGTGTTCGGTTTTTTTCAGTTGCAGAAGGCTTTTATTCACTGTTTCGGTAATAAGGTTATTCAAATCATCAATATCATTGGAGTTTATCTGCTGCATGCTAACTTGATTTAATGCATGCACTATATTTTTATTAAATTCACTATTTTTGATTTCTTCAGATGTCCATTTGTATCTTTTTTCGTGTATTCTTTTTCTTTCTAGTTTTTTGTTAATTACTAGTTTTGTTCTTATTAGTCTATGATCGCTTCCTAGGTCAAACTGATTTAATACTGATACGTCTTCTACTAGGTTTCTATTCTTCGTTAAGATATAATCTATTTCATTCTTTGTCTTTTTATCGGGACTCATCCATGTCCATTTTCTGATTGGTTTTTTATTGAAAAAGGAGTTCATTGAGTACATGTTATGTTCATTCATAAAATTGAGAAGCATTTCCCCTCTATCGTTTCTTTACCCGTAGCCATAGTTACCAATTAAATGTTCATAATCTTCCTCTTTTTTGCCCAATTTAGCATTAAAATCTCCTAATAGTATTTCGTAATTTGCTTTATTTGTTTCTATAGCTGTTCTTATTTCATCATAAAATATTTCTACTTCTTCATCGTCGTGGCTTTTGGTCGGAGCGTACACTTGGATCACTTTCAGAGTGGTTCTTTTATTAATCCTGATGATGAGATATGCTACTCTGTCTGATATGGGCTTGAATTCTTCGATACACTGTGTGAGGCTTTGTTTTACCAAGAATCCCACTCCAGTGTATTCGCCACCTTTATGCATAAAATGTGTGCCATTTTTTAGTATTATATACTCATCACTTTTTCTTCTGGCCTCGCATATACCAAGGATATCCCATTTTATATCCTTTAGTTCACTTTCTATTTCTGGGAATCTATTGTCGTCCGTCAGTGTTCGAATATTGTAGGAGCATAGCCAAATTATCATCTTGTGGCAGCCGGGTCTTACCCAGGGATTCTTAGCACCCCCCCTTCCGTTAGTTGTTTGATCGCTGCCGTGATCAAGACTCTGGGAAGTGCTGGGCACTGGGGGCCTTTTCTTTTAAAAAGAATACCAAATGGAAGAAAAACAACTTAAACTTATCTGCTATGCAGACGACGCAATACTATTTAGAGTAACCGCCAGAAAATTTAACACGGTAATTTTCCCAAAAAAGAGAAAATGCATAGTTACAACAGCAAATTTACTAAGATGTAAATTGGAGGTGGTACGTCCGATAATAAAACAAGTGATGGAGTTTAAATATCTAGACATCAAATTATCTAGCTACAAAAAGTTCGAAACTGAAGTGAAAGATCAAGTGAATGGAGCAAACAGAGTCGCACGCTGCCTAAATGAAATAATATGGAGAAATAAAAATATCAGGAAATAAAAGAAATGCAGAATTTTCAAAACAGTCATCAGACCAATAATGACGTACCCGATAGAAACAAGACCTGACACACCTGACACTTCTTCCAAATACTATTGTAAATCGTTTGCCAAGAGTTGCAAATAATTATAACCATTTAAATTGTTGGGGAGAAATACTGGGCCTATTAGATTGTTATCCACAATTCCTGCCCAAACATTAACATTGAAAGTCCTTTGATAATGAGTTGTTTTTTTGGCATGAGGATTTTCAAGTCGGCCCAAATGTGTTCGTTATGATGTTCTGTTATTCCATTTCTACTGAAGGTAGCCTCGTCAATAAACAAACTATTTCTAATAAAATTAATATTTTGAGTGTTTTCCATTAACATCCAATGGCAAAATCCAATGCTTTTGGGATAATCTTCAACCAATAATTCTTGAACCGTTGTTAAGTGATAGGGTTTAAGCAGCTGATCCTTCAAACGCCTCCAAACCCTTACGTGAGGAATATTTAGTTGAGCAGCTATTACCCTTGTACTTGTTTCAGGGACTTCTTCAATGATTTCTAAAATTTCTTCATCAGTTGCATCCATTATTAGACGACCACTATTGCCAGCAACTTGCGGTTATAATGTATCCGTTTCCCGTAAACGACGATCAATGGTCAGAAATATTCGTATATCGGGTGTATTTCGATTGGGGTAATTTACTGCATAACGCCTTGCGGCTGCTGCACTATTTCCTTGACATCCACCTACGATATTCCTGATAGTTTATTGAAATCATAATTTAATCTGATACAACTTACCCAAAGTTAAATGCATATTTGCCATTTCCTGAAATGTGTAAGCCATTGTAATATCACAATTTTTAATATTAATCTTATTCAAACAATAAATGATAGCTTCAAATTATTGACTATTATTGATGGAACTGTATGTAATTATTGTATCGATAGAAACGAATTGTAATTTTATGGCCAACTAGGAAAAAACTAGTTTTCGAAAAAGTGGTAGGAGGCAAAAAAGTTTTAAAAATAATGTGTTAAACGATTGATGCCACAAAATTCATTTGATTTGAACTTACTCAAAAGTTTGGGGGGATTTAGGGCTGCACACCCCCTTAAAATTCTTCTGTGCGCTTAAATTTTGTTGTTTTTCTTGTATGAAAAATGCTTTCAGAACAAGACAGTAACGTGTCCATTTTTATTACAAAATGTCAAGTAGTTTAGGAGATAATGCAAAAAAACAATTTTTATTTTGTAACTTTAAAAGGTGTAACTTTTTTTATGTACACTTTTGTTTTAAAGTAAGTTGGAGTTCAATCTATTTTAGTCACCGGAATGCGTGATTTAATTTACGACATAACTTTTTAAAACACCTTGTATTTAAACTGTATGATTTACGCTACATATTATTTAAAATCAATTGAAGGGATCAGAGCCAAAAGGGTTCAAGTGCTAAATATAGAAACGAAAGTTATAGCGGTTTAAAGTTTTTTGATTATTGTAAAATATATGTAACAAATTTATAAAACCTTTTTTCGAAAACCAAAAAATGTTTTTAGGTTAATGTCTCATTACCTCTTAATAAAATGTTTAAAAAATCCATATTTAAAAAAATGCACTTGAACCCTTTTGCCTACAAAAAAAAAACAAAAGAAAAAAGCGTTTAAATCATGTTTATTAGTACAGAAAGGTACAGACAAAAATTAAAAATTGTAATAAAAAATACGAAAAAGGTGTTATTTTTAATCTTCATAGTCTGAATCTAAAATTATCCTATCTGGTTCATTACGAGCTGTGTCATCATTGCTTTCGTGAGTTTGTTCGCTCGAATTTGCGCGCGATTGTTTTATGATGTTTTTTTTTTTTTCATGTGGTAATTCGTTATAAAACTTATGGTGGATAGGAGGTACACAGGGTAAAAGTTATTGCAAATTTTTACATTTTGCATATTTTATTTTTATACCCGTCGTATATAATGTTTTGTATAAATCGGTAATCTTAATAGATGGTCTTCCTTGTGGAAGCTTAGAGCATTTCTGGGCCATAAAAAATGAGAAAGGGAACTTCTTGTAGTTTTAAATAAGAATGAGAAAAACTCATCATGTTTGTAACAAAACCGTACTATATCACGCCATGTAATAGAGTATTTCTCTGAATCCTTTTTTGGATCCAATATTAAACTGTTTAAATAATCAAAACTTACAAAGTCACAACTGTTCATGTTGACTACGTAGAAGTTTTTTGATGTTTTTCGAACGATATCTGACCAATGTTCAGGAATAAATACACTTACGGATTGTTTTTTTTTCTTCCCAATTTGACCAAACGATCGGTCAAATTCCATATAAGAATGTCCAGACTCAAAAAATTTATGATCGATTAATTTCATATGACTACACTGAACTAAAAACATAAAAAGCTTTGCTATGTTTTTATTCTTGTTCTGTCCAGCGCACGAATCACTGCAGCAAATGAGATGCTCGATACTGTCAGGGAGGGATTTGATAAACTGAAAACAAAAACGTGATTTAATTAACTCGCCCCTTTATTAGCATTTGGAAATAACTCACCTTAAGTAAGCAGGATCCGATTTCCTGTGAGCCTCTAGATGCTGTAGTCTCATTCCAGACAAACACATGCGATTTTCCAGAAACCAAGTCATATATGCAAAAGTTGGATGTCCATAATTGCCGTAGATAGTATACTTTATTTGTAGTTTATAATGGAGTAGGGAGTGTTTTCTGCAAATCAAAGCAAATAACCCTTACTTTTTCTGGATTTTGTATGCCATAATTAATGTCATCAATTTTTGATTGTTTGACAGCTTCAACCTTTTTTGGTGTAATGTCCTATCAACTTTACTTCGTATCTTAACTTCTGCATCGAAACTATTAATAACCATATTATTCAACTTGTCACATGTATGGCAGGTGTCTGAATGAGGCCTATAAAATTTTAAGTTGAATTCTGTGGCGAAAATATGTCGATAATATGACTCTTTTACTTTGGCCTTATTTTTTTCTGTGCACCAATCACTATAAAGGGAGTACATTTTGCTAACATTAAGATTTTCTGGAAGGCACCTGCTGCAGCGATTGTCAAGTCGAGAATAGTGACTTCGATATCGAGGAAACATTTTAATGTGGGTGACATCATCTCGCACGACATCACTAATTTTATTTATAGGTGAGAAGCGTCCGCGTTGATCCGTTTCAATAAAACCTTCATCTGTTTTCTTATTACCAACTATTAAAAATCTTCTAGTAGTAATATCTAGAGTTTTTAAGAAGAATGGTTTGCATACTCTAACACCCATCAGTTTAATTATGGTGCTAAACTGTTTATGCGATACTGCCTGGGCTATTTTTCGTTTGGGAGCAATCTTTGAAATATATGAGGCGATGAAGTTGGTTTGTAAATCATAAGACTTGAGTTGATAAAATCTTGTGAACAACATCTGTCTATCTGCTTCGTTTATTTCATGACATTTATATCTACATCTGTGTTCATAGACTTTCAATTCCTTTTGCATAACCTTTTTCCCCTTTGCAGTCTCATATTCCAAACCCTGCAGTCTCGCATTTTTCCTAATTTGTTTTTTATGGCCTTTAATATTCAACCTTTTCTTTCTCGTTCTTTTAGGAGTAACTGAAATAAAATATTGTTATTTAGATAAATAAAACTCTTTACAATATTTAAACGTAACATACCATGAGCACTGTCTGAAGTATTATTCTCTAATAATTCATTAACATGCTGGCTCTGATTAACGTTAAGGTGGGGTACACTTGGGGGTTCATAATCAGAATTCTCATCAGTTATATATGGGTCAAAGTCACTAGCATTAAAACTGCAAAAAGAAATAACAAAAAACTTAATTTTATGTCAACCATATTTTTTGAGGTTATGTTATTTAAACAAAACGAACTAATATTATTTTGTATTATAATATAAAGCACTACCTTTAGGAGTAAAGGATTTACTCATTTTCCTTTAAAAATAGTTTATAATCAGTGGAAAATTTCAAACAATGGCATAAACTAACAAAAACACAATGACACGTTGCCACTGCCAGATAAACTTCTAACAATAATTGTTTAGCACCAAACAGGTTTAAATGCGTTTGTTTACATGTTTTTTCTACCGTTTAAAAGATGGCATTAAAACATCGAAAATCAGTTGATCTTTTTTCCACAAAAGAAGTATATGTTTCAAATAGCTAAATATGCACTTAACTCATTTTTTAAGAAAACGTCACTTGAACCGTTTTGGCTCTGACCCCTTCAATTATGCCCGTAAATTAAAAAATTCTAACTTTAAAATTGTTGTGAAGTACACCGATATATCTATCGTGATATTCATACGAAATATTGTAAAAAGTTTTCATTACATATTGTTTCAATACATCAATTATAAACTAATAAAATATTATTTTAATTAGTTTCTTAACCCACAAACAGCAGGTAGGTAAATCGGTTAATAAGTAAGAAAACCGGAGTAATCGTCAATAACTTCATTAAATTAAGAACAAACCTAAAAAAGAAAACCGTCCTATCTCCACGAATCGGGCTCTGTTGAATTTAAAAAGAAATTAAGGAAATCAAATAGCTGCGAGTGAAATTAATTAAAGCAAATATTTGTTTCTGAGAACTTGAAGGTTTTAAAACAGTTAAATGAAAAATTGTAGATTGCAGTGAAATTTTTAGATCTGTGTTTTGATAACTTTGAGGTTGTTACATACAATTACTTTCACTCTACTGTTTGTTTTGTTTCAAAAAAACATCTTTAAAAATATTCTTGAATATGGAGTTTTTAAAGTAAATAAACTGTTTATTTTTTATCTTTATATAAACCGATATATCCCACATTATAGAGCAACAAGTAATATTAGACAAAAAGAGTTAATTTTCTATCATGGTTAAAATCGTTCTTAATAAACTTCTCTTGGCAAATAAGTGAAATGCAGCTGCAGCCATCTATTTGAAACCATGCTAGAGAGCAAAAACTTTTCGGTATTTAATTGTTCTTATTCCTCACTATATATTTTTTGGTTTAGGGTGTATTTGGTACGGCTTTAACCATTTTCAAACATCGTTGTTAATCATCGAGCAAAAAGACACAAGAGGGAATGTAAAGGTAGTGGGGGCAAACATATTGTTAGACAGGAAGTGCGATCTTTAGAGGCCACATTAAACAAGGAAAGAGAATCTCTCTCCTTGTTTGACATCAAATTTAGTTGGGTGATGTTATTTTTTGTCTCAAATGTCACATGAAATCTTATTTATTTTGAAGTTGTTTAACAATGGTGTCGCATTTTAGACTCTTATCATTAATAATTAATTAAAACTTTCTCGTCTAAGACATATTCTGAAAAATATTATATAGCTACTGTTGATAAGTGTCGGAAAATTTAAATTTGGCGCATTCGCATTTCCGGATATGTCCGCCATCAGAGGCCACTTTTTTGGTCTCCTTTTCATAAGGATTAGATTCCCTCTTTTGTCTTATTGCTCGATGTTGTTAATATACAGAAAGTAAAGAAAGTCTTACACCCTCTGTCAATTCGTTTATTTTAAAAGTTAACCAAAATTGGTCGAACACATTGATTTTTAAGTTTCTTTTAATAGGTTTGTTCTAGCATCAGTTTCAAATGGTTTGAAACCATCAGCGAATAGTGGACCAGTGCGAGTAGATGGGATATAGCACTGGTGACTGTATTATTTTCTCTCGCTGACCAACTGTTTGCTGACGGTTTCTGACTAGTTTGTCTGTTTGCTAGAACAAACCTATTATCTCACGCTATACCATCGAGCAATAAGACAAAAGAGGGAATCTAATCCTTATAAAAAGGAGACCAAAAAAGTGGCCTCTGATGGCGGACATATCCGGAAATGCGAATGCGCGAAATTTAAATTTTCCGACACTTATCAACAGTAGCCATATAATATTTTTCAGAATGTGTCTTAGACGAGAAAGTTTTGATTATTTTTTAATGATAAGAGTCTAAAATGCGACAAAATTGTTAAAAAACTTCAATATAAATAAGATTTCATGTGACATTTGGGACAAACAATAACATAACCCAACTAAATTTGATGTCAAACAAGGAGAGAGACTCTCTTTCCTTGTTTAATGTGGCCTCTAAAGATCGCACTTCCTGTCTAACAATATGTTTGCCCCCACTACCTTTACATTCCCTCTATTGTCTTTTTGCTCGATGCGCTATACTCGGTTCGCTAATGCCAGTCCGAACTGTCTAGTAATTTTAGTAATTATGTTTTTACGAAGTTAGTTACTTTTTGACAGACTTGAAGTGGCTGGAAATTATTATACAACCAAGTACACGTGCTCATAGCGCATTTCATTAGAGTATTTCGTCGACCTCTTTTGCAAACTTATACTATGAATTAGAAATTTATAGCATGTATATAGAATGTAAGTTTCTAGTATATATAAAAAATATGTTTTATAAAAAAAAGTTACGGTAATTTAGTTTATATCGTTAGGTTGCGCCAAATGTAGGCAACCAACTTAAACTTTTTGTTAGCATTTAGATGGAGTTTCTTGAGAATATATTTAATATTTTCCAGTTAATTTATAATTATTTTTTAAAGTGATGATAATAATGCTGAATAAGCAATATTTCAAATGATGTCTATTCACAGGACGTACTTAATATTGTGTTATAAAGTAGGTTAGATAAAAATATCATAATATTCGTATTATAATTCAAAAACATCATTCATCAAAAATATAATTAAAACAAATCATAATCTTCTATTATTCCTATTAGAAACTAGTTTTGGACGGCCCGGGATTTTACCTTTTTTATCTAACGTACTTTATTGTGAGGATTTTACAATAACACAATATTAAGTACGTTTTGTGATTAAATATCATATAAATTTTGCTTATTCAGCATTATTATCATCACTTTTAAAAAATAATAAATTAACTGGAAAATAATAAACGTTTATTAAAAATATTCTCAAGAAATTCCAGCTAAATCCTAACAAAAAGTTTAAGTTGGTTGCCTACATTTGGAGAAACTTAACGATATAAACTTAATTACTGTAACTTTTATCATAGCTTTTATTTAATTTTTGACGCCATGTCAAACTAAACTGGATGTTAACTGAAATGTTTTTGTTATTAAGAACATATTTACATAATTTTATAAATATATTTTAATGATCCACCTACGCCGAATGGGCAAATAATTAAACAAAAATGGTTGGTGTTTTGAATAAATCTTTGTGCAGTTTGATTACCTCGTAATTTAACAGCATCCTTACTCATCTAAAAATATTGAATTTAAATTTAAAATTTAAAACTTAAACTTGGGGGCTGGAAGATTAAACTAGTGCTTACAGTTTCTTCCATCCCCCAAGTTTAAGTTTTAAATTCAATGTTTGTCCCGTCATTTAGTGTTTCTGTTTCCTGTTAATGTGTGTTTAATTTGTCCCTAATCGTTCTTAATTTATAATAATTTTATATACTTTTTATATACCTTTTTACATAGTTGACTTTACAATAATTTATTAATTTTGCCAATAGACTTGATAATTACAAGTCAAAAAATTGCACAACCACACAATCGGTACAGCTACTCTTATTCATTGTCATAAAACTGTCTCCTTCATTACATAAATACTCAATAAATAACACACATTCCAAAAATATATCTCTGATATAAGTGTAAATAATTTAAATAATACAATAGTAAAGAACATCACTTTCATCTGACAAACAACCACAATATACCTATCTCTAATTCATTGGATCAAATCTGTTCTCCTCAAGAACTTCCCGTTTATTGTCAAAACAACTGCAATAGCACATTAAAGTTCTCCAATCAACAATACATGATTTTTGCAACCATGACCTATCATCCATCAATTAATAGAGTACCGGCATGTAAGTAATGTTTGTTTTGTTTTATTTATTTACTCATTTATTAATTTATTACAATATAAGATTGCTACTTTATACCAATTGTGGGCCTTACCTTGTCTGTTAATACCTTTTATATATTCAAATTATTCATTTTGAAAACCACAGACATGTAATATTGGCATAATTACTATGATTTGTATGAACTAATTTATTTCTTTATTTTATCTTTATGAGACACCACCCTAATTGGGTTTATTTTATTGCAGCATAAGTTTAACTTTGTATCTCGACCTGAAGATGCTTTGCAAATTGTAGAAAGCGAAACCGGTCGTCAGATTGTTAAATTAAATTGATTGTGAGTAAGTCTTATTATTATTTCTTTACCTATTATATTTTAAATATATAGGGAAAATGTTATGGGTTTAGTATACACTTCCACTATTTGGAATAATTCTTCTTTTCTTAAAGGAAGAAGTCTGCAATTGTAGTATATTTGAGCTATTAATACTGAGAAGTAAGAATTTTTCTGTTGTAGGTTTCCGACAATGAATCTGTCAAAATATGCCCGAACTAAGCGCATGGAGAATATCATAGTTTCGGTATTTTGATAAACCAAATGACAGCCACACTCTATTTCACTAATATTTTTTGCTTATTTATAAATTAAAATAAATAAAATAAAATTCTTCCAACTTATTCTTCCAATAATAAAAATTCAAATTCAAAATTCAATTTTTAGTTTATTATGTATTCAAATTCAATTGTCAAATATTCACAGTTATTTGTTTTCAACTTTGTTTTTTAATTCCAAGTATTTCAATTTCATAGTTTGATTTCTTCTTTTCTACAGTATTGGTAATGCTTGGTGGAACTTTTAATTGTAGTCAGCCACCCACTATCTAATAGATTATTTATTCTAGTACTCACAGTCACACTCTATGTGCACTTCAGTTGCCCCCAAACTAACACCCAAATTATTAATGACAGGTTTGAGTGTGAGATCTGAATTATGCAATCTATTTAAAGTAATCTATATAATTTCATATTTCATTAGTTGATTTTCATAGAAATATATATATTAGACATATAATTTTAAAATGTGCAGATCACATCCCCACAATTGTGACTGCCCATACAAGTTGTCACATGTCAGATGTCACTTTAACGTAATTTCCTTTAAGACCAGGAGCCATTCTCTCTCTTGCTGTCACCCACTGGATCCTTCGATGTAAATATTAGGATCGAATTGTTTTCTAATGCCCCTTTGTCTGATTTTTCTCGATCGACGATGGTAAATAAGTTAAAATGTGGAATAAAAATTATAGTTTTATTGACAGCTACTGATAATTACACTCTAGTTGTTGGTTAGGTAACGTTCTGTAATAGACTGTACTCAAATGAGCTCAAATCTCCAATTTATAATTTCACAAATAATGTATACCTCAGCACAGAGGTTAATTCTTCTATTATACCAACAAGCTTTGAACTATGAGCTTACAATCCAATTCCATCTAGGCCGTTATTGCAGCATTTAAGAAGTTCAATTAGAAAATATATTATTTGGCAATTTATTAAGTTTGCAGGTTTGCAGGTTGAATGGAGTCTAATTATTAAAATATTACTCGATATATTTCATATTGTTTCAATTAAACACGGTAAAAATATAAAAGGTTAAGAAGTTAAGAATAATGTGAGATTACAAATTAAGGAATTACAAATTAAGAGATTAATTTGTTATTGAACACCCACTATACAATTTCTTCAATTAAAATAAATTGATCTATTTGTACTTTATCTATAGATTATCTCAAACTGACTACTCTGTACAGATTAAATAAACAACATCGGAGCCATACTTCTTTGCAAACTTGTATTAAAATAAACGTCACTTCTTACTACTTAGCCTAATCCATCTTTTGTGATGAGGGTAGCTTAAGTACTAATGTTCACTAAAGACCCTGCCTGGCTTCCTTATGTTAGTGGTTCTCAAGCATAAATAATATTTGCTACAAGATATTTGAATTAAATTAAAATAAAAATTAAGAAATGCCTTTTATTTATATCATACAAGCAGTTTCTTTTTAAATCTACAGTATGTGCTACCGATACAAACCATTTGTTTATAGATTTAAATAAAATCGAATAAAATAAAACTAAAATATAAAGAAACATTTTATTGATGTATTGTTCCGTTCAAAAGTTAAGGGGGGAAAGACTTTTAAAAACCGCACTGTATATGTTGGCTGTAACAAAACGTAGAAATATCTGAAAATAAAACTAATAAATAAGTTGAAAATAAAAGAGTCATTGTATTTAATTTCGTGTGTCAGTAATCGTAATTGTACATCATTATATTTAGTTCCTTTTTCTGTCAATCGCTGTCACATTTAGTTTCTGCTTAACTATCTTCATCATTATTATCGTCACTGTAATCACTATATCTGTTATTTATATTTATAATAATTGGTTCGATATCATCCAACAAATTGTCAATTTTCCACATTTTTTTCTGTTGCCATTACATGGTTTACGTAGTTTTTCCATTTCTCTGGCGTAATGACCTGGTAAATTGCTGTAATTAAATTTTGCATTTCATCTTCTTTAAAATTCGCGTTACGTCTAGCTATATACCGTTTCACTTCAATCCAAATCATTTCGATGGGATTGAGTTCACAGTGATAGGGTGGGAGCCTCAGAATCTTCACATTGTGCTTTGTCCTGTACCTGTCATTTTTTGCTTTGAAGGCCTTGACTACATCAAGTAACTCGCATTTTAGGTAGTCTTCTTCAAAAAATAGGTCCTTTGACAGAAGCCATTCTTGAATATCTTTTTTTAGTGTTGAACTGTTGGGAATTTGTTCTGACTTTTTGCTGTGATAGGAGGCATTGTCCACCACAACAGTTTTTTCTGGCAAATTTATCATTAAGATATTTTCGTACCAATCTTTTGCATCCATTTCGTCGCGGTAGTCCTGAGTATTTTTCTTTGCCAAAAACGTGAGCTTTGCTCCATCAAAAAATCCACTGGTAGATACTGCGTGCAATAAAGCGAACCGTGCACCACGAGCTGTTGGAGATTTTAATCCTGTTGTCAGACCTTGAACAAAAGCATCGCGATGATATGTAATTGTTTTATCAACCCATTATTTTTTCACACTGTGTCTGATATTTACCCATGATTCATTTAAATACACTATGTTGTATCCTTCTGCATGGTATTTACGAATTCCGCGTAAATAACGATGACGCTACGAGATGATTTCTGGTTTTTCAATTAAAATTGAATTTCTGCCACGTTTTATAAACACAAAATCGATATCACTCCGCAAGCGATGTAGCGTGGCCCGTAAAAGTTGGGCAAAGTTTCGTCGACATTTACAACAGCTAATGTGGTGTTAATTGTTGGTGGTATGTTGTCACGAAAAAATTGATAAACTATTCTACGAATTTGGCCCCTGACACCTTCATCGTTCTTGTTGTCACGAGAATTACCAACCTTTCGCTTCTTGGGCCTGCTCTTTGGAGATTGTAATCCAGCAGGTGAAGAATATTCCTGTCGTATGCGAAACAGAGTTTTTCGCAAACACCACTCATTTCTGACACTTTCCTAATTACACTTTATACAGAATCGTTGTTACCCTGATTAAGATGATAATATATAATATTCATTAGTTTCTGCTTCTTTGAGAGTTTCAGAGCTTTTCCACGTTTCCATTGAACAATTTCCTCCATTTTGCGGTAAAAATTCGGAGCCAAATATAACAATAGCCAGCAACAGAAAATAACAATAATTGTCAACAGCAAAGCACAACAACAGCCACCAACAAATAATAACAATAACAAAACAGTAACAGTACATCCAAGATAGTACAAATAATTGTAATTCGAATATGTTTACACGTGCCGAAGAACAAATAAAAACTAATTAAGGTCCTGTTTTTATCAAGCGTTTAAACATATTCTGTACAAGAATTACTCTAATTGCTTCTTAATTACTGAAAAACTTAGAAGAAAGTATTTGAGTATTAAATAAAATAATTAAAAATTAAATATTTAATAGGTAAAGAAATAATAATAAGACTTACTCACAATCAATTTAATTTAACAATCTGACGACCGGTTTCGCTTTCTACAATTTGCAAAGCATCCTCAGGTCCAGATACAAAGTTAAACTAATGCTGCAATAAAATAAACCCAATTAGGGTGGTGTCTAATAAAGATAAAATAAATAAATAAGTTAGTTCATACATATATATATATATATATATATATATATATATATATATATATATATATATCGGTTTTAGAACGTCTTTCGACGTTGTCCGATGCCTAACTTCCACGTCCTTCTATCATCCCATTGGCCGTCTCTAAGATCTCTTGTACTCATTGCTTTAGTTACCCCTTCTTTCCATGTCTTTTTGGGTCTTCCTCGTTTTTTGCGGTTTGGTGGTACCCACTGCATAATCTTCTTAGGTAGTCTTGTGTCTTCCATTCTTTGAACATGACCATACCAAATCAACTGTTTCCTCTCAATGTCTGTTGTTAAGTAACCATCTATTCCGATTCTTCGTCTTACTTCCTCATTTCGAACTCTTTCCCTGCGGGATATACCTAACGATCTTCTAAACACATCCATTTCTACAGCTTCTAATTTTTTTCTGTTGTTCTCGGTTATTCTCCAAGTTTCTGCTCCATAAAGTAGACTGCTTTTAATTAGTGACTCATAGATGTTATATTTTCGCTTTATTCCTATTTCAGAGCTCCAAAGTATTCCATTTAGGCAGCCAATTGTTTTTCTAGCTTGTGTAACCCTTTTCTTTATTTCCTCATCGTCTTTTCCCGTTCTATCGAAGATTACTCCCAGGTACGTATATTCACTACAGGATGTGATTTCTTCATTATTCTCTAGTTCGATATTGGATAACTCAGCTCCTATAGGTAGGTATTTAGTTTTTTCTACATTTATTTCCAATCCCCACTGTTCATATTCCTCCTTTAGTTTTCTTGCCATATACTCTAAATCGTCTTTATCATTGGCTATGATGACTTGGTCATCAGCAAATTGTAAGGTATATAAACAAACATCTCCGAGGTCTATACCCATACCGTGACATTTACGTTTCCACTGGTTTAGTGCTTTTGCAATATATATCTTGAACAACGTTGATGAAATACAGCAGCCCTGGCGCAGACCCTTGTTAACGATGAACTTTTTAGATAGTGTGTTGCCAATTTTTACTTGTGATGTAGAATTTTCATATAGATTTTTTAAGGCTTTGATTAAAGTGTAGCTTAGTGTAGATTAAAATATAGTTCATACAAATTATAGTAATTATGCCAATATTACATGTCTGTGGTTTTCAAATGAATAAATTTGAATATACAAAAGGTATTAACAGACAAGGTAAGACAAAGTAAGACCCACAATTGGTATAAAGTAGTAATATTATATTGTAATAAATTAATAAATGAGCAGATAAATAAAACAAAACGAACATTACTTACATGCCGGTACTCTATTAATTGATGGATGGTAGGTCATGGTTGCAAAAATCATATATTGTTGATTGGAGAACTTTAATGTGCTATTGCAGTTGTTTTGACAATAAACGGGAAGTTCTTGAGGAGAACAGATTTGATCCAATGAATTAGAGATAGGTATATTGTGGTTGTTTGTCAGATGAAAGTGATGTTCTTTACTATTGTATTATTTAAATTATTTACACTTATATCAGAGATATATTTTTGGAATATGTGTTATTTATTAAGTATTTATGTAATGAAGGGGACAGTTGTATGACAATGAATGAGAGTAGCTGTACCGATTGTGTGGTTGTGCAATTATTTTGACTTGTAATTATCAAGTCTATTGGCAAAATTAATCAATTATTGTAGAGTCAATTATGTAAAATGTATATAAAAAGTATATAAATTGATTGTCTTAATTGTAATAATTTTATATACTTTTCTATATACATTTTACATAATTGACTCTACAATAATTGATTAATTTTGCCAATAGACTTGATCATTACAAGTCAAAATAATTGCACAACCACACAATCGGTACAGCTACTCTTATTCATTGTCATACAACTGTCCCCTTCATTACATAAATACTTAACAAATAACACATATTCCAAAAATATATCTCTGATATAAGTGTAAATAATTTAAATAATACAATAGTAAAGAACATCACTTTCATCTGACAAACAACCACAATATACCTATCTCTAATTCATTGGATCAAATCTGTTCTCCTCAAGAACTTCCCGTTTATTGTCAAAACAACTGCAATAGCACATTAAAGTTCTTCAATCAACAATATATGATTTTTGCAACCATGACCTACCATCCATCAATTAATAGAGTACCGGCATGTAAGTAATGTTCGTTTTGTTTTATTTTTCTGCTCATTTATTAATTTATTACAATATAATATTACTACTTTATACCAATTGTGGGTCTTACTTTGTCTTACCTTGTCTGTTAATACCTTTTATATATTCAAATTTATTCATTTGAAAACCACAGACATGTAATATTGGTATAATTACTATAATTTGTATGAACTAACTTATTTATTTATTTTATCTTTATTAGACACCACCCTAATTGGGTTTATTTTATTGCAGCATTAGTTTAACTTTGTATCTGGACCTGAGGATGCTTTGCAAATTGTAGAAAGCGAAACCGGTCGTCAGATTGTTAAATTAAATTGATTGTGAGTAAGTCTTATTATTATTTCTTTACCTATTTGATATGGACTCACACAAGCAACACATTCATGATTTAAATATTTAATATTAAATAAACAAATGTTTATTTAATATTCATTCTATTATACTACTGCTAATAATAAAAAATAAAAGTTAATAAGTGACTATTAGAAACAAATAATGTATAGTAATATGTAAAATGTCGGTCAGATAGCTCAGCGGGCTGTGCGGCTGCCTCTCATTCGCTTCACTGTCGAATGGTTCAGTGGATGTGGGTCGAGCCCCAGCTCGGTGTACGGAAAACAAAAAGTCTAACGCAGCAGTTTAAAATTCTAGATGAATCTGCGGCTTAGACTAGGATATGCTGGGATCTGATCGGCCTATGGTGGAGCAGTACGGCAAGAGATAAGGGCTTGCGGCTCGGTGATGCTCCTCCATAGATCCCTACCGGACGGGCGTAACGCCTAAAAAACCGGATATATATATATATATATATATATATATATATATATATATATAATATATATATATATATATATATATATATATATATATATATATATATATATATAATATGTAAAATGATTAGCAAACGATATTTGTTAATTACATAAAATTGTACGTAAGGACTTGTTGAGAACTCCTGGTTTATTCCGTTTATTTTGAAAGATAGACAATAGAGAACGCCATCGCTCACTGCATAAAATTGGCAACGTCTTGGCGAAATTCTCATAAGGTTAGCGTTGCATATCTTTCCCTGTACAGACTAGTCACTTTGAGACAGAGTATAGTGTTGTGTAAATGTATTATTTAATGTTTATGGCATTCATAAAATTGTTGGATAGCCTATAATTTTGACGAAGTAAGTCTTAAACGTTATATTAAAATTTTTTTTCAACCGTCAACTTCGAGTTTTTCTAAGATGATTAATTTTCCTTCAGTTAATAAAACGTTTTTTGGCTTATTTCAGATACCTCTGAAGATGCTCTGAGAGCAAAACCACTTGGGCAAGATTTAATAAAACACGGTGATCGATATCTGCATGTATTTGATTTAAGTTAAAAAATGACTATTAAGTTTTATTTGGATTGTTCAGAAAACACGGCAATTGTTTACCCCATGATAATAATGAAGATGAATATTTTGATATTTTTAGTTATTCTTGTGTAAATGTCGTTAAAAGGAACTTGCATTTTAATGGGGTATTAGTTGCAAAACAGTCCCTTTAAAAATAATTTACAAAATGACTTCTCTCCAACATTTTTGGGTCATAAAGTTATGACCTAGGTAACTTAACTAATAAAAACTTTACTATTTAAATTTTACAATTCAAAAATATTGTTTAGGGAAGGAAAGCTTAGCACGCGCGCTGTATATTTATAAATTTAACCAGTAACTAAAAGAGGTATATAAAAACAAACTTAAACCTATAAAGGTATAAAATTACCTTTATCTCCGAACACTGCTAACAAGAAGTTAGATCAGAGTTACAAGTTAATATATATGTACCTCTTGAGATTTCTTGTCAGTACACTGGATAAGACTTCTTCTGTGAAAGAACTGACTGATTGCACCTTTGAGACCGCAAAGGTCGTGTTTGCAGCTTTGGGCCAAGTTTACACGATGCGGCAGTGGATTTTCTAAGTTTTCAACTAAAAGCTTTGGGGGATGCTGAAGGCAATAAAATAAATAGTTGTAGCAAATATTTGTAAAAATAACAAAAATATATAGATTGGAATGAGTTCATATAACATAAAATATGTAACTAGTAATATGCAACAAATCAATAAATAATAAATTAACTTTAATTTAAACATATTCTGAACTTATTAACAAAAAGTAAGTATCATTCATTAATTTAAATATTTGGAAAATGTTTTGGTTTTTTCTCTGAAAGCTGTCTATTCTACACCGGTAAGACTCACCCAATTATGTTGATGTATATATTCTATCAACTCTTGCACAACTCCTTAGAACTTCAACAGATCTGCTATGTATCTCTTACAATAGCTTACCTTTGTTTCATTTAAGTTGGATACCAGACGTCATTTCGTGAACTATTTATACTTCTTTTTTTTTTTCTTCTTCTTGTTGGCTTTTATGCTACTGAATAATCAGCCAGTACATTTGTTTTGTTGATTTTTGGGCCACTGTCGTGAGTCTGAGAATATATCTTTTGCCCTATTATCAGTGACTATAGACATTTCATGTACATAATATCTACATTTTATTTATGTTTTCTGTTTTCTTATGATTTATATGTTAATATTGGATAGGTTATTATGAAGGTTATAACTTTATATGGTTGATCTGTAGAAATCTAACAAGAATTTTGATAAGTTTAGGGTTAATATAGCATTGTTAATATAGAATAGCAGCATTGGTATGTTAATTGGGGTTTTAATATTAATTTTGATTAGTCCCTAAAAGACATTTTATCCTTTTATTTCGTCTATTGGGCATTCCCAAAATATTGTTTTCATTTGTCCACATTCACAGTATGGGTTATCGCGAATGTTGATTTTATATAAATGTACTTCTACTTAATGGTAGTAATATACCGCCTATTGCCGCAATGTCCAAACCATGGTTTATTAGGAAACAGTTTTTGTATGTTGTTATACCACTTACCTTTATATTGAAAGGAATTTAACCAATTATTTTGATGCATAGATTATATTTTATTTTTTAATAATGCGATGATATCCAAGTTACTTAATCGAATTTTGACAGAAATATTTAATTTAGCCGCATACTTTGCCAGTTTGTCAGCTATTTCATTTCCCTCGATATCATTATGTCCAGGAATCTAACATAGTCTAATCTATTTTCCACATTTATTTATACAATATAGTTTCTTTTTAACTTCCAAAACTCTGTAGTCCTGTAATGCAGTTATCATATTGTTATTAATTTTGTCTATAACGCTTTTTGAGTCCGTAAATATTATAGCTTTATCAAAATTTTTTTCCTCGCAAATCATTAGGCCCTTTTAAATAGCCATTATTTCACCTGTATAGATATTAATAAGTGAAGGAATTGTTTCAAAAAAGGTATAATTTATACTAGGTATGTGTATTCCTATGCCCGTTTTGGCTTCCTTAAGGTTTTGATTTTTTTGTTTTTTTTTTCAAGCATCTGTAAATATTCGTATGTAATTATAGTAATACGAATTTACAAAATTATAATATTCTCAAAGGTTATGGGAACTATTTGTTTTAAAAATTTAAAAATGATTGGTACATTATAAGTGTAGATATTGTATTCGTTTGAGTAGCAGGCTGGTATGTCACTTGTGTTAAATTGATGGTAAAAATTTTGACTGCTGTTAGGGTGTCAATCAAATATGTTAGATTTTTTCCCGTCCAATATCCTTGTTAATAACCATAATATTATTTTAAGTCTGGAAGCATATTGAATAATAAGTTATTTGAAGTTGTTCAAATTTTGCTATGTATTTCGTGGCAATCAATTAAATCTATGGTATAGATCGATAGTTGCACTGTCTGCTAGAATGACATTAGTGGGAGTAGATTCCATCATCCCATGTGTTGTTTGGACAGAGAAGTTATTAATTATAGTAACACCATAATCTAGTTGTGATTGTATCAAGCCATTTTAGTGTTTTTGGGTCGGATCTCCACCCTAGTCAACAAAAAGCACGTATTATATTAATATCCTTTTTGACTTTATTAATCATCTTATCTATTTGGTTTGACCAATTTAGATTGTGTTTAAATAATATACCTAAATATATTTTTTGACAGAACATTAGGGATTATATAGTCATTCATTTTTAATTAATTATACATTAAATGTGGTAAGGGTACAACGGCTGCTCTTTAAACCTGCCAAACATATATGAATGGCTGATATTTAGATTGTTGGCAATTTTTCTAGTGCTTGTTTCCAAGTATACATCAGTTTCATGTAAATCTAAAATTTGCTTGTTCTACCATTACATTTCTTACTACCTGGAAAGGACAAGTGTTGCTTATATTTTTTTTCACATTCCAGTTTCGGATTAGCGGTTTTGAATACGTGCAAATACGGAATGATGAGGCGTCATTCGTTGCGGATATTTTTTAGCATAAAGAAGTCTAGCTTATAGCATACACAAAATGCATATTAGCCATTTCAGCGTTTGTATACTTGTTATACAATACACAGATAACGCAAAAATAACAACTTACAACTAAACTTTGACACGGTAAATGAATAAGTAAAATGAATAAGTAAACACGGTAAATGAATTCTCAAAATGACAGCAGCCTACTATTCTATAACTTTGCAATGAATAACTTTCTTTGGTATGAAATAAAGTAAGGGTTGCTAATTTCACCCCCGTATAATGTAATAGAAATATTGAAAAATACCCGTGGTTAGCCCTTTTCGACTGCTCGAAAATTACAGAATTTCTAGTTTCTAGCTTCACTAAAATTTAAAAAAAAAATCACCCTTATCATATACGAGTGATATCAGGCTTAAGGGGTGGGCTGTAAGGAAATTTTGATATAGGAAAGACTAATGTTAATTTCGTACGAGCAATTACCAATCAGCAATTTCATACGATTGATAATTTAGGTTTGAATTTCTTTCTATTCGTGTTAATCCTCTTGTAAAATTTTCGTTCTTTTATTTGTATATTATACTTCTTTACAGTATTGTGCAAATTAATGGAATCATAGGCTGTTTTAATGAAAAAACAGTTTATTTAGTAAAAAATTATATTTTGACAAAACTATAAAGGTACACTTACATCTTTCAGTAGGAAATATGTCCCCCTTTGGCAGCAATTACTGCTTTTACCCGTTTTGGCATAGATTCTATGAGTTTCTGGCAGTTGTCAGATATCCTTTCATCTCGATACCAAACCTGAATGGCCGCTTCTATAATTTTTGTTTTAGTGGTACAGTCGATTTTTCGCAGTCTAGCTTTGCAAATGGCCCATAAATTTTTAATGAAGTTGAGGTCGGGCGAATTACCGGCCAATCTAAAACATTAATCTTCTTATTTTTGAAAAATGCCATCATTTCCTTTGATTTGTGACCAGAGTCCTGTTGAAGAATCGCTCCTCCTTGGGGTTGACATTTTTGGAGTTGTTTGTCCAAATACTTTTCCAACATGGATTTGTATTTTTGGCTGTTCATCATGCCTTCAATTGGCACCAAAGGTCCAACCCCCATGTATGAAAAAACATCCCAAAAACATTTTCTTGACTGGATGTTTTACGGTTTGATCAATATGAGATGGTAAGCTTTTTATTGTCAGACTTCCTGACGAATTTCGACCGCTGTCCCTGAACTATAAAGTGGGTTTCATCTGTAAATAGGACTTTTGTCCAGTCGCCTGCAGTCCAATTAGAGTATTTTTTGGCCCACAGTAGCCTTTGTTTCTTCATTCGTTCAGTTAGAAGGTGTTTTTCTGTGGACGAATTGCCCTTCTACCATTCTCCAAAAGTCTTCTACGAACAGTTGAGTCATGAATCACTATAGCTGATGCTGCCAGATCTTGTTGAAGGTCTTGGCTTGATTTTCTTGGGTCCAATTTGCTCTCTTTAGGAGTAAAAAACTATCATCTGTTGGTGTTGTTTTTTTCTTTCTTCCTTATTTTCCTAACCTTTTCAGATCCACTGATACCGTTTCTCGTTTACGCTTTAAAATTTTGCTTACTACCCCCTGACTCACTCCACACGTTCTAGCAATCTCTCTTTGTGACATACTAGTGTGTTCACTCAACGTGACAATCTTTTCACGCTTCCTAGGCGTAATATCCATGTTGGAATAAAATAAAACCAAAAACAACACAAAATAGTACAAAACCCCCCAAAACAACACAAGCTTGGTAAGAAACGACCTAAAACACACTCAAACACACCAACACACAGTAAGGTTATGTTTTCAATGCTTGGTCAGCTGTCAACTGTGTAGGTAGTGTTGCCAACTGTGAATATTGAACAAATGAAAAAAAATTCACAGTGATTCCATTAAATCGCACAATACTGTAGTTTTTCCATTTGTCTTGTTTTTCGCCCTTGGGGTCTTATATATGCTTAATATTTTTTATTTGCGTTGCTTCTACACATTTCTCATCGTAGAATTTTGATCTTATTTTACACCTTTAACTTCCAACCACTTTAGTTGCTACTTCTTCCAATATGGTTATATACTTCCTCCAATAGCTGTTCACCCAGCAACACCTTTAATTATACCATCCATACATCCCTCTAGCTTACCATTGGTACCCAAGGTTTTTTAAAGATTCTACGTTTAACCTTTCCTCTTTAACTACCCTGACTTTCTTTGCATTGGAGATTCTAGCTCTTATTTTTGTTCGGACTGGACAGTGATTCGAGTCTATGTTTGCCCTGTATCCTGTATATACGTCTATGATGTCACTAAATATCAGTAATAGCAGAGTTTTGAATACTTACAAATTATTGTTTAATTTGTATTTTGCAGTGCCAAATAAAATAGTATATTATATTAAGGATGGCTTTTTGGTATCCATTTAAATTCGAGACCAACGAGGTATCGAATTCAAATTCGTGGAGTAATACTAGCTGTAGTCAAATATGATATATTAGCTAATTTAATTAAGTAAAATTTAATAACAATAAATAAAAAACTTAGCGAAACTGACAAGCGCATTAACTGCGTACCTCATGTCTGTGTCATTGAACCGGCAATGACTTATAAGTTATAGTAAATCTAGTAAATCTACTACAAAATTCCAAACTACTGCAGTTTTATCCGGTATCATACAAAATATGTAAAAAAATAAACTAGACCGAAGTAATAAATCACCATCTGTGTTTCAGCAAAATAATGTCAAAACAAAAAAAGTGTGGGGGAAATACAGATACACTTTCAGATTTGGTTAGTTGATGGATTAATATTTTTTCTAGACAATGTTTATTTTACATGTATTTCATCTTGTCATTATTGGATTTATTCTATTAGAATATTATTAATAATATAAATATATATATATATATATATATATATATATTTATATACATATATATATATATATATATATATATATGTCTTCATATCAAGGCGAGATCCGTTTGTATCATAAGCTATACAAAATGAGATCCGTTTTGCAAGGCGAGATCCGATTTTGGATCTCACCTTGTATTCACGTGTATATAGTGACATCTCGATGTAACAATGATGGGGGTACAAAAAAATCGATTTTTGTCTGGACCTCATTTTGCACCCCTTTTGGTGAATTTTATATTACAGTAGTTCCACTAAATCCGCTGTAGAGGCAGTGCGAGCGATCCGTTGTGTATATGCTAAATATACATTTTGTAGACAACCCGAGATCCGGTAAATTTGGCAACATCGCAAATTAATTTTACAGTCAGACCTCTCACTCCCTTCGGCTTATTTCCGGTTTGAATAATATTATTTACATTATTAAAGAGCTCTGTCCAGAAAGGCGATTGTCAAATATCTCGAGAACTAGACGTCGTATCGAAAAAACTTAAGAATTCTTTTTTAATGGTTTTTCAAAATCTATATACTTATGCAATAGCAGGGTTCTTATTCTCCCTGCAAACACGGTGGGTGTAGCAACTTTGAATTTTCAACTGGAACCTTCATTTTTATTTAAATAAACATTTTGAAATTAGATTAGAACTATTATGGATATAGATATAAAATTAGAATAATTAATTAAATTAGAAATTTAGAGTTGAAAATACACAACTTTTGTGTGAATCTATAATAGCTTCTTTAACCAGTGGGAAGAGCTTCAAAATCGTCGTTTTAATGACATTTTTAAGAGTTAGATGATTTTAAGTAATTTTTTAGATAAAATTATGTAGAACACGTTGGTAAGTACTCGAAGTCTAAAAAATTTGTTGATTGTGACATTGTTAATTTGTAGTATTATTTTTTTACAATTTTTCTTCGCATATCTTCTCCACTGTTTGTTTTACAAAAAATGTCAAAAACTTATTTTAATCGCTTTTAAAAGACCTACAAAATAAATCTAACCGCTTTCAATTTGAATGAGAGTTACAAACACAAATCTGTTTTGCATATCATTTATAATTAAGGGACCAACTATGCTGTTCACGTACTATATTAAGATTCCACGGGAATTTTTTCAATATATGTAGTTCATTTATGCTTGTTGGACACTGTACGTCAAATAGTTTACGAGCTATAGCTTTATAAACAAATTAACTTTATATTTCCTTTAAATTCGTTTACTGAAGAAAATCCAAATTTAGCTATACAGCTCGCACTCCCTCGTAAGGGAAAATTCACTCATCCCAGATACCCACGTTATCAAAAGGATTGACCTATGGGACTCTTTCTGTGTTCGATTCCTAGGTGACTTGGTACATCGGGTTTGTCCCAAAAATTTTCATACATTATTATCTAGTATTATATAAAGCTTATTTAGGACGTTGTAACGGCGTTAAAATTCAAAAGCTTGTGATATATAAAACATCTAAAATTGCAACGCTTTTTCCCTGGCAGCAAATTTCACGTTCAAGAACAAAGGATAGTAATAAAAACAATTAAATCTATGTACCTATTTCTTAATTATTATCTTGTGTTAGTTATCTTACTCTATGTTAGACTCTTTATTACTATAAAAAGAAGTAACACTCTCTATGGTTAAAATTGTTCAAGTTTATCACCTTTTTTGTAACATTTCACTTGGGCCATAATATATTTACAAGAACCAATGAATTTGATGTCGTTTCCGTTTACATGAGCATTGGATCCCCTGTACAGTCTGACAATTAGAAAAAAACCAATATAATAATTATTCGTCACAAAAAGGTAAAACTAAAAATAAATAAAAGTAAAAAATAAACTCATCTTTTACACCTATTAGGAGTATAGTATATGCATGTATGTTTCTTCAACTTCGATTCCGTGCTTGAAACTGGTACCAGCTCTACATTTTCTTTACTCCAGCCAGTTAGCAACAGATTCGGGAGTCAAAGTCTTGGTGTCACACTACATACTCATACCTTCGTTTGGATGAGTATGTACACGAATATTATATATTATACTGTCTGAAGTAGGAGAAAGTTTAAATGGACCATTACAAAGATTGTTAGTACTGGTTAAATACAAAACCAATCCTTTTAGGGTTGTAGAGGTTCTTGAACACTATTAATTTTAAAATTCTTGCATAGTCGCCAAATGATTTGCAGTTGGAGGGTTTGCCAACGACTTGGATTAAACTCATACCTTTAAGAATGTGACACTTTTGTTACTTTATAATGGTAATGGTAGATATTTAGACATCACTGTAAACTGTCCTATTATAGAACCTAACGCAGATTTATTTGATGGTATCGATAAAACTTCTACAGGTACAAGTGACATTGGATATGCTGTAAATTCATATTTGAAAATACTCTCATAATATTTATGTTACTTTTAATTGCCTTGGTTGTTAGTATTTTTTATAAAAGCTCTTGCTCAGCAAGAATAATATTTTTCTTTTCAGAGACAGTTTTATAGTGTTGGAAATGTTGAAAGTACTTCTTGTATGCTGATAAAAATTGGGAGTTCTAACAGTAAGAAGAAATTTTGCTAACCTCTTCTCCATTTTTTTTTGTATATTTAGTAAGGATATTTGAACATTTGGCGATGCAATCTTATTAGCTGAAATTACGAGAAGACGATCTACGCCATTCGTCTAGTTTGGTGCTGGTTTTAATCAATCTCACTATTACTCCTGCATCTTTTGAGTTTGTATTTGTATGTTTCAAGCTGCATCTACAAATAGTTGGTTAAAGTTTCTGTTCAAACTTTTCACAACAAAATTTTTTCTTATAAAGTCTTCATGCAATTCTGGAGCCTTATCAGCAAGTTTGTACATGTCCAACAAATGTAATGTTCCGCAAAAAGAATAGTTCATATGGTCAAATGCAAAGAAGTGGGGGTACATTTTTCTAAAACTAAAACAAAAATGTATTCTCCAGTTACCGCTTCTTTCAGCAAACGAAAATGGAAATGGACTTTACGGAAAGATACATGCCGTAATCTGATTTTTGACTCAAGTTCACTGTCATACGTGCTGCTGTTCATTAAAATAATTTAAAACTTCTAATATTAAAAATCTCAGCCTAGTGGATTTCGTGCTATTAGTAAAAAATAATGCACAATGATGCACTTTCGCAATCGAATATTCAACACAACAGCATTTCAATGTAAAATCGACCCTAACAACATCGCCATTACTAAAGTCGATTTGAGGTTGACTTCAGATTATGAATCTCGTACTTCCTCGCATCTCTGCGTTTGCCACTCAGCGTCGTGACATGCCTTTCGATTTATTTAATTTTTTCTTAAACTATTTATCCAATCGACATTCTAAATAAACCGACATGTTCTCTGATGTTTGGTCTATAACTTTTATAGAAAGCCATTTTTTGCTAGACCCAATATTTTTCGGGGTAGAGCGAGGAGAAACGATTTTAAAAATATGGGTTTTCAGACTCATTCTAAGCCATTTTGTATGAAGGCACTCCGTATACAACAATGGTTTGACGTATTTTTATAAATTAAATAAAAATATTTCTAATGTCCGGATCGATATGCAAATTTGAAGAATGAATTTTCGGATATCGTAGATCCGAAAAAGGACGAAAAACAAATTAGCACTTTTTTGTAAGGCTCCCCACCACTCCCCTCACGCTACGATTTTTGGACGACCAAGTGATTTTGCATTAGAAAGATATTAGAAACGAATAAAAATAGGTTTTGCATTTTAGCAACAAAGTGCCCACCAAAATCTATTCTAGAAGCCTTTTTCCAGTCTATTTACTCTTCAGTATGGAATTGTATTTACTCTTGTACAAAACTAATATTTTTATGTTAAAACACGATTAGAATGTTAAAATGATAGCTTTTGTTATACAGATAAACTGTTTAGTTTAAATAATTTCCCCTTTTTAATTTTGTACATAAATAATAAACAAAAAGAGCTTTGAGAATAGATTTCACAAATTCAATAAAACAGAGCATTTTAGTAATTCGGTTTATAAAGTTTATGTTGAATTATTTAATAATATACATAAAAATTATAATCATTACTTAGCTTCTGTTATCTTTGAATTTTGTTTTACTACTTCAACTGACCGCTGCCCTTGCAATATTTTTAAAATACAAAACACCATAACCGCAAATCACTTTACTGTTTGAGTAGGAAATATGCAATACAACACGAGCTCCGGTCGCTCGACTAATACTCTTTAGAGCTGGCAACAGTGTCTGATCTCGCGTTGATCTGTAAATATCTAAAATTTCGTATATAAGTCTTCCCCTTCCCTTTTCAGCTACGGATCTCATTTTGTTGTAAATTTATCAAAAAAATTTAAGTTCAAAAATCTTTTCCCCTCTAAGTGTGCCATGATTAATATGTTAATTATAAAGATAGTTATGAACAATATACTCCATTAATTAATTTCCTATTCGTGGATCTCGGGTTGTCCTCGATTTAATCGGATCTCGCCTTGATATGAAGACGTATATATATATATATATATATATATATATATATATATATATATATATATATGTTCGGTTAGATTTCCGCGGTCAGATGAAAAATCACTAGGTTCTCGGGAAGAACCGCGTTGAGAATTTAATGCTGGACGTTTCGGCTCCCATTGTGGAGCCATTATCAAGAGGGATACGGTTCGGTTCGAGTTCAGGGTCTCAATCTGCCTACACCCCTCACTCAAAACGCACCAGTATCGTATTCTGTATTATAAATACAAGAACTGTCTCTCGGCACTGAGGTCTCAATCTGCCTACTCCTCAGTGTCGAGTGACTGAGCGCCTACAATATTTCACAAACTATTGATACAGGACGAAAAAAATCACAAAATTATTTTTTTATCTCAAAACCAGCCAACAAATTTTATACACAGGGTATTTTCGTTATAGTTGTTTGTAAGATTTTAAAAAGTTTAAATATTTCAAAACGGTTAGTTTTTTTTAATAAAAATATAAAGTGATTCATAAGTCATTTAAGCTAGGCGTAAATATATGACAGAGCTCAAGATTCTGCTACTTTAAACATTATACTGGTGAACTGATGAATATGTCACTATGATCAAAATTCGGGAAGTCTCAATTCCAGTTTATTCTGGGTTTATTCTATTTCATCAACTACGTGTTTATCATAAAAAGTTGTATGTTTTCTATGATTGAAAGAAGCTGTTGTACTTTAAGTATATGTTGATCAAATTTGATATTTTTGGAACGGAGCCAATTTTGAATATTGCTTTTTTTTAGGATGCACTTGTTCGTATTTTCTCTATTTTAAGAGAATGTTTGAAGATGATTATAGACAAGATGAAGGTAATGGTGTTAAGTAGAACACGAAATATGCAATTAAATATAAGAGTAAACAATAAGTACATCCAAAAGGCCCCCAAGTTCAGATATCTCGGTAGTTGGATAACTAAAGATCTAGATTCTAGATCCAGACATAGAGATACGTAGCAGGATTGAGCAAGCCAGAACAGCATTTACTAATATCAGAACCCTGCTAAGCAATAGCAGCCTTAACTTAACGCTTCGATATCGCTTTGTAAAATGTTACATTTACTTCATACTGCTATATATGGTGTAGAAACCTGGATCATAAAGTCCAATGTGATAAACCGATTGGAGGCTTTTAAAATGTGGGTATTTAGAAGACTACTTATATCCTGGACAGATCACACAACAAATATCGAAGTATGAAATCGAATTGGCAGAGAACGAGAATTGCTGTCAATAATAAAAAGAAGAAAAACTACTTATCTGGGTCATATATTTCAAAATTCCAAGTATCAGTTCTTAAAACTTATTATGGAAGGAAAGATTGAAGATAAACGGGGCATCGAAAGAAAGAAATACTGAGGGCTTAAAAACATAAGGAATTGGACAAACCTCGATGCCCATGCACTCTTTGGAACTACTCAAGATCGAGAGGAGTATGCCGTAATTGTCGCCAACATCCACTTATTGGATAGGGCACCATAAGGAGAAGAATAAGAGAATGGTACGGTAAGTTTTCAAAAACAATAATAGTTTTTACTTCTAATATTGGTAAGATATTGGAAGTTTTGGTTTGGAAGATATTGGCCCTGAATCTGATCATCTCGTTAAGGTAATCACCAAACTTATTCAACTCAAATGCTAGGAGGCATTTAGAACAAAACCATGCTCGCTGCAAACTTGACAAATAATAAAGTGTTTTACATTTTCTTAAAAATTCAAAGTATATGTAAGTTTTGAGATTGGGAATGCGTAGAATATAACAAATAACCTGAAGGATTTTTTAATACCGTTGTCGATCCATCCAAAAAAGTTTTATTAGATAATTTGACTGTAGTGTTTACCCATATTTTAGATTTTGTATGCCCAGCGTTCAACTATATCTCATCCAAATAATAAATTTTGCGCTTCTCTTAAAAAATTAGTTTTCTTTAGTATTCTACAAAATATGATTTTTGTCAAATTTGGCAAATCAGGATCATCGTTCACCTCCTTTAAAACCGTATTCACGGTGGGTATGTCGTTTCTCATGGAAAAATTTCCCAATATAATACACTTCGATCACAAACATTTTTTCTAATGGTTCGATCACAAACGATCACCACTTTTTCTATAATATCTCCAACCAATAACCTGGGACTTTCTATTGTTTAATATTTAAATACATTTAAAATTATTTCGTTCACTATCGTTCACGATAAGAAGACTTCTTGTAGTTCGTTTTCGAAAAGGACTCCATATATTGTCAACTAATTAATTAGCAGAATCAGTGGACGACATTTTTCGATATTTTCAATAACATTAATCACGTATACAGTTTAAAGACGTTATACAGATCAAAATAAATACTTAAGTTTTAAAATTGTTCATAATTAACAGCATAAACATAAATTGTCCTTTAACCATTAAAACGACAAAACATCGTGATTACTAAAAATCGATTCAAAATACAAAAACACTTTAATACCAAAATAGTAAATCTGATCCAGACCTGTATTAGTTGCCGATGACGTCGACTAGCAATTTTTCTAGTTAATAAGAAATGGTTATTGCATTTAGTTTTTGAATATTTTTTAACTTATTTTTTCCCAACAGTTGTGTTTAATATTATTTTAATCTGTAGCATCATATATTGTTCTGTTACTTTCAAACAATTCAATTAAAAATTTGTCTTTGTGTCTATTATGAATTAATTGACGCATTGTGTCAAGTTAGAACGCGTACCAGCAGTACCTTGCAATGCTTCAAAAAAACTAAAGACATCCAATATTTGAAGCCACGTGCAATAGTGTCACACTGCGTTTGGCTTACAATAGAGAACCGCATCCATTACTTACTGCATTAAGTATGCATACGCGACGTATAACGTAATTGGAGTACGGCGTACGGCGTTTATTGGAGACCACCGCCTGTGAAGTTGCGTACGGCAGTTGGACGCTTCGTTCAGCGTGCAATAAGAGACCGCATCTATTATTTATTGTACTAGTATTAAGCATATAGACGCGACATAGAGCATGACGCAATACGCGGCGTACGGCGGCGTTTATTAGAGACCACCGTCTAAAGGTTGATGCTACCAATCTGTTAGATTATAAATACATACCGTATTGGGTATTGCGATCCTAATCACTCATTTAATCATGTTAACTGCTGAACATATGTCTAACTTGTCAATTATTATACGGTATGGGGTAAATGAAAAAAATAAATTGTAAAATGTTATTTCGTAAACCGGTACCTTTAAGAAAAAATCCTAAAATTAGTCTATTCGTAAGGATATCTTTTTATTTTTGACGTAACAAAACGAATAAAATTGTATTATTACAATAAATATTTATTATTTATTATTCATTAAATACAACTAAACCTAAATTGAGTTCTCAAATTATTTACCTTTAGATAAAATACAATGAGAAAAAATAACCGCGAACTCTTCTCGAAAGTTCTCTATAACTTCCGGAGTTATTTGTGCAACCTTAATACGTATCCTTTCTGTGAGATCATTGATATTATGTGGTTGTCTATTTTGGTACAGTTTACTTTTCCTAGTATTGCTATAAAAATAAAGCAAGAGGAGTAAAATCAAGTGACCTAGGCGGTCATTCTATTGTTCCTCTTTGACCTAGCACCTATTTGGAAAGACGTTGTTGAAGTAGTTGCGCACCAAGACACCATAGTGTAGAAGTACACCATCTGGCTGCAGAAATAAATCGGTTCTGTTTATAAACAACCAACTTAATTTGTAGAGCAAGAAGTTATTAACAAATTATAAATATCGAGAACCTGTTGAGGTTTCTTCGAAAAAGTATGGTCCAATAATCCTATTTTGTATTATTTCTGTCCAAACATTAACTTTTACTGGTTATTGAGTACGGTACTCTTGCATCCAGTGTCATTTTTCCGTAGCCCAGTACCGATAAATTTGACGATTGGCTTGACCGTTTAGTGAAAGTGTAACTTTATCAGATAACAGTTAAAAACATCGGATCTCTGTTATTTTGTTCCACTGTTATTTTAAAAAATTCAATTCATCTATCAAAATCATCTTTTATAAGCTCTTGTACTAATTGTTGAAAAAAATTACATGCTCAAAAAGCACTGCAATAGTTTTGAGAAGATCAAGAACTACCCGAGATCCTAAAGGTAAATCGTGAACTTGGGGATTTCCTTTAGAGCCACAATCATTGTCAAAAGCTTTACAATATCCTGCAGAACTGCATAGCATCCTGTTTTTATAGCCAATGCGTAATGGTTTTCCCTTTATATTTTTTACCCAAATGTTGACCATCAAAGTTTAACATGGCTTCGTCGATTGACAGGTTTTCATTTAAAACGCCCACAGGTAAAATCTTTAATACAAAAGTGAGATTAGTTGCCGCAATTTAGTCATAAGTATCCAGATTATCGTTATCTACTAAGTGAGTACTTTTTATTTTCCTGGATTCAGTATTTTGGCGTAATTTTTGCGACCACAGTACTAAAAAATCTTTAAGGAATCTACGTTCCTGTAGTTGGCTGTATACCATGTATTAAAAATTTAATTAAAAATCCTTTGTAAAAGGTATATTTTAGTCTAAAATATACCTTTTACAAAGGATTTTTAATTAAATTTTTAAAAAATCTTTATTAAGACTCCAATAATTACATTTGCTTGGTAGTTTATGATAGCCTGTTAGAAGTAAAATTGTCACAAAAAGTTTGAAATCAGCTTTTGAAACAAGGAATTCGAATCTAATTTATTGTGGTAAATAAAAATTTTTTGAATGCATCAAATAGTCGAAAATTTTGTCATCGATCAACTTTTCAAACACTTTAACTGAAGAACAGTTTCTCAAATCATTTTTAGAATTTTCTAACGGTTAGCCCAATTGGAAGTTGCTGACTTACTAGTGTCAACAATATTTTTAGTCCATTTTTGACTTATTTTTTTGGTTCGTTTTGATTGTAAGTTGTTTAATCTTTTAAACAGTGACAAGCTGTCTTCGTCCTCACTTTCTTTTTCATTACTGCGGTTTATATGCTGCAACTCGATTTCACCGATCACGACTATAGAAAATATATATTTGACAACTTCTAAATTATTTTTGTCCAATTCCTCTTCATCGGTCTGTGGGTCAGCATCGGGTGGTATAATAACAGTGTCTAATTCATGTTCAATAGTTGCTGTAGCATCATCTTGTAAAGCAACATCTAAACGACGATACTTTCTTCCATAAAAACTTGTTGGAAATATAGGTACTAAATGTTTTGGTTTCATAACAAACTGAAATAAAAATAGGTATTGCAAAAATAACCACATTTATTTTATATAGAGGGCTTCCGCCTATTGTCCCCAAACAAGGACACCCAACTTACCTAACTTATGTAATCTACAATTTTAGCAAACTGGTCAAAATTTGTTGAAAACAATATAACTTACACTCACAACGACACTTTTTGGTGTAGTTGTAATTGTAGTTGGTGGTTGCTAACAAATGAAATTTTAATTTTACCCGTTTTGTAGTAACACCATGTACCGCTCTTTCATACAAACGTGTGGCCTTGCCAAAAATTGTACCTGTTGTTGCTTTGGTCGAACTGATAAATATCGGCGATATAATTTAAGAAGAAAACAATGTAAACTAACACTTTGTCGTAGTGAACTCTCGATATTTCTCAATAGAAGGCACTGCAGTGAAATTTTGTTTGCTGGGCCCAAATGAATCCAGCAATCGGGATATAAAGGGTTACGTACATGGTATTAATAAATCTGTTGAAATTTCATCAATAATATTTATGACAATATGCAAATCAATCACTGTATATATTGATATGGCTAAATATTTATTTAAAAGACGTTTTAAACAATCCTACTAAACCATATTTCCATTTACAAATTTTAGCAATGACGTTATCACGCTCACATAGATGACGTCAAAAATAAAAAGATATCCTTTTAACTAGCCCGTATAAAAATAAAAATCGACTGGTTTCAGGATTTTTTTAAACGCCCGCTTACGAAACAACAAATTTATTCCTTTCATTTGTACCACACTGTATGTTTTGGCTTTTTGTAACCAGTTTTCTATTTGTTTTATTTTATCGGAACATACTGTAATATACTTCGACCAATTCTAAGAAATATGTTATTAACGAAGTAAGAAATGTCATATGGGACGCTTATTCCGCATAAACCCAAACAAAATGGTATGGCTAGTACAACGGCACGTGTATTCAACTTTTTTTTTTCTTTACTACAGCAATTTGAAAACTAAAACTAGTTTTTATCATCACTACGGCTATGTAAAACTCGAAAAAATATGCAAAAGGTGTTGACGCTTCGCTTATATTATTCTGAAGTTTGGAAATTGGTGCGACAGACAATAAACAACATCCTGAAAATAAACTTTCCCAACCCGATGTACCTCATGAATATTAAATAAATAAACTGAATTTATAATCTACGAGACTAACTCGTTTTATTTTGAATTTTCAGATATGTAGGTAAATGAGAATATGTATATGAATTCGAGTTATGGGAGTAATATAGAAAAAGTTAAAATGACAAAGCCATTTCTCATGTTTTTATTGAATTACGTTTTACGCTATACAAAACATAGCGATAAACAGATAAACCGCATTGTTGTATTTCGGTCACAGATACTGTTAAATAAAATATATTTTATTACATTTTCCAACTGTTTGTTGATAATTTTTATTTTTTGCATATTGCAGAAGTGCGTCCATATTTTCACTGTTTATATTTTATCGTTTTATGTGATAATTAATTAAATTTATGTCATAAATTTATAATATAAATGTATTTAATATTAATATTACTTTAAAATTTTTAAAATCAGTTTGAGAATAAAACCGAAAAACTAACTGGGAAACTATGAGTCTAATTCAACGCAAAAAGGAAGGAAACGAAATGGAATATCACCAAAAAATCTTACATTTTTAGTTATAAGAAGGGAATCTAAAATAATATTAAAATTAAATATTGAAAAACTTGGAATAATATAGATTCTTAAAAATATTACACATTATTCAAAACGTTTTAAGCAAATATGCTTTAAGCTTTTTCATAATTTTAATTTTGCGCTTTTTGGCCCATACAAGTATATACATAGTTAACAACCTTGGTGTGTCAAAACTATACAATACAGTTAGTACATAATCAATTGTCTCCTTCTTTTCGTACACTTAGTACACATAACGTCTGTACTGCAATTATTCTAAATTGAGTCGATCTAATTATAATACAATTTAATGCCAAGATTGGAGCTGGAGTTGAGACATTGGAGCACATGGGCTTAGAGTCAGAAACGAGAGAGGAAACCTCCTAAAAAAATTAGCAGAAGACTCAGAATTAGTTGTCACCAACACATTCCTCCAATTACCACCCCGCAAGCTGTACACGTGTAAATCTCGTCAAGACAGATCCGGGACCATTATTAGGAATCAAATAAACTACATTTTAGTAAATAAAAGATTCTGAAACAGCTTTACATATGTCAAGACTTATCCTGGAGCAGACTTGGAGACTGACCACGTTCCACTGGTGGAAATATTTCAAGTTAAACTCAAAACAGTGCAGAAAAGGAAAGCACAATTATACGACCTACGTATGCTGAAAGACCTTGATACAAGAATGAGAGTCTAAGCCACGTTAAACGAGCAAGTGACTGCAATTAGAGACGAATCGAACGAAGAACAAACGATTAAACATATTACAAAAATAAGCAAAATGTAAAGGATAAACACTTAAAGACAGATAAATTAAAAAAAGAAAAAATCATGGATGACAGATGAGATCCTGAAACTAATGAACAAGCGAAGAGAAGCCAAAAATGACCCAGACAAATATACAACCATACATATATTAATAGGAACGAAAATCAGAGAAGCTAAAGAAAAAGAAGCAAGGTACGTCAAATTCAAAGTACGATAGTCACAATGTACATAGGAAAGTTAAAGAACTCACAGGGGGACTAAGACGAAGGTAGAAAGGAAATGTAACTGATTCTGATGGAAACATTATCTTGGACAAACAGAGTAAAATAAGAATGTGGAAAGAATATATAGAAAAACTATTCGAAGATCAAAGAGATATCACCTTTGAGCTAGAAGAAGAGGTAAATGATGGGCCAAGAATATTACAGCAGGAAGTTTATTCCGCAATAACACAGATCAGTAGCAATAATCGCAAAGATATTCAACAACATATACAACTCTAAAGAAATACCAACAAAATGGCTGAAATCTGAGTTTATTACACTTAAAAAAAAACAGGAGCCAAAAAATGCGAAGATTACCGTACTATAACCAACAGCATTTGTGAACCTAACCATTTCGGGTTTACAAATGCTGTTGGTACCAGAGAGGCTTTGTTCTCAGTACAAGTCTTATTTCAGAGATGCAGAGACGTCAACTGCGACGTATACGATATCTGCTTTATTACTTACTTACTGTACTTTATCGTGTCCGGATATGTCTTTCATAAAATTTTGGCCCAGCATCGGGCTACGTCGGTTTCATCTTTGTTGGCGAGCCATAAATCTTCAAGGGTACATCGATGAGGACAGTTTTTGCATGTAAGAAGATGTTCCATATTCTGTGTTTCTCCACATTCACAGTTCACATCATTTTGGTCTATTTTTCCCCATTTTGCCATGTTTGATTTTATTGTAGCAACCCCCGTTCTTATCCTATTCAAGGTTTTCCACGTTTTAAAGTCTAGGGTCTGGCCTGTCCATTGAACCTGGGGAAGTGGAAAATACTCAGGCGGTTCATCCTGCACTGTTCCAAGGAAGCTTTTCCTAAATTTTAGTCGCTTTCGTGGTGTTCGAGCTTTGTATAGGGCATGCCGATCGTCCGCGATCTGTTTAATTTTCTCTATATATTCTGCAGCGCCTCTGCGTGTTGAGGGTTCTGCAAAACCCGCTGCTCTATATAGATTTGAAAGTGTACCGCGTTACTATCCTAAATGTCTCATTTAGCGCAGTATTAACTTGTTTGCTGTGGGCAGATCTGCTCCAAACGGGGCACGCATATTCAGCAGTTAAGAAACACAGTGCCTGTGCCGTTGTTCTTAAAACGCCAGGACGTGCGCCCCAATTACTTCCCGTTAGCTTTTTTAATATGCTGTTCCTAGTTGTTACTTTGCCTCTTGTTTTTATGCAATGTTGTCTATAGGTGAGGGACCGGTCCAGAGTTACTTCAAGATATATAGGTTGGTTTGTGTGTTCTAATGCATTACCATTCCACACAATTTGGAGTTCTCGCTTGGCTTCCTTTGTGCGAAGGTGGAAAGCGCAGACTTGGGTTTTAGAGGGATTGGGTCTCAGAGAATTCTTCAGGTAGTATGCTGTCATTGTTTTTAAGGCAGTTTCGAGTTTCTCCTCCACTTCTTCAAAACTATTTCCGTGAGCACATATTGCAAGATCGTCAGCATAGAGGAAGTGCTTGGTTTCGGTCGGAGTAGGTTGGTCGTTTGTGTATATTGAAGGGCATTGGTGCTAAAACACTTCCCTGTGGGAGAGCGTTTTTTTTTAACTCTCCACCTACTTACTTTACCCTCCAGCATAACGAAAAAACGTCTATTTTACAGTAAGGAATATACGACCTTTCCCAGATGGTGGTCATTGACAGTGTCGTATAATTTGCGGAGCAATGTTTTGTGCCTTACTGTGTCATAGGCTGCTGTTATATCTACAAAAGCAGCCCCTGTTATAAGTTTTTCTTCAAAGCCCTCTTCAATGTGTTCTGTTTATACGAGGACTTGACCGGTGCAAGATTTGCCAGGTCTGAATCCTCCTTGTTGTAGGATGAGGTGCTTGTCGACATTTTTTTGTATTCTGGCGAGTATGAATCTCTCGTATAGTTTAAAAAAGTGACACAATAGCGAAATAGGTCTGTAGCTACTGGGGTCTTCTGGATCATTTCCTTGTTTTAACAAGGCTATTACTTTAGATTTCCTCCATGATTTTGGAATTTTGCACGTTTTGCAGCACGTGTTGCAAGATCCAGTTGCAAATTGCAAGATCCAGTTTTTTGCTCCTTGGCCTAAATGCTTTATTTGTTCACTGCATATATCATCCACACCTGCAGCTTTCCCGTTTTTTAACCTGTTCAGACCGTCGTGGAGTTCTTTCAGTGTAAAAGGAGTTCCTAGTTGGTTTGTCTACGAATCCAATCTTCTCCTAATGTTTGGGTCCTTATGGATTATGTATTAATGGTTGACTACGAGAAAGCGTTTGATCGAGTACAGCACTCCAAGATGATGCAAATACTAAAAGAAACAGGAATAAACAACCAAGATCTGAAAATAATTAAAAATCTTTACTGGAATCAGGCAGCAAAACTCAGAGTTAAAGGTGAACACACTGACTATTTGAAAATCATGCGTGGAGTGAGGCAAAGCTGTATTTTGTCTCCACTAATCTTTAGTCTGTACTCTAAAAGAATATTTATCGAAGCTTTGCACGAAACTGAAAAAGGTAGTCTACTAAATAGTTACCGGCTAAACAATATCAGATTTGCAGATGACACCATAGTATTTGCGGACAACTTAGAACCTACAAGTTCTTAAGAAAACAAAATCCCATATTACAGTCAACAATATGGACACAATATAAACGTTAAGAAGACAAAGCTAATGATAATTAGCAAGAAAAGGATAACACGAGGTCATGTCTACGTCAACCGATCCCTTGTAGAAAGAGTGACACACTACAACTACCTCGTCACCATAATAAATGAAGAATAGACCAACAACCAGGAGATTAGAGCACGCATGAGAAAAACTACATCCACCTTTGATCGGATGGGGCCCTTCTTCAGGAGTCACTCTCTCTTGATACAAAAGTAAGAATGCTGCGATACTACATCTTCTCTGTTCTTTTTTATGGTGTTGAATCATGGACCTTGAACGAAGATATGTGATTGACCTAGTCACAAATGAGGAGGTCCTCAGAAGAATGAATAAGAACTGAGAGGTATTGACCACCACCAAATCTCGAAAATTACAATTCTTTGGACATATGCGAAATGAATCCAAATATGCTCTCCTTCAAGCCATCCTGCAAGGAAAAACATTTAAAAAACAAGGTCCAGGAAGAAGAACATCTTGGTTAATGAACCTCAGAATCTGGTTCAATACAACATCTGTGCAGCTTTTCCGCGCTGCTGCGGATAAGATAAAGATTGCCATGATGATCGCCAATATTCGTAACGGATAAACACATCAAGTAGAGAAGAAGTGTAATACAGAAAGTTTCATAAGGAATTGAAATTGTTCTAATATATTTTATGATTGCTTTAAATGGGCACTAACATTCAATTAATTAAACCTCTTCATTATCTCTAGTATTCTTTAAAGCTATAGACGCAGTTAACAAGCTAAAGTGGCGAAATAAACAGCCATTAGACATGTTTATGGTAACCTTTAAACCAGACGAAGATATCAACAAAATATATGGGATAAATTCAGCCTTTTAAAAATTCCAAATTAATACCGCAATGCAAACGATGTCAAGCATATGATCACACATGAAAGTTATATGCTAGAGGACCAAGGTGTGTTAAGTGCACAAAAAAACATCTTACTAAAGATTGCGACAAACCTAAAAATGTTAAACCAAAATATGTTCATTATGGCAAAAACCATCCTGATAACTACAGAGGAGGTATCGTCGCAAAGGAAATGCAAAAGGTACAAAATAGAAATCTGAAAAAAATTATTTTGCCACACCCTTCAGACAGAAGGGCAACTAAAACCAAGTCAAATATTGGTGAAAGAAAACAAGCACAGATATGTACTAGTAATAAGACATACAGTGCAGTAACAAAAGGTCGGAATGAAAATTATAATGGTAAATATCAAAAAACAACAGAAATTGAAAAAAAAACAGGACGGACCCCACAAATAATATTACAGAAAATAAAAAAATTAAATGAAAGGGCCACTTCCCTGGAATATAGAACTCAAGGTGCTATTCCAAAGGTAAGAAATGCATTCCTTGACATAGAAAAAATTGATTTGTGTCTTGTCTCTGAAATGCATTTTACAAATCAGTCCTACATTAGATTTAAAGGGTAGAAGGTATACACACAGTTCAGACAATGCGGCCAAAGGAGGCAGCGCAATCATCATCATAGATAGTATTTACCATCATGAAAAGTTGGAATATAAAATGGAATATATTCAAGCTAGTACAGTAAATATAAAAACTAAAACTTTTCAAATAAATGTAAGCTTAATATACTGCCCACCTTAACATTCTATTCAAAAAGAGCAGTATAATGAATTCCTTAAAAGCTTAGAGGAAAGGTTTATTATTGAAGGTGACTTTAATGCAAATAACACTCTAGAATAATCACCACTAAGGGAAAGGAGTTTTGTTAGCTATCAAAAACATAAGTGTAAAGCACTTTCAACTGGTAGATCAACCTACTAGCCTACAGATAGAAACAAATAATCTAATAGACTTCTTTATTATTAAGAATATTTCAGCTAATTTTTTTGACATTGACGATTGTTGGGACTTAAATTCTGATCATTCGCCCATAGTACTAACCATAAGTGACAAGACTATTAAAAACAAAGTAACCCTACACTAACAAACAAATTGACGAATTGGTCATCTTTCAAACTGAACTGAGACTTGAAGACAAAATAAATCTAAGCGTACCACTTCAAACCAAAGAGCAATTAGATGATGAAGCAGAATTGTTGGTAAATAATATCCAGCAAGCAGCATGGGAAAACACTCCTACACTAAAACCTAGCTTAAAAGGAAACAGTTATCCAAAGGAAGTAAGAAAAATGATGATTCAAAAACGAAAGCTGAAAAGAATTTGGCAACAAGCAAGGTCCCTTCAAAATAAGACTAAACTAAATCGTGCAAGTCAACAACTCAAAAGGACTATCATACAATTAAAAAATGACTTAATTCTTACTTGCTACTAAAAGACTGATAATACCTAATATTTACTCTCCGTCTATTATACTAGAAAATGGAAATTGAGCCAGAAGTAGTGCACAAAAATCAAAGCTTTTTGCTGCATACCTTGAAAATACATTCAAACCAAATGAACCTCAAGAGGATGAAGAAAAATGGGAGAAACTTGTTTAATTAGAGAAAGAAATTTGGCTAACTACAGCAAAATAAGTGATGAAAGAAATATGGGAAAATATTAACCCGAAGAAAGCTCCAGGCTATGATTTAATTACGGGTGAGCTGTTGAAAAATCTTCCCTAAAGAGCTATCGTAAAATTAACTAACCTTATTATTTCTGCATTCAAATAAAACTATGTACCAATAATATGGAAGATTGCGGAAGTCATTATGATTCCTAAACCAGGAAAACTAGCACATGAGGTTTCGTCATACAGACCGATATCTCTGCCCTCCGTAATATCGAAGCTATTTGAGAAACTGCTCCTCAAGAGAATAAAACCAATTATTTAAGCAACAAATTTTAGATTTTTAGAGGTAAGCACTCAACAATCTACCAGGTGCACAGAATCACTAATATTATCGAAAGATCTTTAGAAGAAAAGAAAGTATGTTCAGCTGTCTTCCCTGATGCTATACAGGCTTCTGATAAAGTCTGGCATGAAGGTTTAATACCTAAACTAAAATATTTTTTACCAAAACAGTACTTTTACAATCGTACATAAAAAACGACATTTTAGAATTAAGCACGAAGACTGTTTTTCATACTTAAAAGAAATTAGAGCAGGTGTTCCACAAGGCAGTGTTTTGGATCCAGTCCTATACCTACTATACAAGTGTGATATACCTGTACTGAAAGACAACACAGTTGCCACCTTTGCTGATGATGCAAATATTAAAGCAGTAGGAACGACTAGTGAAGAAGCGACCAACAAGGTCCAAATAGCAGTTAATCAAATCCATAAATCGGCACAAAAATATAGAATTAGGCTGAATGAAGCTAAATCTGCCCATGTTCATATCACAAACAAAAAAATAAAACATATACCAGTTATAATCAATAATATCCAAGTACCATATGCAGATACTGCTATTTGAGTATAACATTAGATGCAAAGCTACGTTGGAAGGCTCCCGTAAAAAAAAGGGAAGAACTAAATATAAGGTACAAAAAATGTATTGGCTAGTTAAAAGAAACTCCACATTGTGGATGCATAATAAGTTATTGCTTTATAAACCAATATTAAGACCTGTATGGACTTACAGATGCCCACTATGGGGGTGTAGTAGACCAAGTAATATAACAATAATACAAAGATTCCAGAATAAAATACAGAGAAATATTGTAGATGCTCCTTGATATGTGACAAACAGTGACCATAAGAACATAGGAATGGAAACTGTGGACATAATTATCAGGAAGATGGCAGGAAGTCACGAGCAACGACTTCATAGACACAAGAATATTGAGGCAATCCAGCTCCTCGATACTACGGGGCAAACTAGAAGATTGAAGAGGACAAAGCCTTTTGAACTAGTTTAAATAATAGGTAATAGTAAAAAGCACAGCATAGTACTTGTGCGCGTGTGCATGTTATAGTAGGGCACTATCTTGTTAGTTAGGACGTATGAAGTAAGCTCTTAATTTTAAGGAACAGTAGTAATTTAGGTTAACTTAAAATTGCTCATTGGTCACTTTTGGTTAGATTGAAATTGTAATAATCATCATCGTAGTGATGATTATGGAATAAAAAACATCTCTAGTACCCAGACATGTTTAAACTTGTTTTAGTTTTCCAGTTCATTCAGTTCTCTGATATAGTCCCACAGCAGCCTAAATGTCACTTTCTGAACATCAGTGCCTTCGGTGCCGCTTGACTGTCAGAGACAATATATGAATTGTCTCTATTTCAAGTGTTCTCTTATTATTTTTAAGTATATTCTAGGCCTCATTTGTCTTGGATCCGGCTGTATACCAGATCTTAGCCTATTAATTGTGGTACTTCTTGTTTCTTCATACCTCCATACTACTTATTTCTCCATACTGCTCCTGTCTCAAATAGATACCCTGTATAAATTTTTAAAATGGTTAAAATATTATTGGATTTTTTACTAAAGCTGTCATTCTTTACATTCCTTGTGATACGTATATGCCTTTATTACGAAGTTTCAGTGATTATTCTGTTCTGTAGACTTTCAATCTTACCTCTCCTTGTATTATTAAATGCAAAAGAGGCAGGTCTAGCAGAGCCTCCATACCTATTGTTGAAGTAGTACGCATGGCACCGGTTATTCCCATACACGCAAGTCTTTGCACTTTACTAAGTTTGGCTTTTGCAGATATTTAAAGTGTCTTATTTCAGCACATCGTTGCTGCATAGGTAATTGCGGGTTTGATCACTACGGGGTATACCCAGTGCAACATGTTTGGTTTTAATCCCCATTTCTTCCCATACATGCTTTTGACATTCGTTAGATTTATTACTTCACGGCTTGATATTTTTTCTAATTTTCAGTTTCAGTTAAGTTTCGAGTCAAGTATAATACCGAGATACTTTACCTTTCAATTTACTTACCGTGTCAGTATGTATATATCTTTGTTTCTAGATGATCCATAAAAATATCTGATAGTCATGTATGTCTGAATTGTCAATATAAATGAGTCAGATAAAATTAAATTAATAGAAGAATTTTTCACTAAACTCTGTTTTTTAACCAGGAGGAGTAAACCAAAACGACAGATTCACACCCAAGAAAGTTACTAGAAACGTCACCAAATACATCTTCTTTTTTTGTTGATTATCTCGGCCTTGCGGTAATCGAGTAATCAATATCGGACAACCTTACACGTCAATTTTAACCCAACTTTGTTTATTTATGTTTGAATAATAATTTTTTTCAATTCACTTCCAATATAATTACAATTATTACAATAAAAAAAGGACGTTTTTCACATTTGGTCCCATGTATATATGTTTAAATATCGGATGATCCAGTTTTATAGATCTCTTGAGTCTATGATATTTAATTATAATTTAGAGAATATTTTGATCCGGAGAGTCAATAATATTACAGATCTAAGTATGGTTTTTTCACAGAAGTTTGTCTTTTAATTTGCAGATAGATCTTATATGAACCGAAAATTCATAAAACTAATATGCCACTTAGACCCATTTGTAGTACCATGAATTCTCCTTGTAGTGAACTATCAAAAAAAATTTATTAAATATTTTAAAACCATTTGCAAATAAAAATGACACATTTATAAAAAATACATAACATTTTTTAAATAAATTATCAAATATTGAATATAATTCAAATAATACCTTGGTAAGTTTTGACATAAATAGTTTTTATGTCAAAACTCACCTTTTATTTACGAATGTGCCATTAAATAAGACTTTAAATATAGTCAAGACAAAAATTAGTAAGTGATGATTCCTTGTCAACTAGAACAAGACTGAACATATCGGCTATAACGGAATTATTAACATTATGCACTGATAATACACATTTTCAACTAAATAATGAATTCTATAAACAAAATTTTGGTCTAGCAATGGGCTCTAGTTTATCTCCATTATTAGCCGATATATTTATGGAAGATTTTGAAACAAATATCATTTCTAAACAAAATTTAAAACCCACAGTATGGTGGAGGTATGTAGATGATGTATTCTCAATATGGCCTCATGGATCAGAGTTGTTGGATACATTCCTAAATGATATAAACGATAAAGAAGAGACAATAACATTTACCATGGAAAAGGAATATAATAACACGCTACCCTTTCCTGGATGTTTTAATCTCTAAGAACGATACTGGATATGAGACTCAGGTGTATAGAAAACCAACACACACCAATAGATATTTAAATTTCAAATCAAATCACAATCTTGGAGGAGAAACATTTGTTAACATCTGTTTTATTAAAAAGTGATTGAACTTTCAACAATCTATCGAATAGAACAGAACAACTTAGAACGAGATCCTACAGCATACACAAGGAATAATACGAGGAAAATAACAATACCGTACGTAAAAGGATTATCAGAAAAACTTAAAAGGATAGGAAATAAATTCAACATTTCAACTACATTTAAAACAACAAACACGTTGAGATCTATTTTATCAAAAACCAAACCTAACAAATATAAAATACCTTGTGAATGCGATCAGTTTTATTTAGGTGAAACATCAAGGCCATTAAATATTAGAATAAGTGAACATCAATCTTATATTAAAAATAGAGAATTTGATAGATCTCCAATATGTAAACACGAATGGGATAATGAACAATGGGTTCAATTGAATAATTCAAATGTAGTCCTAAAAGAATCGGATGGTAAAAAAAGAAAAACCAAAGAAGCAGCTCTAATTATGCTAAATGAGACCAATTGTGTCGCAAATTCCTCGGCAGAATGTAGTAGGATCTGTAAGTCAGTATCATATAGAGGATACATAATTTATGTTTTTTAAATAACAAACATATAAAATCAGAGTTTGGTGTTTATGGAAGGAAACTAAATGCACGACCAAATACTTACCATATAGATAGTAGTATGAGGTTTTTTCCTGGTTTTTCCCTCATAATTTACTATGGAACCACTAACAGGAGAATTTTACTGTCATCATGGCATGTGTTTGTCTTTTTAAAGACGAATTACATGCTATGATTTTTTCTGACGGATATTCTCAAGTTAAAGTTCATTTCATGTAATCGAATGAACTATCTTATTAGTAAAGTCGCGCCAGGAGCGCAACTCAACTATATTGGCAATATTATTTTAAAGTCATCTACTTTAAAATGCATAATGTATGTCTGAATTGTCAATATAAATGAGTCAGATAAAAATAAATTATTAGAAGAATTTTTCACTAAGTAAAAAAAACAAAATGTGTTTAATTTACTGTTTGTATTTTGAGAACGATTTCCGAAGTGGAAATTGAAACGTCAATAAATATATTTTAACCTTTAATTGTGTCTTATTCCCAGTAAAATAGTAATTAATTTAAAATGCCACAAAAAAATAGCTTCAGAACAATAATTACATACGTTTGTAATCACAAAAAAAAGGAACAATAATTTTTAAAAAATTTTAAAAATTATTGTTCTTTTTTTAAAAACAAAATGTTTTAAAAATTTTGTTTTCAATAAATTGATTGTAAAATATTGTTAATTTCAATCAAATATTTATTTCTTCTACTTAATGAAATTTAAAGCTTTTATGTTCACTTGTTTAATTAAATTAGTAATAAAACATTTATCGCAATTAAAACGTAACTTAGCCATGATTATCTATTCTATCTAAATCCGAAATTGACGAAATCGATTTACTAACGAGTAATCTGTTTAACGCGTGAACGAGCCTCATTAATTTGGAGCAGTTTGTCGTCAATGCGGCTAATTGTCGGCTACTATTGTAGGTACTATTGAAAATTTACCAAATATAGAAGAATATATAAAAGTGCTATTAGACAGGAAGACTATTTAGCGCTAGTATTGAATTATTTAAATTCTATTAAAATGGTTAAGCAACAACATAATTGGTATATGTGACACTTCCAAAGTTATATAGTTACTGTATAAAAAAAATTATACTATTTAAAATGTACGTCAATCAATGTTCTAAAAATGTGCAAATTAGAATATAAACTGCAAGGCATAAGGTAATGCTAAATATTAAATAAACAATAATTTAACAATTATACAACTTATCTACGTCAACAATTAATACAATTTTTTGATTTTGATATTCAAAGAAATAAATAATTAAATAAATTAAATTTATAAGGTTTATAGTTTATTATCCCTTGAAAAGAAGCCGAAAAATCATTTGAAAAATTACTGGGCGCTATTTTTAACTGGAATATCTGGGGGATGTCGATAGAAAGGGCATATTATCTCGTGGTTATCGAAACTTTTACTACGTCGTAACATTTCAGCAAAAAAAAAGGAACTTTTTTCGTTCATTTCAATATGGTAAAAACACTATGCATTCTGGATAAAAACGTTTGACAGATGACTTTCTTGAAAATACCTTCTCTTTAAAATAAGGTTTTCTAAATTAAAAAATGTTTATTAACAAACAAATTATTAAAAATTAAACCCGAAAGTAAGCATGTTTTTCAATTCTTTATAATTATTAAAATAAACAATAAAAACATTTAAAACACAGATCATAATGTGAGTTTTTATGTAAATACTACATTTGCAAAAGATGAGCATAATCAGTCAAGTACTTTTTAAACAATTATATTTGTTCATCCCATTAGACAACAATACATACAGAGAGATAAACCACGAGATTAGGAAAAGGATAAAAAGGCAAACGAAAAATACTTTGAACAGAAATGCAAAAAAATCCAAGACCTTCAAAATAAATATGATCTGTTTAACCTACACAAGAAAGTTAAAGAACTGGCAGGACTAAGAATACAAAATCCCACTGGTGCACTTCTGGATAGACACGGGACTACTATAACACAGACGGACGAGAAAGTACAAATATGGGCAGAATATATCGACGAACTGTTCATTGATGAAAAAGGAGATCTGGTGTACAAAGAACTTACGTCAAAAGAAATAGGTCCATACATAACAAAAGAAGAAATATTACACGCATTAAAATAATGAAGAGTGGAAAAAATCCTAAAAATTCTAGATGAGATACGCTGGATTGCCTCGACATTCACGTGACTATGCAGCCTGTGCGTGACTTGCTGCTGTTCTCTTGATTATTTCGATCACAGTTTCCATACCCAGGTTCTGGTGGAGGTTGCTGTTATGGATATACCAAGAAGCCTCAACAATGTTTCTCAGTACTTTGTTTTGAAATCTCTGGATAATATGTAGATTACTAGCTTTGGTCCAGCCCCAGAGTTGGCACCCATATACCCATACTGGCCTCAGTACTTGCTTGTAGATGGATAATTTATTATGAATTGATAACGTTGAATTTTTTCCAATCAGCCAATACAATTTCTTATATCTTATATCAAGCTCCCCTCTTTTCTTTTTGACATGGACTTTCCAGCGCAGCTTCGCGATTAGGGTGATGCCCAAGTATTTTGCCGATGTTGCATAAGGAATTCGGGTATAATTTATTCTAACTTGGAAATTTTCTATTTATTTATTTGTAAAGTTAATGTGTGCAGATTTAGTCTCATTTAATTTTATTCGCCATTTTCTGGTCCAGTTATGTATTTTATTTACTGATAGTTGCAACTTATCAGTCGCTTATTCACTAGTGTCTCCTATCGCTAGTATGGCTGTATCATCCGCGTAGGTGGCAATAGTATTTTGTTCTAGCTCTGGAATGTCACACGTATACAATAGGTATAGGACCGGACATAAGACACTCCCTTGTGGAACGCCAGCTTTGATCTCCCTTAAGTCGGTGTACACTTCTTCTTGTTTTACTCTTAAATATTTATTCGCAACGTATGATTTCAAGATTTCTGAATACTGTTTAGGCATGAACGTTCTTAGTTTATAGTTTAAACCGTCATGCCAGACTTTATCAAACGCCTTTGCTACATCCAAGAAGATTGTAGAGCAGACTTTATTTTCTTCTAATGTTTTTTCTATTATATTCGTTATTCTGTGAATTTGATCTATGGTGGAATGTTGATTTCTGAAACCAAATTAATGATTTCGTATAAGATTTTTCTTTCTATTATTGGTTTAAATCTTTTTAAAAGAAGTTTTTCAAATAGTTTTGACATCACCGGAAGGAGTGATATTGATCGATAGGATGTCACTTCATTAGGAGATTTACCTGGTTTGGCGATCATAATTACTTCGGCTACTTTCCAGAGTCTGGGAACATCTAAAAGCAGCATTTATTAGGTGTGTCAGCTTAACTACGGCTTTTCTAGGTAGATTTTTTAATAATTCTCCTATTATGAGATCATATCCTGGAGCTTTCTTAGGATTTATATTCTCTTTTATCTCTGTTGATACTTCTCTAAGTGATGTCAACGTTATTCTTTCTTCAGTTTGGAATGGTTCTTCCCATCTTAGTTCTTCACCATCATTGTCGTTGGGTTTGAACGTGCTTTCTAAATGATCTGCAAATCGTTCTGCTTTCTGTTCGTTACTTCTAACTCAGTTGCCGTTTTCCAACTTGATAGGAGGAGAATGAATAATTGGTCTCTTCATTCTTTTTGTTGCCTTTCATAAAGAATAATCTGTGTTCTGGTCAGCTGTTAAATTACTTAAAAAGAATTAATTGTTAAATTTTTTATATTTTGTATCTCCCTTTTTAGTTTTTGTGTAGCATTATTTAGACTAGTTTTGTCTCGTGGAGCTCTATATTACTGCCACGTTTTTTCTTAACTTCCTTTTTTCTACTATGAATTCTCGGATTTCTTTTGTATAGTTGTTCCCTTTTGTTCTAGAAGTTATTGTATGAGTATTTTCCCAAGCTGCCTGTTGGATATTTTTTATAAAAACGTCTAATTCGTCATCAAGTTGCCTCGTGTTTCTCAATGGCACAACAAGATTAATTTTGTGTTCAAGGTTTATTTTGAAGCTCTCCCAGTCAGTTTTTTTATTAGTCAATATTGGATTGAACTCTTTTTTAATCACTGTATCACTCATAGTTAAAATTATTGGTGAGTGATCAGAGTTCATGTCCCAGCCGTCATTGATATCCAGATAGTTAGCTGAGATATTTTTGTAAATAAAGAAATCTATCAGGTCTGGAATTTTGTTCCTATTGGTAGGCCAGTATGTTGGTCTACCGGTAGAGATTACTTCACCCTTTTGTTCTTTAACAGCTGACGATAGTTCTTTTCCTTTAGTTGTAGTTAGCCTAGAGCCCCAGTGGGTATTTTTTGCATTAAAGTCGCCACCGATGATGTATCTTTTTCCTAAAGTGTTCATAAACTCTTTATATTGCTCTCTTTTAATGGAGTGTCTAGGAAGACAATATATTGAACTTATATTTAAGGTATGTGTTTTCATCTTTACACAGACTGTTGTTGCTTGTATGTGCTCAGTTGCATATTTTAATTTCTCATGAGATCAGATAATAATACTTAAAAACAATACGTTGCTACTGTTTTAATTAAAAAACTTGATTAAAAAATTATAGTTTTAAATTAATATAAGGTTGAATGCTCGAATAAATGAACTTTGAAAAATTAAAGGCAGTTATATCGAGCACAATTTTAATAATCAAATCTTGAAGTACTTTCTCTTTCTACAGCATGATCAGAGGCATTTCGTCAAATTTGGAATATCCAGCAAGCGCAGAATGTAATAAACATGAAATTAAACATAAATTGTACATAACACTACACTAAAACAAGGACAAATAGTTTAAAATTATTTAAAAATTATTCTACGCTACATTCTTGTCGGTAACAGGAGAAAGAACAATTTCTGGACTGGACTGGACGTCGTTGGATGTCTGGAATTAAATTTTGTAAAACTGTGTAACCACAAAAGATATCACCCATTTTATCTTGACAAACTGCATCATCTAGTACTCTTTGAGCAGAAGGTAACCAAGACGGATCCTCGTCGGAAAAATCAGATCCCAAAACTGCCTTAATCTCTTGAAACTAATTTTTTGGTTCCTCATAAAAGCTTTTCTCTGAAATTGTAAAAGAAAAACGACTAAGTGGAACAATCTTATTAGCAAGGTTCTGAAACTTTTGTCTTGTGGCATGTTAAATTTAGTGTTGTGTTAAGAAATGTAATTTGTATTACACCAACAATTGTGGCTCAATCCCATTAACACAATAGCAAATCTTTATTAACCAAATAACAATCTAAATAAACATAACCTTAAAACAGTACCAACCTGCTGTTTTTAATGCAATATTTGCTTATCGCCGCCCTCTAGATTCTATCTCTGTAGGACAAACAATTGTCCACAATAATTATAGTTTTAAACTAAAAACCACGCAGCAACCAAAGACTTTGACTTAACAATAACAAGGCGCAAAAGAGACTGATAAGACATTTGTTGGGTTTTTGTTCTCATGGATTACTAAGGATATGCGACGTAAGCTTAACTGAGCCATCAGGCAAAACCCAACAAAAGCATATGTTCGGTTTAAGCTGTACGACTAGCGGTTAAATTGTTTTCAGAGTAATCTGTTGGGTATTGCTAGTAAATAATTTGCACAAACTGTAGTTGTTGAAAAATTAAATTTAGCATAAATTTGCTGACACATTGCGAATAATTTGTTGGGTTTGTCAGAAGAAAAAGAGTACAAATTTGTTACGATTGTACAATTAACTTAATTTTGAATTATTTGTCGGATGTTGGGTTCTGGCAGTAAGCCGACGATATGATAGTTTCTACCACTAGTGGTTGGATGATCTGTTGTCCTGTGTAGGTAACATAATATATTATTGTAGAAAAAATAATAAAGTATAAAAAGTACAAATGTATATAAATGTTAAAAAAATATATCTATTATCTATCTGTCTAATAAACAGATGTAGCGTAATTTTAAAAATTAATTGATTAAATTTCACTTAAAACTTACATATATATATATATATATATATATATATATATATATATATATATATATTGATATCTATTATCATATAATAAAGATATCTATATAATAAAGAAATAATTTATAAGTTATATACTAGCGAATATTATTAAAAAAAATTATATGAGGGTATTTTTAAGGATTTGGCATAAGAATAAATGTAAATTTTTTTTTTAATAATTATAAATATATTTAAGTTAGCCATGTGCATTGGCAACCAAATATACACTGTCTATGACATGACGATGCCTATTTTTGAACTAAATAAATGACAAATGTAAAATGGGGTTATTTATTAGTTTGGGATGTTTAATTTAAATATAATTATGGATGTAAAATAGGTATATGTATTAGTTTAAGATATTTAGTTTATATATAATAGTGTATTCTGATCTGAAAAGCCTAAATGTCCATTAAATTATCCATGGAAAAGCAAAGAATTTTCTCGAAAAACTTGTCAATATAATGAAGTTGGCCTATTTATGTGGTGGACTGTTCAAGAATATTCAGATATGGATGAAATAGAAACAATTCGAACATTATTTATTGCTATAGTGTATTTTTATGTATGAGAGAGTAATAAAACAATAAATAATGTATGCAAATCCCAAAACTGTTGATACGGGTGACTCAATGAAAAACAGATATTTGTCAACAAGTTTACAGAAGTATATAGGAAAACAATTTTAAATTGAGTATGACCACCAGGTATAAAGGTTGGAGCAGAATAGAATACAATAGTTGTGAGGGTTACTAATCCCTAAATAAGGTTGCCAGTGTCGGAGTGATGGAGGTTTACAGGTACTAATGAATTTGCAAGAAATGTAAGATGTTTATTTTATTGGTTATATATAACCAATAAAAGTTTAATAAGTACCTACCTATTTGCAAAATAAAGTTTAATTCTTTAGATAAAATAAAACGTTTTATTTTATCTGAAATGAGTGCATTCCACGAAGTAAGGGTTTCAACAATCAAACATTTAATTCTTTAATTCCAGGAATCTACGACAGTAATTTACTAGATAATTACCTTCTAAACTTATTCCACAGAAAATGTGATAGTGGGTTTTTCCATTTTGTAGGAAGGTCCAAGTGGCGTATTCAAAATTCTTAACAGTTCACTAAAAGTAGGTACTTCAGTTGCAAGGTGCAGTTTATTATGTATACTAGTGTTATGGAAAATTTGGAAGTGCCGTGTAAACGCCGAAAAATTGGTCCTTTAACAGTTAATGAAAAAACATTAATATTTAATTGTTTTAAATTATTTACAGACAAACGTTTATGTGAAAGTGTTGATGAGACCGTTGAGTTAGTTAGCAGTACACTTGGTGTTGGGAAATCTACGATTTACAGAGTTATTAAAGAAGAGAAATGTGGTAGTTTTCAAATGCCACGTAATGCTCCAGGGAAACCAAAATTTCAAATAGAATATCATTTTAAAGAAGGACTTCGACGGAAAGTGCATGAATTCTTCTTTAGACAAGAATTTCCAACATTGGATAAATTTCTTGTCTCAGTTCGAGATGATAAGGATTACCCAGAAATGAGTCGAAGTACGTTATGGAAACTTTTAAAAGAAATAGGCTTCCGCTGGAAAAAGAATCCCAGAAAGTCCATTTTATTAGAAAGAAGCGATATTGTCATATGGAGAAGACATTTTCTAAGAACCATAAAGGAAATGAGAAACCAAAAAAGAAAAATATTTTATCTTGATAAAACATGGATCAACGAGGCTCATACACCAAATAAATTTTGGCAGGATGAAACTGTTACAAGTCAAAGGCACGCTTTTGTAAATAACTTATCTACTGGTTTAAACCCACCATCAGACACATTGGCAATTCAGACGGTTTTGTTGTAGGTGGTTTATTAACTTTTGAATCAACTCGTACCGGTGACTACCATGAAGACATGAACGCTGATGTCTTTCAAGAATGGTTCTAACAAATGATAGATCTTTTTCCTAAGAACTGTGTAATAGTAATGGATAATGCAAGTTATCACTCCAGACTTATAGAAGGACTGCCCACAACCAAGTGGTTAAAAAAACTTGCAGAATTGGCTGAGTTCAAAAAATATTACGTACCATCCCGGATCTATAAGAAAGGAACTTTATTCGTTGTGTGCCCTTCATAAAGAAAAATTTAAAAAATACGAAATTGATGAAATTGCCAAAAATCGTGGAATGACAGTACTTAGATCCCCACCATATCATTGTGAATGAAACCCGATTGAACTGGTATGGGCACAGATAAAGAGTGAAGTTTCAAGAAAAAATGCCACTTTTAAAATTCATGATGTTAAACAGTTGTTTTTGGATGCCGTAAATAATGTAAAACCTGAAAACTGGGAAAAGGCAGTAAATCACACTATTAAAGAAGAGGAAAAAATGTGGAAGCTGGACAATATTACTGATAAAATGATCGAGCCAGTTATTATAAATCTTGGTTCTGAAAGTTCATCTTCTGAATCTGATTTGGATTTGTCACAAGTAGCTGTAAGTTTTATATTAATATTTTTATTCATCTATTTAACATACCTTAGACGGTTTTAAAAACTCTTTTTCTCTTTTGTAATTTTTAAAAATTAAATAAAAATGTGAATTTTTTAAAACCCTTTTTTGTAGGCAAGTCAGTTCTAATATAGTGTGTGATAAAATAGGTCACTTTTGTTTACATACACATAACACTTTATAACACTGAAATAATTCATTTATTTTTTACAATTATTCAAAGTAATTTTTCAATTAATCTTGAGAACGCCCATGGAGTGGTCGAAGGTACCTGTTAAAATTATGCTAATTACTCTCTCGTTCATAAAAATAAACTATAGAACAGTCTGGAACGAAAAAAGGATATAAATACGAGGTAATTTGGAGCAGGCAGGCATTAAGTTAGAAGAATTCATTAAGTCAGTCAGTCACTTACGATTAAGTCACTAAGTCAGATACAGTTGGAGAGTATGAGAGTAAATTAATTCAATATAGATAGTTCAATACAGTGATAGTTAAATATTAGTACAGTAATACAGTGACAGTATGGAGTTAATTCATTAAGAAGTTAAGCAGTCAATAGTACAAGCACAGAGTATACAGTATATTTAAAAAAATATTATATGGAGATTACAAGAATTTTAAATTATAATATCTAGATGGTGAGTGGTGGAGATTAATAAGACGAAACATATTTAAAATTGTTGGGAGCCGATAATTAAAATATTTTGGTATATTTGGAAAAAAGCAATTTCACAAATACAAGGATAACCGAGGCTGATTAAGAAGATATTTAGTGGTGATTATAACTTTAATTTTGGAAAACTTTAGGCATTCAGTGATAGAAAGGTACAAAATTTTGTTAATATAATTTAATAATTGTAAAAATTTCAAATTTTAGATAGGTTGTTTTAAATTTATATTGTTTATATTAGATATATATGTGTGTTTCATAATAGTTATAATAAAGATAATTTAAAAAAGTACTCACAAACTAATTACTCACAAACTAAAAATTACTCATAGCTCATACACAAACAAATCATCATAACAATATATATATATATATATATATATATATATATATATATATATATATATATATATATATATATAAATGTTTATACATTTATACATTTATCTTATATATATATATATATATATATATATATATATATATATATATATATATATATATATATATATAAGATAAATGTATACGTTCTGTACGGTTAGAAATACACTGGTACAGTTGGCCTTGAAGGATATTGGTCAAACACCCTGTATATATGTACAATTTTTTATTCGATAAATCTTAAAACATCTATTAGCATCGCTGATCTTATCGTATTATATTAAAACTAACAGAATATCTGTCGTCGTTCACCTATTTAGGTGAACGCTAACCTAACCTTTTTAAAGCCAAAATCTGTGTGCCGAAATCGGTTTTATGTTTATTTTTCCTATTTAGATTATGTTAAAATATCTTCTTCTTAAGGTGCCTTCTCCATTACTGAAGGTTGGCCATAACTACAGCAAATTGCTCTCTATCTTGAGCTGTTCTTAGTATCGAATGTGTGTCCATACCTGTCCAGTCTTTTACATTCTTCAACCAGGAGCATTTTCTTCTTCCTGGACCTCTTCTTCCTTCCACTTTCCCTTCCATTATAAGTCGTAGGAAGTTGTATTTTTCTCCTCTGTATGTATGTGTATGTATTTAAAGTATATACAAATATATAAATATATCTGCAAATTTTTATTAAGAATAAGTCACCATTTTTTATTGTCTTTGTTTTGAGTTCTGGATATGTTGTACTGTTGTACGCATTTATTAAAATATAGTTGACGAGGATCTGAACACAATCGTATAGATAATGAAAATAGATAGATTAAGCAAAACAAATTTTTAGCTATTAGGTTTGAGGGCGGTTCTGTTTTGGCATGTTGATATAGTTGACTGTCACATTGGTTTAGCTTAATTAACATAACTAATTGCATTCATCTTACAGTAAAACATTTAGTTCGATTGAAATTTAACTTATCCACGTTTATCCATTCCATTTAAATAGTAAATTGACGAATTGGATGTACTAACTAGTAATCTGCTTAACGCGTGAACAGGCATCAACAATTTGGAACAGTTTGTCGTCAATAGGGCTAATTGTAATTTGAAACTCTTGTAAATTTTATTTTATGATAATTTTGTAGAGGATCATACAGTGCTGTGTTAGATACATGCGACAATATAATCATTGTGTTAGTATTGCTATATAATCAATACGTTAATAAAGCCCCTTTGTGAATAAAATAGCATCGAGTTAAATTAAAAATTCAATTAGAATACTATAAATCGTTGATGAATATAAAACAAATATCACAGCGATATTTTTATTGAATATTTACTGTTGTAATAATATATTGAAGTTAAACAGAAATATTATTTACTTTGTTATCGCGTTTATTGACTACATACTATTATTAACAACTACAATGTAATATACACTTTAGTAAGTAGATACGGACAACACAAAAAATAAGTAAATTGCTGGACATCACCTTAAAATATTAAAGATAAAATCGATAGAAATCAAATAGGTTATTTGATTATTAACACTAGATATAGAAACATTATTAAATCGATAAAAACCTAGCAATAAGCAAATGCAGCATCAAGTCACAACCCCATCATTCATCATCATTGGCTTTTACAACTCTTCGTGAATTTTTGCCGCGTTTACTATTGCCTTCCATTGATTCCGATCCTGTGCTATTGTTTCCCATGGCCTTACTTCCATTTTCTCCAGGTCTTCCCTGACTGCGTCTTTCCACCTTTTTCTAGGCCTTCCTGTCGATCTTCTACCATCTGGTCTTTCCCAAAACATATTGCTAATCAGTCTGTCGTCATCACTCCGTACCACGTGGCCTGCCCATCTTAATCTATTGGCTTTTATGTATCTTACGATGTTTCCTTTCCCGAAGAGAGTCTCTATGTCATTGTTGTATCTGCTCCTCCATTCATTTGTCACGCTGTCCCTGCAAGGACCATATATAATTCGCAGGATTTTGCGTTCCCATACTAATAGCTTATTGATTTCTTTCTTTCTCAATGTCCATGTTTCACTTCCATATGTCACTGCTGGTCGTATTATGGTTTTGTACATTTGGATTTTGGCACGCCTTGAGAGAAGCTTTGACCTCATAAGATGTTGAATGGCAAAGAATGATTTATTCCCCGCCAGTATTCGTATTTCAACCTCCCGTTCTCATGTGTTTTCACTGGTAATTGTTGCTCCTAGGTATTTGAATTCTTTGACCACCTCAAAATTATGATCGTTTTTGGTAATGTTTTGTCTTATTCGCTGTCGTTCCTTTTTTGATACGACCATGTATTTAGTTTTTTCTTCGTTTATTTTCAGACCTACGCCTAGTGTTGCTTCTTCAAAGTTCGATACTATATCCTTAACTTCCAGTGTTGTCTGTGCTACTGCATCTACATCATCTGCAAATGCGAGAATAATCTTTGCTCCTCTGGCAGTTATGTCTGGTTTGACTCTGGTATAGATTTTTCGCACTGCGTATTCCAATGCTAGGTTAAATAGTAATGGGGACAGCGGGTCTCCCTGTCTGAGCCCGGTGCTTATGCCGAAAGCCTTTGAAGTTTTGCCTCCTATTCTAATTTGTGCAAAGGAATTGTTGACACACATTCGCGCAATCATAGTCAGCTTCTTTGGTACGCCTAACTCCATCATTGCACTCCACAGTTTTAAGCGATCTATGGAATCATATGCTTGTTTGAAATTTATGAAGATCTGGTGTACTTCTTTATTATATTCCCAATACTTTTCTAGCATTTGTCTGATAGTAAATATTTGGTCAATTGTTGATCTTCCAGGCCTAAAGCCGCATTAGTAATCGCCAATAATTTCATCTGTATATGGCAGTAATCGTTTTAGTACAACTGAAGCTAATATCTTATATGTAGTACCGATTAGTGAGATTTCCCTGTAGTTGCCACATGTATCCTTTCTGCCTTTTTTATGTATTGGCACGATAATACAGCCACTCCATTCCTTTGGCATTATTTCTTGTTCCCAGGCTTCTTTCATTAATTGGTGTATTTTAGTTCTAAGTTCATGCCCTCCTTTCTTAATCAGTTCTGCATCAATATTGTCTAGTCCCGGGGATTTGTCATTTTTTAGGGTTTCTATCGCCGTGGTTATTTTTTCCAGGCTTGGCGGGGGTACTTCTATCTCGGCCGTTTGGTACTCACAATTTGCTTTATTTCCATCCGCGTCTACCTGGACATTTAGAAGACTTTCAAAGTATTCAGTCCATCTTTCGATTATTTGATTTTCAGCTGTAATCATTTGCTCATTTTTATCTCTCACAAAGTTCGGTGTTCTTATATATGCACCTTTCTTATGTTGTCTTACTTCTTTGTAGAATTTTTTATTTTGCTTGCTTCTGTGTTCACGTTCTACTTTTTCAATTTGTTGTTGTAAATGTTGTCTCTTTTTTCTCCTTACTGTTCTTCTGGCTAAGGCTCTCTCTCTATTGTATTGTTTACGCTTTTTATCCGTCGGGTTTGCTAGGTAGTCTATTCTTCTTTTGTTTGCTTCTTTTAACGTATCCTCGCATTCTTCATCAAACAATTTTTTTTTGTTTTTTTGCTTTTCTCTTCCGACCTATACACTTCCTGCTGTTTCTGTAATGATCGTTTTAATGGAGTGCCATTTCTGGTCTATATTTTCTCTTTCATTTTCTTCCAACACCTGGAATCTGTTTCTCAATTCTAGTTGGTATTGTCTCTTTTCCTCTTCTTCTTCCAATTTAGACACATTCCATCTTTCGATCTTCATCTGTTTGTCTGTTGTTTGTGTTGAGATTCTAGTTCTGAGCTTGGCCTTTACTAGGAAATGGTCTGTACCACTATCTCCCCCTATCTGTACCCCATCATTGCTAAAATAAAAATAAAGTTGAAGGAATTAAAAAGAAGCAGACCTCCGAGAAAATAAACGTAAAAAATTTAAACAATGCGATAAAAGAAAAAATTACAGCAGAAAGAAATGAATATATAGAAAAAATAGAGAATTCATCTGAAAATAACATCGAAAATATATAAATAGAAAGTGGATATCTATCACAGAAGCCATAGTAACACCAATATTAAATTATCTTAAAAAAAGAAACTTAAAAAAAAAGGACTGGATGACAGAGGAAATCTTAACGCTAAGAAAATATAAGAATAACACCAAAAAATTGAAAGACGTCAAACATAAAATTAGACAGAAAAAATTCAAAATGCAAACGAAAATCTCTCTTCTTGCTTGCACTCTTCTTAACCTGTTACACTCCCTTCTTACTTTTATTCAATTTGTCCTCAGATGTTAAAGCTACTCATTCCATTAGTATGGTTTCCTTTCATTCCTTTCATTTGACCTTACACAAGCTAACTCCTGTGCCGCATTCAGATCTACAATCAACTACTTACATCCTCGCATCTTGGACCAATCAAGCCAAAAGCATATATATATAAAAAACCTCATCATTTAAACATCTCATTAGATTGATATCTTCATCTTTCCTTTTCGGCTTTTTGCTTGCTATCTCAAAACTTACATAGGGGAGTACGGGGCACAATAAAACATAAATTTGTTTTTTAATTTTTCTGTTTTTGCATGTAGGTATATCAGTTTTAAATGTGTTTTAAAAGATGCCCTTCGGTACTAGGAACAGACTTATAGTAGCAATAAAAACCTTATTATTAACTATTTTGAACAATAATCAATTCAAGTTTAAAAAAAATGTTTCATTGTATTCCACCACTGGGGCACATGGTAACATACGTAGGGGTACAATGTAACATATATAAAAACGACCAAGTTGTACAATAAACCAATGAGATTACTTTAGACGTATATTGAATAAAAATGCTATACTATAGTTTTATTTCAATAATAGTAAAATTAATATAAAATCAGAGGAAAAATAATTCAAACGTTGAACATAGTAGTTGGCCAATATTTAAATTAGTGAAGTCGATTCCGAATGAAATAAATTGTTTTTGGCGTTCGGTTGATCCGGCGAAAAACCAGGTTCTAAAAAAACATCTTAGTGATATTTTTACCGACTATTGATACATCTGGAACTGGAGGTACTACAAAGGTGTTATGCCCTTTTTTTCTGAAAAACTTTACTTCGAAATCTCCGCTCGTATTCTTTTCTTTCATAACAAGTCCAACGTAGAACTTACTATTATGGCTGTTTAATTTATATTCCACTAGTACATAATCAGTTTTAATGGGTGATCTATCGAGATCTGTGAATTTGTTTTTATTAAGAATGAAAATGTCTTCAATGGTGTCCAAGTCGTTATCAATCTCAATATAATTAACTAAATCTTCTTCTTCAGGTAAAGACTGAACCTCTTCGATTTTTTTGGATTTCTTCCTAGTGTCCTTATTAAAATGTGTTATTTTTGGTTAGACGATTTCTCTTTTTGCTATTGATACCGCCGTTTTATTGCCAATTGTAGTCATTGCTGGAGTACTGGTTGCTATCATACTTTTTCCTCTTGCTCGACTGTTCTAATTTGTTTCCTACTCCCTGCCTTTCTCTAAATCTGGAAAATCTCTAAAAAGGAAATCCTCTACAATCGTCAGGTCCCCATAAGGAATTTTTTACATTACTGATGTTAGTAGAAGTACTGGGGTCTTAAAAATTGTTATTGAAACTTGAAGAGTTGGCACCTGCATCGATTTTCATTGTTGAGTTGTTGATTTTTTTAGCAGGAGCATCACCTAACGGTGGATCCTTTTTTACCTGATAAGTAGCTGACAAGTCCGCCATTGTTCGATCGGTAACGTAATTACATCAATAATCGGCATCGGTGAAAACATCTCTGTCATATGGGTAAATCCTTGTTTTCTTAAAAACAGCAGCGATATTTGATGGAGTCATTCCTCACTCGTGATCAATCTTTACAAACCAGCAACATTGTAAATATTTGCTGTTTATTCTTAATGCTGCATCATCCAAGTATCTATTGCAGCGTTGTAATACGTTTTAAATTGCTCAAACATTCCAATGTCTAACGGTGGCAATTTATTAGTGGAATGTGGTAGAAAAGTTAACATAGTCACTCCATTTTCTTTGCACAAATTAAGTGCCTCCAATGATAAGTGGCTTTCGTGATTGTTGCATAATATCAGAGTGGGCGATTGCATGCTGCTTTTTGATTGGTGAATGAAATGTTTAATAACTTTTACAAATAATACAGAAGTCATCTAACCTGATGGATTTGCCAAGCCAAAAGTACCAGTGGGGGCTTCCGGCACCATGTGAAACTTAAAGTGTACACGTGGAAATACAGTTGCCGCTGGCTGAAAAGAAGTTGTCACATTAGTACCCTTCTCAGCACTAGTGCACTTACTGCTTAGCTTCTTTTTTGGCAATTATTTTTTGTTTCTGAACTGTGCATGTGCCTGTTTTGTCCAGATTAAATACTTGTGTTCCATCTGCAAAATAAGGATTTTTGTACACTACTTAAATATTGTCAAAAAACACTTCTACATTGGCACTTGTGAAAGAAGTTACTCGGGATAAACTATATCCCTCAGGCGTTCTTTGACTGAGCGATGGATTTCTTTTCAAAAACCCATAGACCCAATCTTGTCCTGCCGATTTGATAGCGTCCCATGAAATTGGATATTTTATTTTATTTATTACTGCCAGGTCATGGGCAACTTTTTTGCATTCCGCCACTGGAAGACCATAAAACATTTGGAACACATTAGCAAATACTCTCTCAGTTTATTTTCTTGTCCTACATTAAACACTTGTCGGACATTGTAATGGGGAACATACTTTAAATTTGTATCACCCTCATTGTCTTTTTTCTTTTTTACGTACCTAGATAATGTTACGTAGTTTACATTTTTTAATTCTGCTGTACGAATTATGGAGTGGCCTTGACAAGCGAGCTCCACTGCATATTTAATGTCAGTCTCGAAAAACAAATCTTTATTGGTTTTTCTCTGACGATTTTAAACCATACTGGAACAAAAATAAAAATATTATTTTGATTAAATATTAATGGGGCACCTTAAAACGTTTCAAAACGCCCCGTCAAGTTATTTTTCATTATGCCCCAAACGTCCATATTTTCTATTTTATGCTAAATTCACAAAAAATATAACAATTATAGAAAAGCAAATGCATAAAAGCAATTTAGTAAATATAAACGTCTCGAATAATGCCATTGAACTAGATAAAATATTGCAGATTTTACCTTAAAATCAAACGACGTCCAGATATGACGAAACAAAAATGACTAGTTCTGGTGTCGACCGAAGCGCCACTGACAGTAACAGGTTCTGTTGAGCTAAGCAATTCTTCTTCCAAAACAGTCCAGCTTACGATACTGAAGTGACGTTGAAACCAATGAGATGTGCAAAAAGGATTCACTATTACCTCTCATTAATGTAGGTGCCTTACCGTTATTTAGCACGGTAAGCCTTAGCATGGATCTATTCTGATAGATATTTACTTCTCCCATCTTTCACTTTTAGGTTCCATGGATGATCCTTCGTGTTCAAATCACCGGCTATGACGACCGATAATCGAATCAATATAGTTTGGGCATCGTAAGCTGTCGGCTTTGTGCCCGGATTCCTTACAAGTGAGGTAAAAAGTCTCTTGGCGACTGTATTCTCGTGTCTGGTGCCCCCTTTTCCACATCTCTAGCAGGAATTTGCCCTGTTTTCTCCCTTGCAGTCGACTTTACTATGCCCGAATTGCAGTTATCTAAAGCACCGCTGGACATGCAGTCTCTCTCGTATCTTGCACGAGTTTCAGCCGATGGGTATAGCCATCCAGTGCCTTTTTGGCTTCCATCCGCATCGGTCCGACCGTGACGTTTGTATTCCTCTCTCTATGTTCCCTTATAGAGACAAATTTAACGTTATTAGACCTCTGCTGCTGGCGTATCTCCGGAGCTACCTCAGAATTTTTTCCTTTGTGACATCTCCATTTATGTCATTTATGTCCACCTGGTCCTGATAGCCCCAGGCGTCCTCTCCCATGTTTTCCTTATACACGACCAGGCTAGTATTCTTCAGGCGCTCGGCCTGTTCTTTTCCTGCCACTTCGAGGATGAGGTATTCGCCCCTGGTCTTCTTAGCGCGTTTGACACTAATTTCCTCCTTCCCTGTGTCTACGCTACCCTTGATTTGTTTAAACAACTTGGTGTTAGACTTTTCGCCTCCCTTCACGATTACCTTCTGCCTCCCTGTCCCTATTTCTTCGCGTTTGTACTCCTCCAGCACGAGGAGTTAACTTCAAGGAGCTTTTTGAGGTTTCCTATATAGCCTCCTACTCTTAGGGATGCCTTTTTAATCAATATAATTTCTATCCTCAATTTAGACAGAATTGCCAGTAGTCTCTTGTCCTTGTCCATTTCCGTCTCCCCTTTTTCCACACGGACCATGAAATTGGTCTGACGGCTTCCCCGGTTCTCCTTCTACTGGCCCTTCCTTATAATTGTGGTCATAATATTGAACTGGAGGTACTCCACATGTCTTGGACTATATGTACCTCTTTTACACACTTCCAGTTCCGGTTTCTTCTGTATCCGGTCGTGGAACTTTTCCGCCTCGCCGAAAATTCCAGCTCCATGACCACTACCAAGTCGTCTGTAGCTTTATTTCCTCTTCTCCATTTGGTAAGCATATGGTGATTTTCTTCTCATAGAAAGTGTTACAGAATGTAACATAGCATAATATATATCACGACATTCACGTGATATAATATATCACGATATTTCCACAGCTTCTGCAAGTGGATGCAATCCGCATCTCAACCTCCATTTTCTCCTGCCTCTAATTGTTTTCTTCCAGGTTTTTTACCTAATAAAATCTTCGATTTTTTTCCATGTTATTATTATTATTATTATTATTATTATTATTATTTTTGTTGTCCGCGTTTTCTTTTCCTTGAAAGATGATATTTTAACGCTCTGATTGGCCATCAAACTATTGTGATTCATTGTTTCTGTGCCTATATCATATAAGCTGTATATGGTATATATACTTATATTTATTTTATTATTATTATTATTTACTTATTTTATTTTTTATTTATTTTATTATTTACTTATAAGTAAACTTTTTTTGTTACATGTTACGTCTTTTATAAGAATACTATATAAAGGTACAATTTTTTTATAGTCGATTCACTTAGCTTGGGCATCTTGTGACAGAGTTATTGTCACAATAAAATTCAATATTATTATATCACAGTACATGATGATTAACAAGCTAACCTTAGTTTATTTTTGTTGATTAAATGTAATATTTCAACTAAATGCGATTACCTTAATTTATTACCACTCTGCTGTGTCAGCGCATATATAAATGAAATTTGCTAACATGATGCATTTTGTAAATACATAAATTTCAGCCTTCTGATTCAGATGAAGTTGACTTGTATTTTAAACTAAAATATTTTCTATTGCTATTTGTTTACACAAATATTTACCTTTAATTATTGTTTCAGATACTGTGTAGAATTCGAAGTTCTCAAAGCTTCAAAGGCATGCCGGAAAGAAGATACTTATAAAGTACTTAGAGAAGGTAAATATTCCCCTTTTGATGTAATGTTTTTACTAAATTTTAAGTATGTCCTCAATGAGATAGCGGGTTTATTATTTATTAGTTTGCGAATATTTTAAAAATTGATGAAATAAAGAATGAATATGTGTTTATATTTGTGTGTCAAAGTGTGTTCATTCTGTGCTTATTATGAATCTTTCGAAGAATGGAAAGTTCATACAAACATAAAAGTCAAGCCTCGTATAATAACTTGTCTAGCTAGTAATTTCAAGAAAAATACAGAATACTTTATGGTATGAATGCAACAAAAGTACATTTGTCTGCTTAATATGTATAGATATGTATAACTAGATGTACATTATAAATAAGAGTGCCTTTCAGTGCTGAGAATTTTTACCGATGAGATTCCGGCCCTGAATGTCAGGCATGAAAGTCGACTTAATTTAAGCTCCACAACTTTTATAGTTTTTTTAATAGAAAAAAGTATAAATCTAAATAATTAAAAGTGATAAATCGAAGAAGTTTACAGTGATTTGTTAAGTGCCGTAAGTACTTCTTCCAATTAATCATGTTTGATTAAAAATATCACTTTTAAGCATCAATAACATATTCTATTAATAACTAGTTACAAATTAACCAAAAAACTAGTTGTACTCTTATCGGTATTCAGCTAATTTGGTAATTACCAGACCCATCAACTAGTTTTAAAATAAACAGAGTCGGACTTTATTTCATTTAATTCATATATAAAATAGATTCCTGTTAAGATCACATATAGAGGATTCATCATGTCCGTAACATCAGATGGAAGTTCCAACGTAATTAGTTCTGTACCACAACATACCAACACAGTTAAATCCTACTCAAAAGTTCTAAGTCAACATACATACCCTAGTCCTGAACAAGCGATCGTTTTCTCTTCAAAGGATGGATTACGCCTACAGGACTACCTCATACCAGTAGGAGCACTTATACAACCCAAAAACATCTTATTTTCTTCAAGACTGTCAAAAAATCGAGTATGCATGTATCTAGCGAGCCAAGAAATTGTAGATAACTTTATGCAGGTACACGATGGTGTAATAATAATAAATGATGAACCAGTTCAAGCTAGAAAATATATTACTCCAGCAGATAGGTTAGTTCTATCAAATGTATGTCCTTCAATTCCTCATGATATTCTTATTCACGAATTAGAAAACCTAGGTCTCAAGCTAATGTCATCAATGACCTTTCTTCGTATTAGCTCTACCTTACCGGAATTTAGTCATATTTACAGTTTTAGAAGACAAGTTTTTATCAATCCTGTTATAAATCCTTTACCCGAATCTTTTTTGATTAATTACGATAACAAATCCTATCGAATTTTCTTATCCCAAGATAATCAGTTATGCTTTAACTGCAAACAGCAAGGACATAATGCTAATAATTGTAAAAATTCTACAAACTCTCAACAATCACCCACACTTCCAACTATTTTAACATCGTTAAACACTCCTTCACAAATGGACACCATAGAAAAATTTTCCAATCAGCAATCTACTTCCTTTACAAACAGTACAAATCCTGAACATGTCGAACTAAGTGAATCCTCAGTTACCAATACCATTGCACCTCCAGAAAATAACAGCGCTATATCACTAGATATTACTCAACAGACAAGCCGTAAACGTGACGTAGATGAAATTCTATCACCTTCACCAACATATACACCAGCTCTGTCAGAAAAAGACAAACAAACAGAAATAAATTTTAGGAAACCTACACAAAAACCCAACAAAAAACCCAAAAAAAGTTCTGATACTGACCTAAAAACAATAATAAATGAACATTCACCACCATATATCCTTAATCACGACCAATTTATAGATCTGTTAAAAAACGCACCAGGTTCTCCAAATATTATCACCACTATAACTAATTATACAGATGATTTTACTGGATTACTAGCAATGATTAGTAACTTATATGCTCACATAACAGATAGATCTCTGAAAATCAAATGTACCAAACTTAGAAAAAAAATCACAAAACATCTAAATGACGAACTCTCTTCTACCGACAACGAAAATGACCTTTTACTAATCACAGACTCAGAGTCTTAGTGTAATTAAAACTTTTTCACAACCAGAAAGTAAAAATGGCGTCGTTTAATTCAATTATTCAGTGGAATATAAACGGATACTATAATAACTTACCGATGTTAGAAATTCTACAATCAGAGTATCTACCAGATATTATTTGTCTTCAAGAAACAAATCTTAAGAGCAACCAAGAATCTTGTTTACATAATTATCAAAATTTTTCAAAAAATAGAGTAAACCAAAGAATAGCAAGCGGTGGAGTGACAATTCTTGTAAATAACAAATTAACCGCAAGTAGGTTACCCCCACGAACACATTTAGAAGCTGTAGCTATTTCTCTAGAAAGGACGACAAAAATAAATATTTGCACGATTTACTTACCACCAGGACAACTAATTGATAAACAGGACCTTTTAAACCTCGTGAGACAAATACCTTCTCCGCGTATTTTAACAGGTGATTTTAATGCTTACAACAGTATTTGGGGTTCTGCATATGATGACAAAAGAGGACGTATTATTGAAGAATTAATAGATCAGTATAACTTATCACTGTTGAATGATGGAAGACCTACAAGATTCAATATACAAACAGGCGAATCAACTCCCTTGGACTTAACGATAGCGGATAATAACTTCTCTGCATTAATGACATGGGACAGATTAGACTACACTTATAATAGTGATCATTACCCAATAATAATCACCAATAACTTGTTCAAGCCCAAAAATGGAAAACACACCTCTAAGTGGAAAACGAAGGATGCCATTTGGACATTATTTGAAGATATTGTAGAAAAAAATGTCGCAAACTGTAAAATATCCAACAATATTGACACAGACATAGAAACCTTCTTCAGCATCATCTTAGATGCAGCCGAGGTAACCATTAAAAAACTGCACTTGTTACAAAACATAAACCAGTTCCTTGGTGGAATGAACAATGTAAGACATCGATCGAGGCTTCCAAAAAAGCCTTTAACAAATACAAAAGACATAAAACACTTAACAATTTCAAAAACTTAAAGCTAAAGCTCAGTTAACAATAAAAACTTCAAAAAGAAATTCATGGGCTTAATTTGTGTCCAGTATAAACAGTAGGACCCCTATGTCTGAAATGTGGAAGAATGTCAAAAAAATTTCTGGAATACCGGCTTATAACAAAATCACTCAACTAAAGAAAGATAATAGAATAATCACAGATGACCTAGAAATAGCAGAAGAATTTGCTATTACATATAAAAATAGATCTAATACAAGCAATTATAATAATAATTTTATCAACTTTAAACAGAACGAAGAATGCAATGTAATTATACCGTTTGTAGATGATACAGATGCTTTAAACGCCAAATTTAATATAAATGAATACAAAGATGCATTAAACTCATTCAAAGAGACTAGTGAGGGTCCAGATAATATCCCAATGGTTTTTCTTAAACATTTACCGGAGAATGCACACAATCATCTTCTTAACATATTTAATATTATTTGGACAGAACAGAAATTTCCAGCAGCGTGGAGAAATTCTATTATAATACCAATATTAAAACCAAAATGTCCCAAAACAGATCCTGAATCTTATAGACCAATTGCACTAACATGCACTGCATGCAAACTGTTAGAAAAAATGTTCAACCGTCGTCTACTCTGGACACTTGAAGATCGAAATATTATTATTCCAGAACAAAGTGGTTTCCGACAAAATAGATCAACTATAGACAATATTATAGACCTAGAAAGCAGTGTACATGAAGCTTTCTCCCTTAATCAAAAATGTATTAAAATTTTCTTCGACATTGAAAGAGCCTTTGATACAGCTTGGCGCCACCGTATCATCAGATTACTGTACGATTTAGAAATTAAAGGACATTGCCTTGCATTTATAAAAAATTTCTTATATAAAAGGTATATGCAAGTTAGAGTAAATGGTTACTTGTCGTCAAAAGTGGAATTAGAAAATAAAATTCCTCAGGGATCTGTTATAAGTCCTACGCTATTTATAATTGCCATAAATGATGTTCTACGAAATTTAAAACCTCCACTTAAAGGTCGCTTATATGCTGACGATCTCGTAATATTTGGTCAAAGCAAAAACTTAAACAACCTCTCACAACTTGCACAGAGTTTCTTGTTATATGCACAAATATATAGTATTTTCTAAAAACAAAGTCAGTACACCAATCTCATTATATCTATATAACCAATCACTACAACAAAAAGATTCGCAAAAAGTTACTAGGAGTTACTTTTGACAGAAAGTTGAATTGGAAAGAACATATCAATAATCTAACATGTAAATGTTACAGAAGATTAAATTTACTAAAAATTCTAGCACATAAGAATTGGGGTTCAGACAGGAGTACATTGTTAATTATATACAGAACTATTATACGATCACAGCTAGACTACGCGGCTATAGCTTACGACTCAGCATCGAAATCAGTACTTAAAAAGCTGGACACTATTCACAACACAGCACTCAGAATATGTTTGGGAGCCTTTTGTACAACACCGATTGAAAGTTTACTTTGCGAAGCAAATGAATTGTCGTTAAATGATAGAAGAGCTTACCTTAGTCTAACGTATGCAACAAAAATTAAGGGTAATGTAAAAAATCCTGTCTATAGAAATACTTTTACTGATAATTTCCCAAACCTTTATGCAAATCACCGTTCTGCTAAACCTTTCTATAAAAGAATAAAAGAATATTTGCATCTGTTTGATATTGTTATACCTGAATGTCTTCCATACACATATGACCATAATCCACCTTGGATTCAAAACATACCATCATATAACTTTGAACTTACGTCATTTGATAAAAACTCCACTAATCATGATTTAATTATTTCCCATTTTAGAAAAATCCTTAGTCGTTATAAAAATCATACCCAGATATACACTGATGGTTCAAAATCATCCGAAGGTGTGGGAGCGTCTGTAGTAACTCCAGAGAAGGTCGTTAAATTCAAAATATCTAATGTTAGTACTATCTATACAGCTGAACTGTATGCTATCTATCGCGCCATAGAACTAATCAATCTGACAACAAACTGCAAATATATTATCTTATCAGACTCACTAAGTGCCATACAAATCATCCGACAACTGTATCCAAAAAACCCGATTTTAAAAAAAATTAAAACGGTCCTTCTTCAAGCTTATATTAATCAAAATGAGGTAAATTTCATCTGGATCCCATCCCATATAGGAATAAAAGGCAACGATACTGCTGACCATAGTGCGAAAGACGCGATAGTGAGTGACGTTTCCGAAATCGTAAACACATCGGTATCAACAGATATAAAAGCTTATATAAAAAAATCAATCTTAAGTGCGTGGAAAAATAAATGGAATGTGTCGAATTCAAAATTAAAACAAGTGAAACCCAGCATAGAGGCATGGAATGTGTTAACTACGTCAAGAAGCCAAGAAATAATAGTAACGCGCCTCAGACTTGGACATACTAGGTTAACACATGACTACTTAATTAAAAAGTGCGAACCGCCGCGATGTGAAACGTGCAATACGACACTAACAATAAGGCACATACTATGTGAATGTTCCCTCTACAATCAACAACGAAGCAACAACAAGATACCAGGAACACTTCTAGAAGCTCTAGGTGCAGACTGTAACTTTAATAATACTTTGAACTTCTTGAAAGACATAAATAAGTACCACAATATTTAATAATAAACCAAATTGTAATGCAGTAATTGTACATAATGTAATCCATTAATTTTTCGCTAATGGCCATTTGGTCGATGCGATTTTCTAAATAAAAAAAAAAAAAATTTACCGATGTTCCTTAAATAGAAACCACGTATTGTATTGCAATATTTATTGGATAAAAACTTTTTATAAGTGACTAATACTAAACCTTCCGCAGATAACGTGAAAAAATTTTAAATTTTTGATAACTTCGCGCGTCGGTCTAACAAACCGACTTTTTCTAAAATAAAAAAAAATAGAATTTTAACTGTATGTGACAAATATGTTTAATAATATAATTGTGTACCTTATTCTCTATACACGTATTATTAAATTTATATTGTTTTTGTTATTTTAACAATTGTAAGGTGATATTAAAAAAATTGTCATTTTTATGAACAGGCTTTTAATAAGATCAAAATAATTCTAATAAAAAAATTGGTTTCACTAAAGCATAAAACAATTTCTTGAATGTTAATAAATAGGAAAAATAAAAATTTACTCTAAAAATTCATACACATTACTGGAACTAATCCAAATTAGCATCATGATTTTTGAAACAATTCCTACATAATCCCGTCAGATGTTCTAGACACAAAAATGTTTTAAAGTTTTTGCAAGAATAGCTTGTTCTTCGATATTTTTTAGCGCTGCAGTAAGTCCATCGTCGTTGATTTTGGGAAGCAACATTCTCAATTTCTTTTCCCCATATTTCAGAAAGACGCAAACGGCTTATCCTAAGAATGTTTTGCTGTTGTGCTCGTCGACGAATGTGTGGGTCAAAATTTTCTTCTATCGATTTTTGTTTGGGTATTCGAGGTGTAAATGACGAAATTATTTATTCCAGCAACGTTCATGGCACTATAAAAAATGACCATTGGCCAACGACGAGTTGCACGAGCGCAATTATTGTAGGTTTCGCACATTTTGTCAACACCGCCTTTCGTTTTGTTGTAGTCCATGAATATTTCCGGTTGCCAGTTTTCTCGTCAACAGCATAATCGTAATGCACAGTTAATACTAACAGGACATTTCTCTTTCATTTTGGTGAATACGAAACATGCGTATTATAAGCGAATACACTTATCTTTAAAAGTAAACATAATAAATTTTTCTGGTCTTGCTAATAACATTTAAGAAGGTTTCTTACGTTGATTTTGACGTAATGTCGCAACTGTAGTAAGACGGTGTTGCCTTAGTACCTCCGTCAGGTAAGCTGGTATAAAAGTTGTCAAGCATGACATTTCTATTTGATCCAAAGAGAGATGAAGAAAGACGAGGTACTAATGCCAAATTCGAATTATTCCGTGGAAATGGTCCGGCATGCTGTTTCCCTATATAAACTTCCAAATTCGCAGTATAAAACATTTTGGCGTCCACTAAGACACTAATATATTTTTATACCGTAGCGATTCGATCTTTTAGAGATATAAATTTTGAAAGGACACTTACCTCGAAATGTTTCGTCCTCGAGTTTTTCGTCAATCATGGTATATGCTAACATATTGTAATGTTGGGACAAATTGGATACAAAATCATCGTAAATTTCCTAACTGGGGCTAATTTGTCGACTTGTACTCTTTCTTGCCTGCCAGCTTTATCGTTGAAATGAATATGTTTTAACACAAACTGAAATTGTATCGGGACATAGTCTGAATATGTCCATAGCCATTCCGTCTGTCCTAAATAAAACTTCAGCATTTCTTCGGTTATTTTTACTAGCACCAGATATTATAAGTCCCAATATTGCTTTTATATCTAATAAATCAGTTGGTTTAAAAGAACGATTTTGCGAAATGTCGTAAGCTTGCATTTCTATAAATTTGTTGGTGTAAGTAACAATTTTTTTCCAATATGTTCGGAGAGAAGAAGAATTCCCAAATTTCTAAAGCTTTATATCTCCCTTAGTTCTCGGTAAATGGGTGTAAATATTTTCAGCGCGTGTTTGAACATTCCGTGCTGATGCAGGATATTTTCGCCACCTGGTAGTTCCATCTTTACCGATACGACAGGGTATTCTTGCAGCTTATTCGTCTAAATTTTCTTCAAGAATAGGTAAGTTTTGTCCATTTTTAAACTTCTCTTGCGAGTCTATATCCTCAATAGTTTCTATAGTATGGTCGTCTATCAAACTCACATCATTATCATCTCTGGTTCTGCCTCTGAATCAGTTAAAAAGTCCCTATGAAGCCGCAACAGCCATTCTTCTTTCCTCTCGTAATTAATTTTAAACGTGTGCCCTAAAATGTAATATAAATCAGTACTGTAAACAAAAATCAAACATATCAGTCTTACCTCAAAATGTAACGGCAATTTTAACGTCGGTTTGTGGGACCGAATCGTATATAATATTCAAAATTCCTAGTAAACGATACACACCGACCACTTGGTAAACTTTGACTTAATAGACACAGGTACGTTCGAAAGGTACTGTGAAGTGCAGATTGAAATAAAAATTAGTGGGGATTGCGAAAATGTTAATCAGTCGGTGCGGGAGACAACGTTATCAGCGGAAGGTTAATGAAGATCCACTTAACCTATTTTACATTAAAAACATATCTGGTATTATCTTGCATAATGAGCAGTTTCTTTTCTCAAACGCAACTAAAAATTTTAAAGTTAATATTTTATGATACCCTTGCTTTCCAAATTTATAAAAAAGTTTTTAATGAAAATTGCCAAGAAACAAAAATAAATTAGTTATTAGTCCGACAACAGGGTACCTTTCTGTATGCATGGAATGGCGAATAGTTGAAAACTATTCTATCTTACGTAACATTTTTTACTGAATACGAATATTCAGGTCCCCATATCAAAAAGTGATACCAATTTTTATAAACAATTTTTTTATAAATTATCAAATTTAAATATTTTAATTTACAACTAGTTCCGTCGTAAAGAACGGCTAAAAATATTGTGTATAAAAAGTTTATAGTTTAAAAGATACACTAAACATTTTAAGTCGAGAAATCGAAGATCTTTTAATCCTCATAACTTTTTACATGGTGCATATTTTTCTAAAACCTGCACATAAATAGAAAGTTTGAACTTATTTCGATAATTTGCCATTGAAAAAATGGAAGCAACTATCATTTTCATTGAGCTAACAAACAATAAACAAATAGCTTCTCGCTCTTGCAGAATCACAAGCACACAACAGGCTAATACGTGTTGACATTAAATAGTAGCTATTTTAAAATTTTATTAACTTCTCGATGTAGGCGCATGTGGACAACACGTACTAGCCCGGTTTGTGCTTTTGATCAGAACTTAATCCAATACAATAATTATAGTACAAGCGGTATCTGTAAATACCTTCATCTGTGTAAATCGTATATAATCATATTTCTTTTCTTAAATTGTTTCGAAATATTAGAAATGATAATTTTTCTATGCAAACCCTTCAAAATGTGGACTAAATTTGTCCAAGACGCCATCTAAACATTTAAAAGAATTTTGTGATGACAAAAAAGTTTTGGTATTTAATTTTTAAAGATAAAATGAATTGCAAATTGAAAAAAAAATAATTAATATTGCAAAATTCGCAAAAACCATAAATAATTAAGTACTATTACACAAAATTTCAGCACAATTCATTAAGTAGTTTTCGAAAAAATAATTTTGCGATCTAAATTTTTAAAAAATAGTTTTAAAAACTTAATTTTTTATGTTTTTAGAGGGCATTCAGCTTTCAAATAAAATTCGAATTATTGAAATCTGTTGAGTATGAGAGCTTAGGAAAATTTTAACAACTGAACAATTTTTAAGCTAATAAACAAATAGAATAACTTTATCAATTTTTAATTAACATGTTTTTTATATATTTAGCAAAGACGCGTTTTGCATGTAAATAGTTAAAAAAATAACTTAATAAGTAATCGATCCGGGATTTATTAACCCTGCAATAAAATCTAATTTTTGTCCCATAAATAATATCCCTTTCGTTCCAGGACAACACAATTGTGTGGGTCTTATTAACACGTAAAATGTGAATCAAAATTTTATATAAACTTGTTCGAACCGATACTACACGATTGTGTTAAATATTTATTATTGGTTTTATACCACGTGATTAATTTAGTTCCCATATTTATTTGGCGTTCGAGGTTGCATTAGCAGCTTTATTGTTTTTCTGTGTTTTTGTAAAGTGTGATGGCAAATAATTAAAATAAATAATTTAAACAGGGTTTTGAATGTAAAGTTATTTAGAAAAGGCATCGTTTTACATGACAAGCTCAAAAATATTTCAAAATATTTTGAGGTTTTCCTTAAAGGCGCTTACTTTGAAGTGGCGGATCTTAACTGGCTCCCGATCTCTAGAAAACCACTTTAATTGTACAAAAATTGGTTTCCAAACCCATACGTAAACTAGTTCCCGCCCATTACAAAATTTTCAGAAATTGAATCTCCTTCTGAAACTTGGATTTTGAGGAAAAGAGATATACTATACACCAGAAATTACCAATGTAGTCGTAACCAATTTATTTATAAAAGAAACTGCAACTTACGGACTATACAGGTGATGCCCTCTTGACATATTTTTTATAAACTCAAAAAGCAGTTATACTGTTTTCCTGTAAAAGACATATTTGAGGTTCAATGAAATTTCTTTTAAGACTTATTGGTTAGTTTAAAACAAAGAATTAAATTTTGAATGGAAACTCTCGCATGCATTTGTCGTTCTTTGTAGAGACGTACTAGTTGCGACCCACATGATACGTGGAAATTTGGCGTCTCAGCAATGTAGTTTTCCACCAAAATCTGCAATGTTTGAACTGCTGGATGTCTGAGTAAGATTGCTCCAATATTAATCGCAAAACAATCGCCTACGTCTTCGAAGTCCAAAAAAGAAAGACTAAGCACGTATTTTAAATAAAACGAAATGGCTGATTCTTTCAAATATTTCGTTGCCAAGCCCAGTTTCTAAATCTTTGGCCACCTGTTTCATATAATTAAAGTTCTTTCGATATATGAAAGTATAATACCAAAGTAATGACTTAACTTAGAATTCATAGCTATATTTGCCTAATAAGTTACTAACTAAAATATCCTTAAAGATCGTACAGAATCAAAGTTATAAAAAATGTAAAATAGACATAAGTTACTCTCAGTTTGGATTTAGACATGCCTTGAAAACAAGGGTTATTTGCGATTTAAACACTTATTCAAAAATGACTCAATCGTCAGAAAAGGTATATCTCTACATCACTATCATCGACTACCAGAAGGCTTTTAAGAGTTCAGCATGAAAACTTGTTAAAAAAAACTACAGAAAATGAAGCTAGATGAAAAAAATGTAGTGTCCGACAAGGCTATGTCATGTCTCCATTGCTCTTTAACTTAAACTCTGAATGCATATTCAAACAAGCTCCCAGCCGACCAATGGTCATAGGGAAATAAATGTTAAATAATAAAAAATAAATAAATAAATATTTATTAGGAGAGCTATTACTTTAAGCAAAACATTCAATTTGCGAGAGTAAAATCAAAATGTTGGCTTGGAAAGCGAGAAATTGGTAGAAGAAGAATATCATGATTAAAAAACCTGACGAAATGGTTCTCCACAACAACAACTAATCTATTTAAATCATCAGTTAATAAAATAATTGTAGCCAGAATGATCGCCAATATTCGAAATGAATGGTCCCAAAAGAAGAAGAAATCAAAATGTTAAAGTCAAGTCATATGGTCTATGTGAGAATGAATTGGAGGTTAGAATATTAATAAAAGCTTATATTATTCTCGAAAAAAAAAATGAAATAAGCACTAGACAACGCCGAAATTGATATAAAAATAAACAGTAAATTTATTAACAATATAAAGTATGCAGACGATACCGTTCTGATAGCAGAAAAAATAGAAGGCAAAAATTACAGAATTTGCTATAAATAAGCAAAGTTATAGACAGAGTTATAGACAGTAAAATGAAGTAATAAGACTGACAATAAATCTTCAAAAAAACTTAAGTAATTGTAATTAGCAAAACCACTAAAAATTGTCGCATTGACCTAAATAACACTTAATTATAACAAGTTCATAAATTAAGATACTTAGGATTAGTACTAAACGATAAGTGGGATCCAGATATAGAAATAAAAACACAAATAGAACAGGCTAGAAACATGTACAATGAATGTAGAAAACGATTAAGAAAAGAAAGACCTCGTACTTGGGCCACACAATGAGAATAACAAATATAATCTACTACAAATAATAATGGAAGAGAAGATAGAGAGCTGAAGTGGAATAGGCAGAAGAGCCATGTCATGTTAACTTGTGAAAATTATATTTTAAACTGTTTGCCACTAGCATTGGTTTTCCCTGTTCTCTTAACATTTCAGTAGCTTGCATTTTCTACGACGATATAATTAAATACAAGCAAGACGCAAAACTAACAGTAAAATCGTTAGAAATAAGTTTGCGGCAAAGTGTATACGAATTTAATGAATGATGGATAATCCAATTTTTAACTGGCTATTCACCCCAATATAATATATCGCCTACCTACCTAAATTTTCAAGAATTTCTTCGGGAGCTAATTCACGCAAACTCTTTTATCGGTAGAGAGCTTATTACCTGCAAGCGGGAGCCAATTCATGTAGAGCACCCCTTTGAGGTGGTATGACAAACGTAACAGCTGAGAGCCGCCAACACACGCAGAAAAGAAGAAGTCAATACTGTAATATTTTTGATTTTTTGTAGGGTCTAATAAAGCAGTAAACTTGGAAAAGCTTGCATCCTTACAACTGGAGTCAGATTTTGAGGCAGCAAGCGATAACAACGATGAATATTTTGCCTTCGAATGACTCTTTACAGGGAGATAAAGAGTTGAAAAGTAGTAGTAGGTACGATGAAGTGAATAGGGCTAGCACCAGCCAAGAAAACTCTACTCCAGCTCCGAAATGGGTAAATCAGCCATTTGAAGGTAAAGAAATTCCTTTTTTGTTCTAATATCACTAGGATAATTTATGATTTATGAAACAAAAAACGGAAATCTAAAATATGGAAACGCTTAAATGGATGAAACTGCATAACCGTCTGCTAAGACGGTAAGATAGACGCTGCTAACTTATAAGGATAAGATTTTATGTAGGTATCTGATCACTGGCCAGCACATGAAGATCGAAAAAAATAAAAAAACTTGTCTAGAATCCCGCCAAAATCGATCAATGATCCAATGAATTAAGTGCAAGAAAATACAAATCAAATTTGCTTTGAAAAGTTTCATATTACGTAATTTTCTTATTTAAGACTAAACGTTTTTAACATATTTTCATTTGTTATAACATTTGTGATAGTATCATTTTGACTTGTATATAATACAATCGTAAACGTCCCTGAAATTCAGTTTAACGTAAATTTTCGTTTCTAAAAAAAATCAGGATTTCTAATAATTTATTAACAAGTACTAAGGTAAAATTTTATCTGCAAAGTCACAAAAATGTAGGCCCGGAAGCGTAAGTGATATAACCTTATAAAATAATTAATAAATGCTGGATGTCCATGAATTTTGAAAAATAAAACAAAGGTTCATGCAAATTAACTTTTATTATATTAAGGGTATAAGACGTTACAATATAAGATTTGTTTGTGAAACTTGATACTATAAATTGCACTTAAACATTTTGTGGGTGCAATATACTATCAAGGCACTGAAACTTGGCATGTCATGAACAAATAAAGATTTTGCGTATTTGACGGAAATAAGGAGTCTGGCTATCTTTAACGCAAAAACTATATCGTTGTTCAATATTTAAATTTTTGGTATTACGTCTTGGAAGTTTATTTAAAGTTTCAGCCACTTCTTAGCGACAGCCGTCACTTGTTAATAGCAGGAGAGGTATTTTCACGATTGAGCAACGCTTTAGATGCTGGTCTATTAGCTTTGCTGAACAACGTTTTCTGTATATTCTACGAAGCAACTTCATTCAGAAGTGCATAAAAAATCATCATCGCCATATTCGGTTACCTCGAGCTACATTATACGTTGCACAAAGTTCGTTAACGGTGTCGACCCCACCTTTAGTTGAATTATAAAACATTTTAATCTTTGACTTATCTTGATCACCTATTGATTCATCTATTTGATCATTATTGTGCATATTGTACAATGCCCATACTGGTCATTACCAGTACGACATTTTTTCCCTTCTTGGATACGTAGGATACCATTGTAGTATTTTCTGAGAATCCAAACGTACTTTAATAAACAGGTCGATGTTTGATGTTTATAAACTCCAAAGGTAATTGTCTTTTGTTCTTTCTCTCTATACCAACGTGTGTCAGATTGCGATCACGATAAAGTTTTGTACTAAGTTCATAGCTAGTAAACCAATTATCACACGTAACGTTTTTTCCAGTACCAGATATTTGACCAATTAATCTCTCCGCAATACTTCTTCCTAGAGTGCCGTCTCCCTACGGAGGTTGGCAATCATAATGGCTATTTTTATTTTAGAATTTGCTGCTCTAAACAAATCAATCGATCTGCATTGATACCAATAACGTAGATTCTTTAACCATGAGTTGTTCCTTCGGTTAATAGATCTTTTTCCTTGAATCTTTCCCTATATTTGAGTCTCAAAATTTCATATTTTGGTCCCCTCATCACGTGGCCCAAGTATTCCAGTTTTCTGGTTTGTGTGGTGATTAGTTCTGTTTCATTACCAACCCTCTCCAGTATTTCTTTATTTGTAATTCTATCAGTCCATGATATTTTTAATACTCTGCGGTATAACCAGATTTCGAAGGCCTCGATTCTTTTTAAATTACATTTTTTTAATGTCCCAAGTCTCTGCTCCATATAAGAATATTGAAAATATATAATAGCGAATGGTACGAAGTCTGATCTCCAAATTTAGATTTTTGCACGTTAGTAGTGGCTTCATTCGTATAAATGCTGATCTGGAAATCTCTATTCGCCCGTTTATTTCTACAGTATGATCATTGGTTTCATTCATCAAAGTTCCCAAGTACTGATATCTGTCTATTTGTTCTATCACGTTTTGTGGTCTTTTTGTAATTAGCATGTACTTCGTTTTTTTAGCGTTTATAGTAATTCCCATCTCAGCATTATTCATACTAAGGCTTTCAATAAGATATTGTAGATCCTCTATACTCGTTGCTATAATCACAGTGTCGTCTGCATTTCTTAAGTTGTTAATTAATTTTCCGTTAACGATGACTCCCGCTTCGATATTTTTGAGCGTGTTTTGGAAAATTTCTTCAGAATATAAGTTAAAGAAAAGTGGCGATAAAACACATCCCTGTCCAACTCCTCTACAGATCCTCTACAGATCGACAATACTAGCTGGATCGTATTTTCAAATGATAGGGTCTCTCTGGTTAAAACCAACATATGGTGCTAGATTTAAAGTATATCTGGTTTTTCTAAAATTTTAATCCTTATTTATTAGGTTTGGAAGATATATACTATTTAAAACCGCCATCTTCCTCGAAAAGCCTAAGGTCTCTCATCTATAGAGCCATACTCGCTGATTGCATAGGATTTTTCGCAATTTTTTACAAAACTTGAAAACAGTTATCTTATAGGCGCCAGCTTATTGGACAATTTTATTTCATCTCAAGTTTCTAAATCATCAAATCTAAGATGTCTTAACAAACATAAATAACTTTGCTGCGACATCGTTAACCAAAACATTTTAACCCCACAGCCATTTCTCTCCCACAACTCATCTATGTTTAAACGATTACTTTCCAAACACCCTCCAAATAGAGCAACCCTAGTAAATCCTCAGAAAGAACTGAGGTAGGCTTATGTCCGCAGTAGACGCGATTGGCTGATTGATGATGATTACCATTTGCACCGGGCAGTGATTTTCTAGACTACTCCAGCTTTGCCTAAAAAACCAGCAATCTATGAAACTTTTGTTAGTTACTACAGCCACTTCGCAGTCATCGTCATCCCCTTTCTTGTTCAGTGTCTGAATCTGAAAAATATTCCTCGATTCATCGATTCCTTATCTATTTCATCGTCTGATTCAATGTGATCAAAATATTGTTCTGTATCAGTTTCAACTTCCTTAAGCAACAAAAAACTACCGTAACCACCTAAAGATTTTCTGCAATAAATTGGTATACAGGCGTTTATAGATAAACTACAAGATGTTTAAATGCGATAAGCTCTTCAATTACAGCATCACTAAACGCAAAATGAAGTACTCAGAAGTATGAAGCGGCGAAAAGTATTTCCAGACTTCGCCCAAAATTAAAAGAAATAAGATTTTAAAAAAATAAGTAAGTTATTACCGGAGATAACAACTTATTTTATCCCAGATGTTAAACATGTTGCAAAATCTTTAACAAAAATCATATAATGAAACCAGAAGACGTTTTAATTGTGGCAGAACAGGACATTTGCAAAATAATTGCAGAAGCCGATCCCACACAAGGAAGAAAGAACCAAAGAATGAGGTCATAAGGTCGCTTAAGTCTAAATCTACAAGTTTCTCACATAGTACTACCAGAAATACTAGTAGAGATAGGTCTTTAATGAATTGATATTCCACAACTCACTACAGACATCCAAACTATAGCCATCACACGTCGGTTTTCTCTAGTAAAACCTCCAATTTCGTACTTATCTTAAAAAACAGAATTTAGTACATAAGGGCTACGTTGACAATTAAAAATGTATGTTTGTTATAGACACCAGTGCAACCATATCCTTTATTCGATCTGAATTTCTGAATGATCAACTACAACCCACTAACACAAACTTATTTCTTGAAACAGCTTCAGGTCACACTATTCCAATTCATGAAGAGATACCGGCAAGCATACAGATTGGTAACACCTTAATAAAATACATTTTTCTTGTAGCCGATAATAAAGATAAATGCGTTTTTGGGAAAGATATTATGCAGAACAAATTTATCATATATCTTCAAAATAAAATTTTGTTTATTAAAACTGAAAAAGTTGTCCTAAATTTGAAAGAATCGATACACTAATGTGATAACGCTATATAGGACACAAGCAGTTATGACTATCTTGAGAGAGAAGGTATTCGCCGTTTTGAGTGGAGTGCGATGTTTACAGACATGAACCCCACTGAACATGCATGGGATGTGCTTTCCAGAGCTGTTCATGTCCAAAGAAATCCTCCTAAAACCCATCATAAACTTACAATTGTTTATAGAGAAGAATGGCACAAAGAATGATTAATCGATTTGTTAGCAGTATTAGAGCTCGAATCCAGGCTTGCATCGATGCCTGTGGTTAAAATATGCGATATTTAAATTGTTAAATACATTTAATTAGAAATAAATTGTTTAGTTTTTAATTTTTATTTATTAAAAAAACATTACCTCTTTTAATAAGTTTCTGAAAATAGTTAAGAATAGCGAAAATTTTGGATAATACATAACTTTCAAAAGTATATGTATTAATATTCTATTATGATCATAGATCCACTGTCACGTAATAGCAAGTTGTCTTTTTCAGGATGTGGAAAATTCATGTTGTTGCAAGTACATCTGGTTCTCTACGTTTGGTACGCTAAAGTGTTCTTAAAATTGAAGTCTCTTTAGCAGTAGTAATTTAACACCATTTTCTTAAGGAAGTTTTGAGCTACAGACACTTTTAAATGTTTAAATTTAAGGAATATTAAAAGGGTTCATTATATTTGATGTTACAGGTAGATATATTTATTTTAAGACACAATTTTTAAAATAAATTTCTCCACGAATTTATCCTGATGTTTGTCCGTTAAATTTATAAACGTGGTTTCAATTGCAACTGTAATAAAAATTAATTTCCACGTTAACATAAATAAACAAATTAATTCAATTTTTACATTGCGAATTAAAAGTTTACAAATAGTTGTAGTTAAGAACTTGCAATGCAACAAAGTGTCTCCGTTACGAATTGACGGTGTTACAAATTGTCCGTTACTATTTATGGGGTTACCAACTAGAATAAATTGTTTTTATGTTTCTTAAATTATTAAAATTAAATCCTAATGTATTTCATTTTATTGTTGAAGGTGATAAAGTATGCATTAGATGCGAATCAGAAGCCTTACACGAAGACCTCAACTGGAGATGCCAAGGACATGGAGTCGAAGGTCACATAACGAGATGGTCAGCTCTTTCTGCTCCACATTGTCATGGAAAATGGTTAAGGGTACGCACAGAACCTGACAGAAATTGTTCAGTTCGAACATGCGCCGCTGGGCCAGCTTTTATTTTTGTTTAAGTGCCATAAATATCGAAAATTTGATAAAACTTAAAACATGATTGTATAAGAAAATAAAACTCAGCGTATTGTATTTAAAGTTTATATTATGAGTGCAGTGCATGATATAATATAAAAGATATATTAAAAAATAAGTACTTAAAGATGTGTCGAGTGTAAAAAATTGTGTTATTTTAGTAATAAAACTTTTATTTGAGCAGTGCAAGTCCGTATTTAGCGGTATATGTATACGGTATGGTGCAAATGAAACAAATAAATTCGTTATTTCGTAAATCGGCGACTTTAAGGCAAAATCCTGAAACCCGTTGATTTTTATTCTTAATAATGCTCTTTATAAGGATCTATCTATCTATCTATAGCCCAAAATCTATTCATGTGTTGAATATAGGCCTCTGTAAGGATACCTTTTTATTATTGACGGCATCTATATAAAACAATAAATGTTTCATATGTAGTATTCGTTAAGTAGAACAAAATCTAAGATAAGTGCTTAAATTGTTTATCTTTAGCTAAAATACAACTTCTCTATAACTTTCAGAGTTATTTGTGTAACCTTCATACGTATACTTCTTTGAGTTCATTGATATTTTGTAGTCTATTTTGGTACAATTTTCAAGTATCCCCATAAAAATAAATCAAGAGGAGTCAAATCAGATGACCTACATGATCATTCTGTTGTTCCGGTTCTACCTATTCACCGATTTGGAAATACGTTGAAAAAATTGCACGTATTTTGTGGGCGCACCATCTTGCTGCAGCCATAAATCATTTTTGTTTGAAAACAATCAGTTCAATTCGGGAGAAAGAAGTTTTAAACAAATTCAACTTCATGTTAATAAATACAAAGAGTTTTTTAATTCGTGTATTAAAATAATACTATTACTCACTTGACAGAAAGTTCTTTTAAAAAGGTGAAAAGTAGGTAGATAAGACATTTCATTACCAGTGACGGCATTTACAAAAATTATTTTTGAGGGTCAATAAATACATCATACCAATACTTAATACATGTTATTAAGAAATTTTTGAAATTCCTTCAGTAATTTCACATTTCTATTTAAAAATTTTAGCAATAACGTCATCATACTCACATAACGTCGGCTTACTTTCAAAACCTCCTATGTCGTTTTAGACTAATTTTACAGGAAGGACAAAAAACTTGTTTAATGTATCATACATCAATCTTGTGACTTAATATTTTATTAAATACTAATCAATGATAATTTTGACTTGTTAACTATAATTTTGACTTAAAATCCCAACTGCATAATTTTTAATAAGACTTAGAAGGTTTTGAAAAAAAAAACAGTTAATGTTTTAGACTTAGTAGCTTTTATTTCTGTCGAATTTTGTCGGCATACAATTGAAATAATATGAACAACTAAACAAAGAAACCCAATAATACAAAAGAAAGTAAACAAATAAGTATTCTAATCGAAGAGAACATATAAAATTGAAAAAACTAGTCTAATTCAAATGGTAGTGTGTCATAAAAAAGATGATAGTCCGCTGGTATTACTTCTTTTAATTGTTGTAAATGATCGTATTTACTTTTTTTAATTGGTAGTTGATTCTGATACAGAGGAACTATATCTCCAACCCCTTGATTTTTCTTTCGTTGTCTCTTTTCCAATACCATCCAAGTATCATCAAAATTCAATTTGTAGTATAGCTTTCCATCAGGTCTGTACTGAATGGCACACAAATCATTAACAGTAGGATCTCCTGTTTTACAGCCAGGACGAATTGAAGTGTAATTGTTAAGTAGTGCAGAAAAGTTTTTAAAATATTTATGATTTAAATATTTAACTTGATATGGCTTTGGATTTAAACGAGCGGATTTGCAAGCAGCAATATACCCGGCAGGCGAATAAATTTCTCTATTACGGATTTTTCGCTCAATTGAAGAGTGCATACTATCGCACTCCATCTGGGTGTGACCACTTACCAAATATTTCTGAGTAATAATAATGCCTTTGCTTACTGATAGATGCAAAAGTGCGTTTGACAAAATGGCGTTCTTATTTTGGGCAGTGCATCCGTCACTGTATAAAATAATTTCTTCCCCTTCCGACAAATTGAGTTCTTCTATAAAATTGTACAAAATTGTTGCGAATTCGTTTGAGGTTACTTTTCCTTCAGCTTCATGCCATATGAAGCAATTTGCATCTTTTGTGATTAAATTATATAAGGTAAAGTTATGGACCACTAACTTCTTTTTGTAATAAATTTTTGAAGCTTTAAGCATTGGACAAAGAAGTACTGACTGAAGATCCATCGTAAAAACGCGCTGACCTATGGTTTTATCAGATAATTTTTCATCGCGTGCTCTATTTTTCTTGGTAATGTGTTGATTATATAAATGCTCATCGACGTTCCCAGCCTTATAAGAGACACAAAGATCACATTGATCTTTTTTCGGAGAATATAAACTTAAATTATTTAAAACAAACTCCTCGTGGAATGTCTTTATGGAGAGAGGTTTCACACTTTTGTCTTGACAGTACTTAACATAACTTCTGTATAATGCAGCTTTGCTTTGTCAAATTGGCTCCAAATATTTCTTACTCGATGAAACTCTACAATAATGAGATTCCAATTTTGGTAATTCCATAAAAAAGTTCTTTAATTCAATTTTCTCCGTTTCATGTCTACGGTTGATCCTATTTGTTTGTGTCAAGTTAACATCACTATCAAGGTAATCCATATTATCATCCTTACATAAAGTTGCCCAGTTATGCAAGGACCATGTTCCCAGGCTTAAAGTATTAATAAACATAACCTGGCACACTCTTTCGCGAACACCATTTTTCTTCAAATGGCATTTAAATGTATTAGAACGTCTTGAAGTTTCATTCGTTCTGTTCTTCAAATCTTTTGGAGCCATGTTGTCTACAAGGCTTGAAATGTAAACTTTCTTTTCAGCCCAACTCATGTTTTGCCAAAACTGATTAAAAATATGTTGTCTATCTTCTTCTGTAAAATTTCGGCATTTTATTTTCTTTGATTTTTCCGACATCTTACAGTTACAGAAAGGCTTCATTTGACGAGGTGGTTTCGCTACATCTATCATCCATTTTCCCTCTTCATTTTTTCTAAGCCCATCATATGTTTCACCTTTTTCACGTTTAGTCTTACTCTCTTGCCTTTTCCAAATCAAAGTATCAGGTTTTCGTCTTCTTTTTCTTTTGATTTCAATATATTCTTCAATGTTTTCCACTAACACCTCGTTGTTTTCTGGTCCACAATTTTCTTTTCCCAATCTTTTCCTTTCCATTTGTTTACTCGTATCAAGGTATTCATCTTCGCTCTCTTCATATTTACTTCCATTTGGTACGTAGTTTTCATCATCAACACATCGCTTCTGGTTGGCCATAACAGTACTTGAAATACCGGTCTCGGCAATATCATCATCACATTGTTTTGGATCGTCTTGCACTTCACTTCTCTGGTCAATTACTATACTATTGTGGAAAAATACAGTTTCTGTAGCGCCTAAAATTTATTTGTGATAATAAAATTACTTTACTTTTACTACTAAAAATGAATTCGAATAATCTTACCATTCAAATCTTGTATTAACAATAATTCATCATGTTGTTTCTCACAGTCATCCCTTAATAATTTAATAGCTTCTTCTACTTCTGTCCGAAGTTCAAAACCATTTTCATTTCTCATTTTGTATTTTACAGCCATTCGTGTCTTTAATGTAGTTCCAAATGAAGTCGAAGTACTCGTACTATCCATTTTTGAGAACGTTGCGCCATGACCTTCATTAATATTTTTTGTAGCTACAGTTACCATAAAATTATTTCTGCTCAAACCTCCGTACATCTTAAAAAGAAAAAAAAATTCAATTTAAAAAATTCAATTAAAAAATCATTTATTAAATGACGAGTTTCAGGATTTTTCCTTAAAGTCGCCAGCTCATGAAATAGGTAACGAATTTATTTCTTTCATTTGCACCATACTGTATAAAATTTTAAAATATAATACTGCACAATTCGGTTTTAATATTATAACGACGATTTATACAAATCTATATTACATATTTTGTTCTTTCGTCTTAGCAGATTGTTTTTGATTCAGGAAACCAACATCTGTTATCATTGTCGATATCATTATCAAAATTTAACTAAAGAATTGGATTATCAATCTATATTAATAATCCAGTAGAATCGTTGCTAAAAATTAAGGACATTATTTTAACAATTCTTTTTGTATGGATGTACTAGGATTTTTAAACTAGATATGCCAACTAGAGGTGTGCTTATTAGTTCTTTTAGACGAACTAGTTCAACAGAACTATTTCACAAAAATGAACTAGTTCAGTGAACTAGTTCGCGAAAGAGCTATTTGTAGGACCGACATCGAAATCCAACCCTAACAGAACTGGTTGCCAGATGTCTCGTCTCAATCATCACACAAGGTCGGCGCTGGCCGCCCGTTTACTTCGATTTTCAGTCAGTCTTTCACTAGTTCACTATTGCACAAATAGTTCGGAACTATTTCTTTCGATCGTATGTTTAGGTTTAAATGGTTTAAATTATTATATGATTAGTTAGTTTTTATTTGCAAAAAATTATTAAGATTTGTTTTTTATTAACCGGTTTAAATATAAATATGATTCAAGTATGATTTATTTTTATATTTACGTATATTTAAACTCTATTTATATTTATAGGTATTTATAATTATGACTATTAAGACTATTAAGACTTTATGTTATTGTCACATTCATAAGAATTATGAATCTGTTATCTGAGGCTAATCGGCATTTTTTTAAACTAGTTAATCCATCCATTCACAAAATAATAAATATATTTATGTTCTAATTCATTCATTCATTATTTTCTTCTTTAGAAGTCGAGACATAATTTATAATGCAAATCGTTCGCAGTGAACTAGTTCTATGAAAATTAATGAACTAGTTCAATTAGTTCAGTTGAAAGAATCGTTCATTAGAACTATTTCGATGGTGAACCACACATCCCTAATGCCAACTATCCCGATAACTCAATGATTGATGTTTAAAGCTATAAAGAAAATTATTAATAATCATTGCATAAAAAGATTTTGAAACTGTTTTATTGTGGCATGTCTAAATTAAATATTATGTTTATATGGTATTAAGTCACAATTGATTGTAATAAAACTTACATTTTATAATTGATATTTGACGTTTCGATTTCCACTTACTTCGGAAATCATTTTCAAAAAAGCTTATCCTAAAATAGTGAGCTGTTGAAAAAGTAATTTTCATTAGAATAGATTGTTGCTTAATCTCATATAAATATAATATTTGTAATTATTGAACTTACACCAAAAATAAAATTTATCATTTAATAAACTAAAATAGATGTTTTTACTTGTTATACACACTTAAAAAAATATTGTGTACGTTTTTTCTTATCATCAAATTGTTATGTGGGAACGTTTTTCACTTAGTTTTATCATATTTTCGTTATGCACATCTTTATAAAATCATTTAAAACTGACACAAATATGTTCTTTTTTATTATTTGTCTTTTATTGATAATGTAACTAACATAAGGATAAGTTTTAAATTTATTAGCCCTTTTTGTGTACCAAAAAATATAATAAAATGAAAAATATATAAAAAATATTATATACTGCTCGTGTAGTTTGCGTAAAACATTTATGATTTATCTTTAAATAGTTATTTTGTTGTTTTATAGTTTGACTAATTTTTACAAGAATCTGAATATTTCCTATGAAATACAAACATAAAAATTAGGAGTATTATTTTATTACTTTTTCGATCATTTGCTGTTCATTATTTTCGTAAACCAGCAAGAAAGCAAGCAGGTTCACGCAAAGTAAACGATCTAGAAAATCCTAGTCGAAAACTACGTAAATGTCGAATGTTTTAATGTCTAATGTCAAATAAAGCATCGATCTGCAATGATAATCATGAAACCATTCTGCACCAACCTAAATATTTTCTAAAATCAAATTAGCACCTGTGAAGAAATAATGCTAGAGTAATACTAATTATTGTGGCGGCCATAGCTCAGTGGTTAGATACCTTATCAAACCGAGTTTAATCCCGGAGACCCCAGAAATGTTTCAATTTCTAATTTAACTGAGCCGCCACTGCGTTAGGCATGGTACGTAAAGCCGTCGGTCCTTGCTAGGTACACTAAAACCTGAGCCAGTCGGTTACTGGTAGGACTGTTATAACAACAAATTGCTCCCGAAAAAAAAAAATTAATAAAAAAACTGTAAATTTTGATGATTTTTTTCTTGTGTGTTTGCTGATCTATTTCAGTATGTTTTCTTATGTTTATGCCTTGGTATATGGTACTTGGTATATGATACTTACGAACTCCACGTCTTTTTTTTTCTGCACTGTGGCAAATGCGTTACTTTATTTTTATGACAAATACATTGTTTTCTAGCTAAAGTTAAAAATTTTAAAAACCTCGGTGTATATAAAACGTGATAAATAACTTACATATCATACAAGAACATTACTTTAATTCACAAATATTTAAACTTATTCCCATTCTATTCAGTTTAACTTATAAATCTTATTTTATTATTTAATTGCTGGTAGAAACATAGTAACTTAATATCTTTCTTAATTTCATGTTACCAACAATACCTCCCCAAACGTTCAGCGTCCATCTAGTTTGATTGTGTTACTATGTGGTATAGATTAGTTTTGGCATAATAATGAAAGTTATGCCTATTTACAAAACAGTTTTTATGAAACGTAGCTTCATCTCCAAATAGTATATTATCTAAGAAATGTTTCTATTGATTATTTTTATCTAAGGCCCATTCACAAAATATGATTTTCGTTTAATAATCTTGCTAAAACAATTCTTGATGCAATTTGAATACGGTACTTAAATGGAATTCTCGGGAGTTCTATCTGTTCTATCTCGGATCTACTGAGCTTTATCACACTAATCAATTGCCCTGTATATATATTTATATATATATATATATATATATATATATATATATATATATGTATATATATATATATATATATATATATATATATATATATATATAGTGTATCAAATTAAGATGTGTATATGATAAAGATTTGTTTAGATACACTATATATTTTAGCCTTAGTTTCTTGAGGACCTAAAGATTCTGAGTAGAAGACTTACTTCCCTAACATTTAGAATAGTCATATTTTATCTATCTGCCACAGTATTATACGCATTTTCCTTTTTTTACCTCGTTAGATACAGCTTGTTGATACAGATCAGATACAAACAAGAGGATTAACGTACTCATTCATATACCGGTGATTAATTCAAAAGCTTTCAGTTAGTCCAAGACCAGTAAACTCTTGTATGAAATATTTAAGAATGCCCATCATGTAGAAGTAATTTACAACTTTCTACTTCTGTAGCCTGGTTTTAAATATGGCCAACTCCATTTAGCAAAATTTTCGGTACAGGTAAAAAACTGTTTAAAATACTTCCACTCAATTGGTACTGTTGAATTTTTTGTTGTTGGTTAATAATTATTTCCAGAGTATCTTCGAATAATAATAGTTATGCTTTTTTACTGTATTTAATGGGATATTTAACGTTGAAATATGAAGTTGGCCGTGTTTGTAACCAACATGTGGAGATTTTGTCACCAAAAATATTGCTGATGGTGTCGCTGATATCTTAAGTCAGCAGTAAAATATCAATAGCAATGCATTAGGGCTTGCCCTATACTGAAAATTTTTTTGGTGAAAATAAAAAAAGTTAAATTATTTGGTAAAAATATTAATAACTTATGGGGTTAATACAATATTTGTCCATAAAATTTAAAAACCCGATCAATACACTAACAACAAAAGTTCTTTAGATACCTGCTTGATCGGTAGACAATATCTGAATCTTACAATAATTTCTGAATCAAAAATCCACTACAACTTGGTTGACTTCCATGTCTTCATCACAGTCTGCATTATTTAAGCACTCATATTCAGGAAGTGGATTTTGAGGCATCATTTCATCATTATTTATCACTTCGTGATACTATTTCACATTTTTCATTTCACTTTATTTTTCACCATAATGTTTTTGTAATAAAACGCGCACGTCTTTAATTTTTAACGTTTTCGCTTTGACTCCAAGCGTAAGTTGAGTTGGGTTTATATTTCATACTTTTTGCCCTGGTCTCGTGACACTCAAACTTGAATTGATTGGGAAACTGTAGTTTTGTTCGCCACTGACTTTTGTTTCTTGGTCAGAATTAACTTTTTGACTTGTGAAATTTTGAAATGAAAATTTTTTGGGTCTCTAACACAGCTTTTAACTTCTGACTTCCAATCTTGGTTGGTCCAGTCTTTTTCTAAAAGTTTTACTGTCCAAGGCTTAGTAAACTCTGAATGATACTCTTCAAGCTACACAATTGTATCTCTTTCCTTTACACTTCGTTCTATGCCACCAAAAATTTTATCACTAGGCAAATATGAGTGACCGGTAACAGGAAACACAAGTTCCACTGTTGTGATAAAAGTTTTAGTCCTATGCAGCTAAGCAATGCAGATCGTTAATACAACTATTCTTGTTTTGGCCTGGATACCCATCAGCTACCAGCCTTAAGGTGTCTTTTCCTTCAAAGTAACCAGATTTAGATCTGCACTCAAGTTCTTCAAATACTGCAGAGGCTATTTCACTCCAAGACTTTTTTATTTCGTGTTCGGCCCAAGAGTAAATTGATACGTTTTCTTTGGGTAAAGCTGCGGTTCCAGTAGAACATCCAGAAAATATCATCAGATTATAGCACTATAACTGTCTTTAATAGTTCACATTCTGATCTTGAAGCTTTGGCAGAGGCATATTTTTTGCATGTCGTACGACATTATAGCAACATTATCATTTTTTCATCTTTTTTTCATAAGGGTAAAAAACCCTTTAGTACGAGTAGTGTGAACAGTGTACTCTGCTTTGAAGGTTTGCAATATTGCCCTATTTTTTTCAACTTTAATTTTTTCTTTGCACTGAAGACACGTTGAACACACATAAATACGAGTACTGCTCGCTTTACAGTAATGTGATTCTGTGCCTTTAAACTGCTTTACAAAATGTATTACAGAATCAATTTTTTTCTGATATTTGTTAGCCTTCCTATAACCACCTTGAGTTTCAATGGGGATGACACGTATTTTTTAAATCTTGTGAAAACACCTTTAACTCCTTGTTTTGTGATTCCCAATATATTAATAAACGTGTTCCTACATATCTCTAATCTATTTCCTGCTATTGTTTCAATACAATATTAGTAGGTTACGCCTTTAGTATGTCGTGATCCGTCTCCTGGTCTGGTTCTTGCATCTTCAATAAACTGAAATTTTTCTTCCCTTTGTGGTCATATGAAGGAGCATCAGGTAATCCCTTTGAACTGTACCTAAAACAAACATTGGATTCAAAACCAAAATACAAACTGTTTTATGTCAGGGGAACTTATTTTATTCTAACATAAATTAAAGAAAAATAAAAATATTGTGAAGAGTGAATAGGTTAGGCATACTAGAAATTGGTCCGTTTTCAGTCTAATAACTAGAATACGCCTAAGTAATAGTAACTTTGAATGAATGTTATTCAAGTTTGTAGATTACGGTGTAATACTAACCTCAAAATTTTCTGTTTGTTTTTTTTTTTTTCTAATTGGACGGATTTGGTAGTTTTTTCTTCCTTTTAACAAAGGAGATTCATTACCCTTCGTTTCTTCCATGTTATTTCTACAGTAAAATCTTTTTAGTGTATTAGTCAAGCTTTAAAATACTAAACAATAAAACAACACCAGTCACAACACACCAGAATAGCTCAGTTCACTGCTGTCTTCTGTTTCACCTGAGGCGGTAAGGTCACGTGACAGAATGAAGCCATCTGATTGGTGCTTTGTGGAGATGGTTGTTTTTGTCACCAACATATTTGAGAGCTGGCTGATTTTGTAGGGTACATTTGTTTGTCAAATGCAGTTTTAACATTATTCTGGTCATTTTTGACACCAAAACTACTTAGATTTGGATTCCCCATGTTATTTTACACAAGAATCCGTCAATACTTAAATTTTCAAAAAAATGGAGTTGACTATCTTTGAAACCAGGCTACAGACTGACTTTAAACAAAGTATTCAATAATGTGTTAATAATAGACGAACAGGAATATTCATATCTCGTGAGATGTATGAGTTTTACTTAAGAACAAAATTTTGCAGATAGAAAAAAATTTCAGGATTAAGTTTTCTTTTGGGGAAGTATAAATTCCCTAATATACTTAATTATACTTATATTGACGCTAGATAACAACCATCTAAAATGGGTAAAGATATGCAGATATATTCCTTTACTGGACTTAATTGTTTTGGATTAAACTCGATCAATATTTGCTTTTCCTTGGGTAAGATTTAAGATGTTGAGTGAGTTTAATCGCAATTACAGCTTATGCTAATTAACTTGTCCACTTTCAAAGGTTTCCTTAAAATATTTAATTATGAACAAATTTAGTTTCAATCGAAATCGACTTCCCAATTACATTGTGTAAATAATTATTTTTTTTTTGTTCCGTTTCACGACTCTAAAATAAACTGCCACGCCGTTGTTTCTACTAAAATTGTTGTAATGTAAAATAAATAAATAATATTCCACATGCAAATTTTATATAAAATACATAGAATTTCAGATTCTTGTATAATGCAATACGACTGAATAAATTTACGTTTTATATGTATGTATAACTTTGAAGTTTACTTGGAATGAATCATACTAATATGTTAAAATTATTGTAATTTTAACCTGAAGCCGTAATTTGTTCGAGAATAATTATTAGCATAAAATTGTTGAAATTGGTGTATTTTAACAATCAGCTTTGAACTCGGTATACTACACTAAGTAGTTATTTTTAATGTATTGTGCCATATTAAATTGTGTTTAAAAGCGTTTCAAACCAACCTAAACATACAACAAATAGAAATATAATTTTAATCGTTCATTACTTCCAAAATAGACTCAACAAGGTAAATTTATCAGGTAAATTATGAGCAGGTACAAATTAATTTGCAGGCACGCTGTAGAAAAAATGGTGCAGCGACGACGTTCGATACTAGCGACCAGGTTGGCGACGTGACACGACGCACAACGCGTCGCACTCACATTACATAGTTAAGGTATGAACAGATTGCTGCGATTAATCGGTGCGTCGACGACAATATCGCAATGCGAAATTTTCGCGAGAATAACGGCCGCGGCGATTAACGGGAGCCAACACATTGGAGCGATGATATGTCGCAGCGACAACGTTAGTACTGCGTTATATTTTGTTAACATAGGCGGCTGCGTTTTCTCTATTGGTTATCGTTGCGAATTTAGAATGGTTCCAGCAGAGAAATTAATAGAATTCTTATTCACTTTAATTAATTGATTAAATAATTATCCTTATATATTCACTTTAATTATTAATATTTAGAGTTTTTATTTACATTTCAAGTATTACAATAGTTAACAAATTTTTCTCTAGTTGAAGATGCTAAATTGGTTGTATTCCTTGGGTCTCTTTCTATATCAGTAAAAGCTCTGTATAAATTTGCTTTAGTTTCTGAAAATTCTAGTCCTTGTGGGTTTACTTTAGAGCGTAAAAATTATGCAAAATGCAACAAGTTTTGATAATTGAAATTGTGGTTTCAACTTTTGTCTCAATTGGCTTAAAAAATACTAATTTGAGCTAAAATGCCAAACTCATTTTCTACCACACAAACGAGTATTAGATCTTTTTTTTCGTCTGTCGTTTCTAGATTGTTTGTAGTGAAAAGGTCTCATTAAAAAAATTAAGCAAAGGCCTCATCTCCAATTAAAACGTGTGGACAAGGTTCTACTTGTCCAAGAAGATTTATATCTCCAGGAACATTCATTAAACCTGCCTCAAATCTCTGGCCCATGTTTAAACTTAATGCATATAAATTTGTAAGTGACATCAACAATAGCCATCAGTACTATTGAGAATTTTTCAAATGGTTTGACTCGATTTTTCCAGGGCATTTATAGTTAGTTACATGTTTTCCTTCCAAACTACCGATGCAGTTTGAAAATTGCCACACGTTTCAAAACTTCAGCTGTCGTATATTTCTCTGCTTTCATTTTTAAATTGCAATTTTTAATGTGAAAATATTATCCATAGTGGACCGTCCGGCCCTAAATCCTGCTTGTTTTTCGGGTTGTTTTTCTTTAATATCATTTTCTATCAGACTTTGTAGTACTTTTGAGTATAGTCGGCCTATAGTAGCAATCACTGCGATCCCTCTATAGTTTTTTTTTCTTCGTGCCTTTCTTTTGTATTGGATACATACACGATTGTCTCCATTCTTCTGTAACTTTTTCTCCGTTTAAGCATCTTTCGAATAATTTTCGGATCATTTCAAACAGTTTTGATAATCTATACCTAATCAACTCTAGATGTATTCCGCCTGGGTCTAGAGATTTTCTTAATATCATTACCTTAACTGCTTCTTTTACCTTGTTCTATTGATATTTCTATTTTTCCTTCTACTTCCACTTGTTCATTTGTCTGTTTAAACCATCCCATTTGACTTTTTTATTCAAATTTTTATATTGTTGTTTTGTTTGTTCATCTCCCTGTTGTAATAACTTTTGATACACTTTCTTTTTATCTTTCTTTCCACTTTTTTAACACACCAATATGGTTTATCTACTCTCCGTACCTGTGGTCCTAAGACTTCTAGCGCTGCGTCTTTCATACAGTTTTTTATATGTTCGTATTTATCCGTCGTTGATCTGTGTGATTTCTGTAGTTTTTGTGTTAGTCTCCAGGAGTAAAGGAACTGTGTGCTCTCGTTATCTAGATTGTCTAAGTTGTACGTGGTTCTTTCTATTTTTTCTCTGTGTTCTTTGTTGATGTCTGTGTGGTTCCTGTCTACGAATGGTGTATATATTTTTCCTGCCTATTATCAGGCAGTGGTCCAAGCCGCACTCTGCTCCTCTATTCACCTTTACATCCTGTACTCTTAACTTCATTGTCTTGTTATAAAATAATCTATTATCGATTTTAGACCTCTTGTGTGCTGATACCAGGTGTATTTATGTATGTTCTTGAGGGCGAAAAAACCATTCAAAATCAACCACTCATATTGTTGGCATATGTTTATGAGTCTTTTTCCGTTGTTGTTAACCTGCTATGCCTACCACTTTACTTTGTACTTGTTTTCTTACTCTGGCATTAAGGTCTTCTCCGCATATAATCTCACGGCTGTTAGGAATTTTGTTCAGGATTTTTCTAAAGTCTTCTTCAAAAGCTTCCTATTCTTGTACTGAATAGTCATCATTTACGGCATATACCCCCAGAATTGTTATTTGTCTTCCTCTTAAGAGAATTGTCACTTTAATAAAACATTCGTTGTATGCTTCCCAAGATTTAATATATTTTTCGAATTTCTTGTGTACAAATATTGATATCCCTGTCCTTGCTCTTTGATCCTTCTTCACTCAAACTACAAATATTATACATAGTCTTTTAATTTTTCGTTTCCATTTCCATTTTTCTTGGTCTTAGAGAAAATGGCTATATCTAATTTTCGATTTACAAATTCCTGCATAATTTCTTGTTGCTTGTTCCGGATTTCCTGTATATTCCAAATTCCGTAATTCATGGTCCATTTTCGTTGCTGATTTCGTCTACTGTAATTTCTGTCCGGTAACCAAGGCTCATTGGGTTTTTTAGCACTGTAGAATTTTCACAAGTGTAAGGTCGCTGGCCTTACGACTTAACCCCCATCCTGGAGGACCGAATTTTCTGTTGGGGTTTATTCCCCTAGCCGATATGTTCCAGTTTTTAGGCGCCAGAGACTCGCCTTTTACCCTCTCTCTTCTGCTACATAACGCACTCCCATTTTACGCCAT